>KN167608.1:92381-144988 GCA_000757745.1 Steinernema scapterisci
GCTTTCCCGTCAAGTCTCGGTCGGGACGCACCGCCTTCGGGTCCATTCCGGCTTCGAGGCATCTGTTGAACCGGCAGAAGCGGCAGCTGTTTCTTTGATCTAAACTCCGAAAACATAAGCATAAGAAAGCGGAAAGTTTTGAATTTACATTTGTCCACTATACAGTTGTTCCCAAAACGACACACGTAGCGATACTTCCCGATCAGCGTTCGACGGAAGAATCCTGGAATGGCCGTGTGAACCGAGAACGGAAACTTCTTCAGACAATACCTTTGCATCCGTAACAAGCGAGCACTCCATAGTGCAACTTCGCCTGGCCGTCTCCACAAACCGCGCACGTACTTTCTGCGTTTGCGTTCGCGTTCGAAGCGGTCGGCTTCTCCCGTATCTGATATGGCGACACGGAGTTCTGGCTGCCCATCATCATGTCACGCAGAACGGGCATCCTGAAACGGCGTCAACTTCATTACCAGGCGCAAAAAGAAGCATTATCACTGGAAGAGGAAGCAATAGAACTTCTTCTTCTTCTCCCAATTCTCCTTCTTCGGTTTGAACGTATCAAGAAGGAATTGGAAGGGTTAAACTTGTTTTATATCGAAGTAGACGATCGATGTTTCGGCTGCTGGTCGACGCTGCATGGAGTGTAGCGCGTATACGCTACTGATCGCTGCGTCTGACTAACACTACTAGGGCAACTAACGCGCTTTCGCTGCATCATATGACAAAAACGCTGTTTTACTTTTGTGCGAACGGCCCAAAGCCGGTTCGCCGCATCTGACAGGCGTGTTCTTCCGTGCGTCCGCTCGCAAATTTACCTAAAGTTGCAGGAAGTACATAAACTGTTGTGATGTTGTTGTAAATTAAGATCGAAAGCGGCGATAGCGAAAAGGGGAAGCGCGGATCATTCTCGCTCTCTCGCTCGCCAGGCCGCCCGCGGCGGCATTCTGGATGCCGAATAATGAGGGTCTAACAAATGCGCTCACGCTGACTGTTTTTGACATGAGTTGCCGCCATCGTCACCGCCGCTGCTCCTGCCGCCGCATCCGACGACGGCGACCTGTGTTCGCGGAACACGTTTATCTCCTATTATGTGAAAATCTATGACGCATACAGACCACGATTGTTTGCCTTTTTATCAATAGGTTTTGCAAATTAATGATTGATCGCTTTGAGATAATGCTATCAGTGGTTCCCAAGGCTGAGGCGCGAAAACTTTTTAATCAGTCGCCAAATGACGACGTCGAGAGAAGAAGAAGGAGAGGAAAGAAGAAGGTTGCTAATCGGATCACGGTCATGAAGTGTGAAAGATACACGTGGAAACACTCAGCCGAGCCCGTCCTCAATTAGCTAGAATTCAGAGGAGCACTCCGCTGCAAGTAATCGACATCGCACCGTCATAAGCTAACAACTGAATTCTTATCTGCCGTCTGACCACTTGATATTCCCTAAGCACGCCCATCATCTTCCTTCCACTTTTGCCCACATTCGCTCAATTACTCAAAACTATTGATTACCTCACTTTCATGTAACGGTACGTAGGTTGCGGCGCCTGGACGTGGGGTATTAACTGCACATGGGTGCCCTGCATCTGGTTGTTGATTTCCTCGATCTCCTCCAGCTCGTCCTCTTCCGGCCGCTGGTGGTTCCAGTAGTCGTTGTAGTCCATGCTCACCTCTTCGATGTTGACCCTCACAAAGCAAGAAGTACGAATCAGGAGGAACCGGCCGGCCAACGAAGATCTCAAAAACCAGCGCTTTGCGGTTTAACGAATCTTCTCGAAGGGTCACTGATGGCGTCCTTGATACTCCTCGTCGTTGGTGACAGCACTAAAACGAGCCCAGAAATCAAACTTGAAAGTTTCGGTTATCACGTTGCAAGCGTGTGCAGCAAAAACAGGCCGAGACGCGAAATAGTTACAAAGAGGGGGTTCGGTTCCTCCGAGGGTCATATAACAACGCGGACGCGGCGTCATTCTGTTCCTGTGTGTGCGAGATGCAGTTGCACGTAGACCACAGAACGAATAACTGCGAGAAAGTTGGCGGAACCTGTTAAGAGTTCAACAAATTAATAGATGCAAAGCGCGCAAAATCCTATGCCGCCGTGTGCAAGTGATGCTTTCCCGAAGGCGTAACCCACAGCCGGCGTAAACATAATCCCATGCAGAAGAGGGGTCTCCGTTCGGGATCGGAGACAGCACGCAGACAATATTGTATACATACTCTCGAGCCTTTGTTCAGTCGCAAAAAGTTGCGAATCGCCTTTAATACCGGCAATCATGGACTCAGACTCCAGATAAGAATGTGTACAAAAAATGTCATGCTTGTTATCGGCAATTAGGGAAGAAAACCTTGAAGAGGAGGAGACATCAGCGAGGAGGAACCCCTCCGAAGACCGAGCGAGAGGGGATTTAGATAGATACGATCGCGTGGCGCACCCACCACGGTTAACTAATTGTGCCCTCCGGAAGAGAAACAATGTGGTCATCACAAGAAAGAACAAGTGCACCTGAGGAACTACCAAATAAAGAGTAAATCATCACGGTGATCACTATCATTGGATATTTCATCTTCATTTGATTTGAACTTTTGAGCGCGTCACCGCGCGGCGCACACACGTTTCGGAAAGCCGCGGCGCTGTTGCTGCGAGCGAGAAAGAGAAATTATTGCAATTCTCTTGTTCCAAATTACGAGAGTGGAGGAGTTCTGCTGCTGCTGCTGCTGCTGCTGCGTTTGGTTACGGAGCACGGAGAGTGAACTAGCATAAGACGGGATGGGAGCAAGAAATTTCCAGTTTTCAGAGATCAAAACTTAAAAGTGGAAAGACATTGATCATTAAGCCAACCCAACATGTGCATACTGTGATCACACAAACCTATTCTACTATGATCTAATCATATGCTCCCAATAAAGTGAACTTATGTACTGTTGTGACGCCGCCCCTTTCCGCGACCGGTTCAAGCAGCTTAACGGCGCGAATATTCGAATATTTCATGAATTTTTGCAGTATGCTCAAAACGGTTTTTGAGAACACACCCCTCTTCTCTAGTAGGTTGCCTCGGCCGAATATGAGCTCAGGAACCAGCGGAGACAGCCTTTAAAGGTCGCTCAGCCGGGCGTATTAGTATCTTAGAGCGATAAGTATGGAATTTCCTACCGAACGTTGAACTGATTGAGAAGTGCCTGAAAAGCAAACAGCAAAACGAACGTATTGATTTGATCTAATAAAAAGGGGGCAATAGTGGATTGTGCAGAGAGAACAAACCGGTGAATCACAAACGGATGAAAACACCGTTTACAGCTTATTGTGAATCCTGACCACCCCGAAGCTGCTGCTGCAGCTGGCCGTGAGTGAGTGACTTTTGCTCCTCGAGCTGCCGCGCTAGGGCATGATCGGGGTGCTAGTGAAGCATTTTGCAACGTCAAAAATAGAACTAAGCGCCGCTGGGAACCGGAATTCGAGGTTCGATCAACGGTAAAACCGGAAGTAAATGGCTCGGAATTGGTGCGAGTTGAAAGTTCAACATCGCGCGAAGGGACCAAAAGAGAGGAGGAGGAGGTGGTGGTAACGCCTCGAGCAGTTCATTTTAGGGGTCGTTTTCGCTGAGATCCGCTCAAAAAATAATTAAACATGGGCGACAAATCAATATTAACGACCGACCGGTAAGTCAGCGCTTCACGCTTCTCGGCTAGACTACCGCATACACGCACCGGGCAGTTCAGACGCCACACCCGGCACTCAGATACACATACAGAAACAAATAAAATGCAAGTTCTCGTATTTGTCGTGGCAGTCTGGTACGCCCTCGCTTATGCGTAACACAGCTACTCACACTGTATTCAAAACAGGCGAGCACAGTCACACACAAACAAAAAACTGTCTCCGAGTCGGGTCCATTAACATACCGGCCGAGATCAAAAGCGGCGCGCTTTGCGTAAAGGTTACAATGGAACACATCCAAAACAGCTCATCTCGTCTGACGCAGCGGAGCGGTGAACAGCTCCACCAACCCCCCGAGTGGTTTGAAAACGTATTAAAGGAGCTAATTTTATCAGCTGATTAAATCGCGACAGATTGACGCAGGCTGATTTACATGGGAATGGCGGCAGGAAGACGTGCTGCTGACTAAGCCATAGATCAGTTCGAGTTGAATTTCAAAAGTGCACAGATTTGCATAGTGAGTGCCTGTTTTGCAATGGAAATTTTTTGCCTGGCTTTTGTACGCACTTCTTACGACGGGGGAACGGATGCGTTCCGCGGAAGCGATTAGGCCTTTCTTTCTTCGGTGTTGCAAAAAAGTGAGTTCTGACGTGAAAACGGAAAATGATTGCGTTTTGGAAACTGCTGAGCTAAGAAAAAAGTACAAATCAGAGGGGCGATCGGTTGCTTCCACTCATGTAAGATTGATAATGAAGTGCAAATAAAATGGATTCCGTTCCCAGGAACCATCCATCCATCCATCGACACGAAGACAGGCAGGCAGACGGGATCCCTCAGGAAAGGTTGTAAATGAAAGACTCGAAGAAATCAGTGTTATCACCGAGATAGTAGACAATGTTTGCTTTCGGTGCGACTCCCCTCAATCTCAATCGCACACTAATCAAATTTAAGGGACATCGTATTTTTGGAACCGAATTTATTATGCACCTAGCGCCGGTAATCGCAACCATAATTTCGTCATTATGATTTAGTGCCACAATACAGAAGGTGCAAACGAGGAGGTAACGATTAGAGAAACAGAAGCGAGCAGGGCGTTTCGGCGCTTCCGACGCAGATGTGTGATAAGCCCGAAAGTGGCGCACAGAAGTGCTTGGAGGAGCAGGACGAACTCCGTATCGCATCTTGCGTCATCGAACTGGCAAAGATCAGTTCCTCCCGCTCGCTCGCTCGCTCATTCCTCGCTCTCACTCAATTAGCTACTACGAGGACACTCCGATTATTATGTTGCTTCTTCGTTGTCATACTGACAAAACATGCACCGTCGTCGTTCCGGGCAGGCGAGAGCAAACAGAAGTAGTTAGCTTAAACGCGTGCGTCTCAAAGGCGGTATCAATATCAGATTAAGATCAAGTGCAAACCGCAGGAAAACCACTTTGAGACTCTCCCCGGTACGCCGTCACCGTGGCAGCACAGGAAGGCATGGCCCTCCGACATCGTGGTCGGTTATCGGTTGCCAGCAGTTGGAGATAGATAGATGACTAGATAAGCGTGCGTGAAAAATGTCGCTTTGCAACCGCATTCCAACCGGCTACACGCGGGTTGGAGGACCGACGAAAGCCGTTGGGCAAGAAATTTTTTTAATCCAGCAACGGTATAACCCCCTTGAGAACTGGTTTACTTCCAGCAAATCAGCAGCGCGTCTCAAGCCTCCTCAATAAGTCAAAGAAATAGATCAAAAACCATAAAATCAAAATAAGAAAGATGGATTGATCCGATTACGTCTTATGCGCTGAAGGCGCATTAATGCTCTTTGAATTTCAAGATTGGGCAGAACCGTTTAGAGTCGAGCATGTAAATCGTAGCACGAAACCGTTATGTTTATTCATGAACTCGAGAGGCGTCCACCTCGGATCCGAATCACTTGGGGCGAGATGACGGATCTTGAAAAGAGACATTGTACAGAATCCACGATCGTTATTTATGGCCTTCGACATTGAGAACCACGAAGGAAGAAGGCACTGAGAACTGTTCTGAGAAACGAAACAGGGATATACTTTTTGCGTTTCTCGCAAGGGAGGATAATCCGAGAAAGGGCAGTCTGCGGCCGGCAACTCATGCAAATGACACAGTCTGGATGAACCGATGATGGACGAAGCACTTAGAGTGAGTCAAAGCGTGGGCGAAGCGCGGCGGTTTCCCGCACACAAAAAATCCCTTTAAACGGAAATTTAAAAGTTTCCAAATCGTAACATTAGCGTAAAAATAGAAAAAGGAAACTGCGAGGAGAACTTGGCTAAAAGCAGGAACCCCTCTAAAACATAAAAGGGAGAATAAAAACTGTTTTTGTGACGCAGAGAGCACAAAAGGTCGAGCGGAGGTTTCTTTGAGTGGACAAGTGTCCATAAATTAGCGAGGGACTGATTCCTTGAGAATGTCGCTGAATTTCTTTGCTAAGACAGAATCCGTGAACCCGTTGGTTCGGTCAGCGCTGAAGCACTAAAACAAAGGAAAAACGGTTCAGCCGCGGCGGCACCTTTTTGCTCTGCAAGCGTGACAACACAGCCGCGAACTGTTCCAGCGCGCCCTCCTCACATTTTGTCCGCGTGAATCCGAGTGCTGAAACACGATGATTAGTCAGAGAAGCAGAGGCATAGCCTCGAAAAGAGTCGTTTCGCTTAATGGATGGGCATCCAACAATAATAAATCGCTTATTACTTTTGGATTAACCCTGAAGCGAAGTGCAAGGTATACAGGTTCTCGCGACATGTTTTCCAACCATTTTCTGGCACACACACAGACGTACAATAAACAGGAGACGCAAGACAAGTAAACATAATCCCGCGGATCAGTGTGCGCAGTGTTCTGCGGCAGCTCCGCTTGTTCGTCCCGGCAGCGGTACATTAGGTACAATCAGTTGAGTAGCGCTTTATTCCGCGCGAGGGGCGATCCGCGGATAATTGTTGTGTATTCACGCCATTGTAGCCGTAAGGGAACTAACTGCATGTATATGAAAGCATGGGGAGGCGATGATGATGATGATGACAAGAAGGACCAGATTCCAGCCACACCGCTCCGAAGGGTACATTTCGTTTTTTGTCGCCAAAACGTATGATTAGCCAGAAAGTAATCGGCGCCTCTTTTTCTCCACGTGCTATTGTATTCGCGAGGAAAAGTTTAATGGGGCGGTAAACGGGCGGCAAAAAGCGGTGATTAAGTTCTGACTCGGAAGCGACCGTATCCCTGAAGTGGCTCAGTTCCGTTTTTCCGACGTTTCTAGACAAATGGCACATTGTTCATCGATCATAATTTGTGATGACACCGACGTGAAAATGACAACATTAATCTGTCCCCGGACACAAACATTCGTCAGATCACCGAAATTTGATTTATCCGCTAAAAGACATCTATTCGGGGATGCTGTATGTTTCCGGCTGCACGTGCTGGACGCGATAGGTGTGTCTGGCAGGACAAGGACAGTACTGACCGTCGTGGCCAGGGATACCGGACGTTCCAGGCTAAACAAATCATGAAATGCAAAGATAAAGAGTTTTTAGATACGTACAGTTCCCATAGTTCCGCGAGGTCCAATGATTCCAGGCAGACCAGGCTCACCGGCAGGTCCTGGTGGTCCAGGAGGTCCGGGTTCCGAAGATCCTGGAGTGCCAGCGGGTCCTTCAGGTCCGGCTTGTCCGCGAGGACCAGGGAGACCGGGTGCACCTGGCATTGCAGCGATTCCTTGTTCTCCGGGAGCTCCTGGCTGACCAGGACTTCCATCAGCTCCTGGACTTCCTGGTTCTCCTTCTTCTCCATCAGGTCCAGGCGCTCCGACCTTGATCGTGGGTTCTCGTCCTTGTTCTCCTTGAGGTCCCTTTGGTCCAGGCATGCCGGGCAGACCGGCAGGACCGACGGGTCCAGGCGATCCGGCTGGGCAGCTGATACACTCCGAAGGATTCTGGGTGAACTGAAGGGCCAATCCGGAAATGCCGCGATCGCCAGGGGTTCCGGGCTCACCGTTAGCTAAAATGTGAAATTCAGAATAAAGTTGTAAGTAACAAGCACATACCTCCATCAGCTCCATCTTTTCCTGGAGGTCCAGGAGGTCCGGGTGGGCAGTTGTTGGGTCGATTGTGGCAGGCACACTGAGGACTGTCGAATGCGCGTTTGGCGCGGCCCAACTCCTTCCAGTTCAGCGAGTGTCGCTCGCTTCCTTCCATCGACATGATGCTATCCCAGGCGTCGTTCGTCAGTTCCTAAAGCATTTCACATAAAACAGCGACATCCAACCTTTAACTTACATTAAAACTGTTCATCTCCAAGACGGCGTTCTCGTAGATTCCGTTGATCTCGTTGTACATCTTCGCCATGGTTGACGCGCAGAAGAAGAGCATGAAGGCACAGAGAGCGACCGTGATGAAAGTGGCGACTTTTGCTGCTTCCGGCATGTTCTAAAATTCAAACTTAATTAAGAAGAAATGCAAGCGGCTGAATGCAGAGGAAGTAAAGGAAGCGCGACACTTCTCGCAAGAGCAGCCACGATCCGGATCTGGATAACGGCGGTGTCTGAACCGAGAAGAGATCGACGAATGCAAAATGAACAAAGAGACGCTTCTCAGCGGTTTGCGGATGTAGGCGGATGGTGCGCCTTGAAACAAAGAAAGAATGACTTCATCTGCTCTTAGCACTGTGCACTGAATTGCTTTGAAACTGAACCGATCAGCTTTTACGCTTCCTTCCCAAAATTTGACAAAGGACATACATAGGAGAATGCATGAAGAAGCAACCCACCCTGAACCCTTTTTCCGAAAATCATCCCAATTTACCCGAGTTTACTTTTTCCTCCAAGGAAACGAAACCACAACAAACATAAACAATAGACATTTATTATGATCTGCACTAAGCATTCCGTTCAAACCCGAAATTACACCGGAAATGACAGTAGAAAGGAATTACAAGTGTTTGTGATATCAGTGGCGCCTAAGAAGCGGAAAGCGGATAACAGAAAACAAAGCACTAACAATAGAAAAAAGTGAGCAAGATATAAATTTTTTACAATATGTATTATGCACAGTTTTGGGCATTTTCACGGGCAAGTGTTGGCATTGTTGATGGAGTGTTTCTGAGAACCGGATGCAAATTGGGCTGAGTTCTGGGAAGGATTCATGGCTGGAAACGAATGCGTCTGACGAATCGGCCATGTAATGTTCGAGCACGACGGCTGAAATGGCCGCAAATATCACTCATCTACACCCTTCTCGGAATTTTTTAAAAGCCGATTGAAATGTCGCAAATGAAATGTTTCGCAAATATTGACTGCGACTTCCACAAAGCGGAACATTCGTCACTTCTCGTGCTGACAACTTCAGCCATAAAAATGTCATAAAACGTGTTATCTTACCATGACTCCGTTGACGTTTTGACTGCTGTTCTGCCGGTCGTCGAACATCTCGGTGAGGGTGTAGGAACAGGGAGGTCTCAGAAGCCGGAAGTTCTGTCCATCAGGATCGTTTTCTACCGGTGACGTGAACGCGCAGGGCAATCGTCTTTTCTGGCCACGAGGCTGGAAATTTGTCATTAGGGAGAACGGAGACAAATATTAGCTTACCGGATTAATGTGACAGAAGTCGGTTTGTGTTTCGCTGTCCTTGCAGATTACCTCTTCTCTCATGTTCCCGGACAACTCGTGTTCCAGGAAAGGTTCCACTGGAAAACAGCCGAAGAGACTCGTCAACAAAGGGATCCCGCCGAGGGAGCTGAACGTCTGGGCGAATCTCAAGTTTTCGCACATGGAGTTGGCAAGAAGCTGAAGTGAGGAATTGATTACAATTTGAAAGGTAGCAAGGAAACAAACCGTCACAGTCGGCAAGCTGAGCAGAATATTCCCATATTGAACACTGGCTAGTTCCTTGGGTCGCGATTCCTTGATGATCTGGTAGAGGGTGTCTTCGACTCGGTTCCGCAGTTCTGCTATCTTGTTCATGCCTTTTTCGGAAAGGTCTTTGGCGTCTAAACTGGGTGCAACAATTTCGTTCAGCGTGGAAACAAAAAGAAATAACTTACGAGGATTCAGAACAATAATGGCGCTGATACAGACGACTTCTTCTTCCTTGAGGCGGATCTGTCGAAACGGTATGACGAGTTCATTAAGTGTTCTATCCACGAGTCCGTTTCCCAAATGACTGAAATGAAAAAGTGAATTTCAGTTGTTGCAAGCATCAAGAAACACCGGAAGAGGATAACAAAAAGCCATTATAATCGTAACACCGCCAAACGCAAGGCACTTTCGAATTAATTAATCATCGTTTCAGGAGCCACAATAAAAGTTGGAGATGCGATTTTAAGAAGCGAAAACGTCTTACAGTAAACAGAACTCACTATGTGTCACTGTATGCTTTGGAAATGTCTCTCGGAACGTAAGCAAAGTTACATAAACAAAGCACTTCGCTGTTTTCCGTCACCGCCGCGGTCTTCGCCGAGCACTTAAAAACCATCAGAGGGGCAAATGCATTTTTGACCAGACAAATCTGCAATAGACCGTTTCAGAAAAGAAGCTGAAACAAACCCAGAATACCCGGTCCTCAATTGTGATTCCGTTCATCATTTCAGACAGAAATTCCACCCAGTCGATAGCGGCTATCAACCGCCTATAGGCGATTACGGACAGTTCGTGGTTCTCCGCCTGCCGGTAAGGCTCGTATCTCATCTCGGTCCGTTTCCCCTTCAGCTTCGCAGGGTCTTCCATGATCTCTCGCAAATTATTCACGTGGAGTGGGTAAATGGTCGAAGCGTCTTTCGTTGTGTCTCCTTTGCTTATCTAAGGGCTCGTCCTCATCAGACTGAACTCTGTGCTGATTGTACCTTGGCGTCAATGTTAAGCAGGGTCATGAGCATTGTCCGCATCTCCACGGGGAGCCGTTTGGTCCAGTCCTCGCTACTTCCCATCGCGATCCGGTCGGTTTTAGCCGCGGACGGTGGCGATCGCGTTCTCCGACTCACAGTTCTGGCCGTTTGCTGTCTACCCGTGAAATCCCGATCTGGTCTTACCGCCGAAGGATCCATCCCAGCCGCCAGGCACTTGCCCAGTCTGCACGATCTACAGGAGTTCCGTGCAACTGTAAACTTTGGTTCATTCTATGCCTCAGATTTCATAGTTACGTTTGTCAATGGTGCAGTTATTCCCGTTTTGGCACTCATACTGGTCTGCCCGTTTCAGCGCTCGTCGGAAAAATCCTGAAATCCACAGAATGAGTCTCTCGACACGTGAACTGGTTGAAGCACCTTTGCAGCCGAAACAAGCCATCACTCCGTAATGCATCTTCGCCTGCTCGTCGCCGCAGACGACACAGTGGTGGGACATGTCGAAGCAATGTCCGTCGTGAAGGGTGACGCTGCCGCCAGGAGCCTCTTCCAGCGAGGCTGAGGAATCGCGCAACTCTTGGTCCAGCGACCCATTGTGAGTTGATCGGTGCGATTCCTGCGAGCCTGACCACTGTGCAGTCGTGCTGCAACCTATGTATTAAATTACAGATCAATCACGTAAACATAAGAACTACTTTAAGGGATTTCTGCTCTTTGAACACACTTACAGCGTCAAAAACAACCTTGAAATATACGGTTTTCCATTTTTCACCGGCTCTGACGCCCTCGTTTTAGATTTCTTAGGACTCAAAAATTCTTCAATCGCAATTCAAATTAAAGACTGAACAAAACGACAAGAAAAACGACGAATTTTGCAGACGTTAACAGTAACAAATGGATTCTAGGCGCCAAACCACGTTCACGCCTTATCTCTGCACGTTGATCTACAACGTCTGCCGGCAGCAACAAAATTCGAATCGATCATCAAAAATCAGCTGATCACAAAACGTTCGAAACTTGAGACATTCACTTGTCTGGGTTCAAATGCTTTCGTTACAGTAACAAGACCTAACAACTCACCATTCGAACAGTCCATGTCCAAATATGGCTGCTTCGTGTCGGCCGCCTTCTCTGAAACGCGAAGACAGCTTTTGCACAGGAAGAGTGGAAAAATGTGATCGCGTGGTAGTTGACGAAAGACACACACAGTGCGCTGCTGTGTGAACATGAATCCGTATTCGCGAAATGCGCTTACATATTGACTGCCTGTGGAGTATACACAGAATGACTGCGCTCAACGTGCATGTGATCGGTGGTGGAAAAGAAGGAGTAGAGCACGAGCGGGAACTGAAGCGTTTAGTGGGTGAATGTGGGTCGACCACTGTGTCGCTAGACTGACGACGACTGTCAACTCCGAAGAATTGATTGTCGGAGTTGATCTAAGTTCACGAGGAGCAGGAAACAGCGCGCAACACGGAAACTTGAAAACAAACAAAGTTTGTTCGGTTTGCCACGTGAATAAACAACTTCTGGGTGCTAAAAATGAAGCTTTTTGACAAAAAATTACTCCTTTTAAAATACGTATTGAAAGAGAAAATTCCAGACGTTTGGTCGAAATGTCGCTGAATAATGTGAACGCATTTTGCACCAGACAAAAAACAAATCAAACATCAGATTTACAAAACGAGTTTGTATTATCTTTGAAAGAAAATATTTTGGACGGCAGACAGAAGACCCCTTTGAGTGGTTGCGTGATCGGAGGCTGCTGGATGATTAGCACGAAAACGTCATTTTGGAAGACCGACGAGAAGAGAACATCGTGGACATGAGTGGCCGCGACTTTCGATCTCGTTGATCAGAATATTCGCCGCAAATTGAATTCTGCGGCAAAAAACAAGGAATCCCATTAAAAGATCAGAATGAAGCTCTTCGGGTCCTAGAAGAGCTTGTTCACCTTCTCTTCGTCAATCAGAAAGTCTAACAAAGATCGACATCAATCACCAAAAAAGAAAATCGGTTAATATTTTCCGATCGCCACCTCCAACCACCGAAGTAGCAGTGTTGCTGATAAGAGGAAGCAATAAACTTTAGTTTTTGTGCTCTGCTCATTCCAGCCGGCCAGTGTTTCTATTTCGAGCACGGGAAGATAAGGTTTACAACTCAATTATCAGTTGAGCCTGACGTAGTGCCGGTCGATCAGAGTTGACCGTTCACTGCCGCTGGGAGCACGGCGGACGAACGGAACTGGAGCTCGTTTCCCGCTCGCTGCTCCGACTGTGGAACAGATGAGGCGAATCGAGGAAGAAGAGACAGCGTGGCTTCCAGCGGCGGAATAAAGCCGTGTTTAGGAGGAAAGTTTTTGCCGCTTAAACGGCTGCTCGCTTCGTTGCGAAATAAGATGACAAAGGCAAGAGCGGCAGCAGTATCAGTCGGCTGCTCCTCCAGAACATCGAGACGAGAGCACCTTGCGGACGGCGCGCGGATGGCATTGAAGAATTGTAACAGCGGTGGTGGTGGCAACGTGATTCGTTAAACAATTTTCACAAAACGCCGGAGAATCACCGATCGACGCTCTTTGACTCCACAGTTCCTGTTTCCACGACTTCTTAATTTGATCTGTCGTTCCGTGATCGCAGTTGCAGTTCAGAACGTGCTCCCCCTGAACCATGAAAAAGCAGTTGTATTAACTTGGTCGTTGCCGCCGCCACCATCGGGGTTTCAAAAACCTCCTCTTCCGACTCCAAAACTCGAACCGCCAAAACATGCCTCTCTCAAGGTGTTCCCATGCGCGCCACCTGCGGGTGTTCGATTCCGAGCGACTCAAGTTGGGGGAGATATAATCAGTGACAGTGCTGCTGCTGCCTGTCATGCATGCGTGTGCGACAGAAAAACATGTTTTCGGTTAAAGGACGAAGGTGAAATTGGAGCAATCGATTTCCTGATTACTGAGCACAGAACTGGTTTTCGCGCACTTTCGCCTCTCCGACTGTCCGCCTAGTGGGTTACGCAACGCGCGCCCGTTACGCAATCTTCAGATAAAAAACTATTTCTAGAGAAGAGGAGAGTGATGCTCGATTGCAATTAAGATCACCCGGTCGTCATCGCCATCACCAACAACAACATGAGCACGACAGACGACCGTGATAAGCCGTCCGTCGCCCGATCCGGCCGTCCTGTCTATTTCTGCAAGCTACTCAAGCGCAGATGCTTTTTTGCCTGCCTTTCACGCCTTTGAAAGTGCTGGAGAGAGTGTGTGGCAACGAGTTCTCACAATCTGCATGACGTTTTTCCTGTGGCTTTGAGCAAAGAGATGATGGTTTTTTCGTTCGCTGACGAATTCCGGCACCCTTCGTTCGTCAAAGAGCTAATACTAAGCGCTAGGCAACATTTGCTGCGTTTTTGGAGAGCGGGCGAAAGAGAGCACACGCGCAAGCAGGCAGCCAGGCGCAGGCCAAATATTTATTCATCATTTCACTCTCTGCACAGATTTCCTTCAAACTCTTAACTGGTTTGGATATCTTCTTAAAATTCAGCAAACGGAAGGAAGGAGTTCACAGCACATGTGAATGTTTGTGAGCTCTCCGACTTCAATGTACTGCCGCAGGTTTTTGTTTGCCAATGCTGCTCGGGTGTGGAGCAGCAGAGTCAGGTGCAGGCTTGTGAGCGTGTGCGCCCGGTTCAGACTGGCGTTGAACGCGGGGTCGCCGACATTGTCGTTGCTTTGTGAATCGACGCGCGATGGCGCAAGTCAGCCCATGAACTTGTCCCTACAGGTTTCTTCCGTCATCTGCCGGTTCTGTTCGCGCTCCCCTCCCTCTAACACACATATAACCTCTGCATGTTGTACTTCAACTACCTAGTTGGATTCATGAGCACTCGTGTCAGAGGTCTAGGCTATGATTTGTGCGATATCTCAGCGAAATCCCACCCGACAAATGTGTTTTTCCATAACTCATTGCGCCATGAAATGCAAATGCTCACTTCGACGTTCTGCTCCTTGTCCCCAGCGGCGACGGTGCTGGTGTACGTTCTATTAATGGACACTGACTGCTTGCGGATTTCGGTTTCAGGAACGGTGTGTGCTTTCAAATGGCTTTGTTTCATTGTCGCCCTGAATAGTTTCACTGCTCAGTTTGTCCAGGTGCCTGGGACGAAACGTATGAATGAGTGTATTTGCGCTTATTAGCAGCAGCAAATCCCACCTTCAATCTCAGTTGGTTCTGCTTTGACCGCGGGTTCTGCCGAAGCTCTCATAAGTGTCACCGGCAGCCGAAGGCACTCGCGCAACCCTCAGGCGAAATCGAAAGCAGTGCGAGTTTATTCGCATATAAAATCGACGACGCCTACATTTTTAGTTCGGAAACGTGTCTATATCTTCTCAGGTGTCCAATTTCTTAAGCTGCTTGTTAGGTTCTTGGTGCATTTGGCTCATGATACCCTTCTTCTACAAGAGACCCTCGGTTCCCCACTTCTGTTTTTTGGTAACTAATGGAAAAAATGCAATAAGAAAATAAATATGCATTGATATGCGATTGTAATAAATGTTCGCGTGCGCGATGTCATCAGTTTGTGATTATATCAGCATTGTCCCTGTTCGAAACAAAGATGATCGTTCAGACTTCCCCATCCACAACGGCGCGCGCCTGGGGGTCAAGGGGCAGAAGACCTAATTAACCCTACGGCACATCAATGTCTCCGTTTAACGCCCCTGTTTATGTATCCACAATTATATGTTCTTTTCTTTTCCATTCACTGCTTGCGGGTTTTGGGCGTCGAACTGTTTAATCTTTTTCGCGTTTTCGTTCTACAGCCAAAACATTCTAAATAGTGACTACTTTGACTCTCTTCTCTCGCTCGCCAAAAGTCAGAGCATTTCACACAAAATGCGAGTAAGTGCTTCCCAGTTGGGCCTGAATTATTTATTTACCGGAATCGGTGAATTATTTATCGTTGCTTAGCGGACCCGAAAAGGTAAGAGATAGCAGATAAGCAGCTACTGTAGATCGGAAACTACTTCTGGTTGTGCCTAAGAGTGGGAACAGGGGCGATGTTTCCGCGGTACCCACGCAAATATAAGTTAACTGCTTTTCGTGTAGCCGAAATAGATATCTCGGCGGGGAGAGAGCGACAGACGCGAACAGCCACGTTCCAACGGTTAGCTGTAAACCTGTTCCTACTTGTCCTTCGTGCCCTCTGACATCACTCGCTAGTTGACATCCATTAGTGCCGCCGTTTTTCGGTGTTGACGGTTGTGGCGCAACACTTGCGGCGATGACGAACCCCGTTCTCACAATTTTTCTTTTCTTCCGCAGTCCTTATCAAACCTAATTTGTTACAACACTCAGCAGCAGCAGGTCTAAGCTGGTCTCGCACACAGTTGCGAACAGGCAAGCGGACCAGGAAAAACCCTTTCGAGTTGTTTTATTGCGTTTATTATACATTTCTTTATCAAGGTTACGCTGTAAACAACTGCACTCATCGCTCTTCTTGCTTGACTGATAAATGTGATGTTGAAGAGGCTCTTCTTCGTCTCTCTCCTGCGTACCCTACGCACAAAAACAGCTTCTTTCTTCTGAAGTATAAAGTACTCTACCCGGCAATTATTCACTCGCTCCATGGTCGCTTGTCTCCGTGGTCCAAAAGCGGCGGTGGTGGTCGTTGCTCGGCGGCCTCGTAGTTCTATTGACAAAGCCGTATAAAATCATAATTTTGTCGCGATGATAGCGCCGCTTGCGACACACAAAACGTGCTTCAAAAACCACAATCGCCTGTCTTGTAACGCGATTAAGTGTCCCGCGCCTTAATCGAAACCATTAGTTCCCGATCGGTGGTGGCGGCGGCGCATTTCGCCACTGCCGCCGTGGCCACCGCCGCCGCCGCCGCACAACGCCAAATCTATCGCGGAAACCGTCAAAAGCTATTGGCTACTCGCATGGAATTGTCAACAAAAATATTATTCGTGGTGAAACCCACACTTTCCATCGTTCAGCCGAAGATCGAGTTTTTCTGTTCCAACTATCTGTTTTCATACGACCGCCGGCTGCCGGGAGTGGCTCAACGGGCGCGTCGACAGTCTATCTTTTCTTTCGCACAACTGTTGGCGCATTTATGACGCTTTATGTGTGTGCCGGTTTAGTTAAGCGCATGCCAGTATCTGAATTCGAGAGCCACGGCAGGCCGATTCTTAGCGATCGACGTTGCCGAGACGTTCGTTGTTGGCACAGGACGGAAACGCCGCCAATGTCAAACCTATTGGAGCGACCGTTCAGCCACATCGCGCCAATCACAGCGCTCATCTGATTCCGTGCACTTATTGAATTTTGACTTTCTAAATAGCCGCCATTGATTTTTGCTTCTCTACTTTAACGTGCCTTCTTCGTTCGGAAGCGCAGCGCAACATTATATTTTTATAGAGGGCCTTCTTGTCAGCCAGCTTCCCGCAGGAGATAATTGAGTTCCAAATAGATCTCCTCTCTCGCTGCCCAAGTTTTATTGCTCTCGCGCCTCTGTGAATTTATGATCGCAAAGTGCTTTGTGCTGTTATCATCTCCAACCTTTGGAAGAGAGCAGCAGACGCTGTTAACTATGAGTTCAGTGACCCTTAGCGCCCCCCGCGCTTGCGTGCTTTTATAGTTATTGTTTTCGCTCGTTCCCGGTCTTCTTTCATCACCGACGCAACTTCAGATTTTGAGCAATGTTCGAGTACGATCGCTTGGCACTCGACGTCGCACAACAAGTTGCGCAGTTCAAATCACCTGATTACGACTCCACCCAGCAGCCTTTTTCAGAATCGAAGGTGAGTGTGTGTGCGTGAGCGCCATTGTTTAGTCTGGTGCCGATCTCCCGAATTCGGTTCTTCGGTTACTGTAACTGCAACCGCGACTGACAGAAAACAAGCACTCAACGGCTATTTTATAGATTCGGAGGTGTAGCACAGGAAGCTCAGGTGGAACAGCAACCTTCTCTGACAGCGGGTACGACTGTGGTTCCAGTTCCGGTTATGGTAGTCCCGGTTCTGGTGGGACCCCGATGGCGAGTCCTGCGCCCAACTCCTATCTAACATCCGGACTGCTTTCACATGTTGTTGGTTACATGTGCGATGCCGGTTTTTGCGACGAATCGATAATGACTCAACAGACGGTACAGCCGCGACCCCCCAAAAGTCATTTCAATTCAATGACAACACAAAACGCCGGCATCGGCGAAGGGGCGAAAGTAAACGACGAGAATTCGCCCGATCGGGACGACGATGCGCACAACGCGCCCGTCGCCGTGGACGACGGCTTCTCCAACGACGAGATCGCGCAGTTCGCTCAGCTGCTGTGCAGTCCCAAAAAGGCGCCTCCGAACAAGTACCAGTGCCACATCTGCTATCAGACCGGCCACTACATCAGCGATTGTCCAATGGTTTGCCCCCAAACCAGTGACCGCTTACATCAACACTTAATTGCAGCGTTTTAATAGTCCCTACGAGGAGCTGACGCCGTATCAGGGGCGCAAGAAGTGCTATGGAGAGTTCCAGTGCCAACAATGCAAGCGCAAGTGGACCTCGCAGAACTCGGTTGCGAACGAGGCGCAGAGTTGCATTAAGTGTCACGTTCCGGTGTTCCCGCACAAGCAGGTCAGATGGCGCAGAAGGCGAAAACATCCGCTAAAGTCTTAATTTCAGCTGCCCGTGGACAAAGCCGTAGCTCTGGGACTAGTGAAAGCGCAACGCATTCTGCCGACGAAACTCGCTCCCATCGGACACGGTCGACCTCCGTTCAACGCGAACCGTCAATAAACCAAACCTGCGACGAGTCGCCGCAACCACAAAAATTGACCCCCTTTTTCCACCTTTCGTTTGACTCCATCCGGTTCCTTTCTTCATTTGTACATTTCGGTCTTGTTTCAAATCTCTCACCACTACCGCTTCCGAGCCTATTACGAGTTTATATATTTGAAATATCTGTTTATAAGAATTTTAAGGAATCAAATTGTTTGTGTATAAGTTTAGCAGTCAGTCGCCGACAACGGCGACCCTTTTATTGTTTGTATCATACTTCTGGAAACGATGTGTCTGTACTACTACTGTATATGTATTTGCTGGCTAGACTAGTTTCACGTTTAATCTAGTGTCTAGATCACGTTTGTACACTCTTCGCCTTCTTTCTCTCTTTTCCTCTTTCTGTACATAGAATCAGAACTTTACGATTGCCTCAACGACATTGCATGTCGTGGTCTTCTTGGTTGAGCTCATCGCCTTCTTCCCTTCAAGGCTTTGTTTCTTTCCCCGTTGTATCTGTATGTTCGCTTGTTCTGACTAAAGGGTTCTTTAACCTGACACCCGGTGTGTGGCATGATTCTCGGACGTCATAAACGTTGTGTTTGTGATCAACTTCTCCAGGAACGGGCATTGTCTAGCGGCGGATAAGTCGAGGATTACTTCAGAAAAGGGGCAGAGAGGTATTGCTCTTGATGAAAGTGGGACACCGAGAAGCCGATGGTGTATTCTTTCAGTCTTTCAGCCAGCCCTCGTCAGTCTCCTTTCTCCGGGTTATCGTTTATGCCAGATTAATCACTGTAATCTGAGTTCCGATCAGATTTGCTTCCCACTCACTCCGCTTTCCACCACTTTACGGCGCCTGGAAACACGATATACATACATATGCATGTGTGCCAACAGCGAAGGATGGATCTTTTTCGGCAGCAACGAGCCAGCCGGTCGGTCGGTTGGTCGACCAGTTAACGAGACATCGATGTCTCGTAGTAGCAGTAGTAGTCGACGGACGCCGATGACGGCGTTGCCGTTGTTGGGACGGACAAAAAGTCGTCGGACCCTGTTTTGGAATAAACAACTAAACTTTATAAAGTGAACAATACCCGACGCTCGGGGTCTCCTTTATGCAGGCAGGCAGCAGCAGCAGCAGCAGCAGTCTCATCTCAGCCGCAATTCAGAACGTGAAAATGCCGCCGACGACGACGGATTCTTATCACACACGCAAATTGCATTCGGTGTCCTGATTTCGCAAATGTGTGTGTTGTTATCAAATAAAAAACGGCGAAATCGCATTTCAGCGCCGGCCGCAATATAAGGCAAGTGTCTTAGAACGCAAACGCAATTAGTGTTATCAGCAGTCCTACATTCAAAAAGCGGCCGGCGTGCAAATCTGATATGGGAGAGTGTCGGCGGCGCTTGAGGTTGGTTCGCTTTAAAATTTAATTACTTAAAGCGTTTCGAATTCGCGCGTGCGGCGCAGGAGTGCAGGCAGGCAGTCAAGAAAGGAAACAAGCATGGAAGGAAGCAAGCAGGAGGCAGCAGCAGGCAAGCGAGGAGGCAGTTACCTTTAATTCTGATCCAGCCTAAAACACGCGATTAAGAAATGGTCCGTGAACAATGCTGCTTCAATTGGACCGGCTTAAATATGCTCCCGCCAGCGCGCCCGTTCGTTCACTTTTTGCTACCATAGCGCACAGCTGCCATGCATGGTGCGGCCCCTTTCCAAGTCAGCTCTGTCAAGACCCACAAACACCAGCAGCAGCACTAGCGGTTGACGCTCTCTAGCCTTCGACTATCGATTTTCGGCGCCTTCTACTGCTGGGTCTTCGGTGAGGACCGCCTATATTCCGATTGGAGACTTGCATATTATTGAACATGCTTCGGTCTTTGTTTTATCTTCGCTTTCTTCAACTATGTTATACTCATGCGCAACAGCAAGTTTTCCCTTAAATCCCGCTTCCATCACTTCTATTTTTTGATTGTTTCGCACGCTCTGTTATTCATGGAAGAAAATTTCAACAGCGTGCTTTTGGGCGTGAACAAATACACACGTCGTCATCGTTGAGGGTTTCTGAATCGGTTTCGATCGCCTGTTTACCGTGCGCACCGGCAGTAGCCGAGCGGATGAGCGCGCTGAGTGCAATTAGCCCTTAATGTGACAATCCCATTCGCGTGTCCAATATCGGTTTCCTCCTCCTCGCGCTAACGGTCTCAAATTGGACCCTTTATTGTACATGAACGCCGTAATAAAAAACAATATTGCGGCAAGAAACCCCGTTTTCTTTTCTCCCCATCTCCCCCGACTACCACTCCCGCCAGTGCCGTTTTTGAAAGAAAGCCCGGCCCGAATCCTCCCCCTATCATTTCTTATTGGGGTCACCGCTTCCCACGGATCCATTTTCGGAAGCTATATACACGACAGATTTCCATCGCTAACCCAATCTCAAATTTTATAGTGCAATTGAAATGAACGCTGTTGTTTGTCATCTTCTGAAGAGATAATTGTTTTCAGTCAGGTGTCTAATTGATATTCTCGCGCTTCGCGATATACAATCGCTATCCGATATAATTGATTGCTTCTCGTCCTTTTTCATGCCTCCCATTTCGAACCGTCGTGCCTAATTTGTGTTCAACAACCACTTTCTGAATCCGCGAGACTCCGCATCTAAATCGCGTCTTCTCACCCTCTCTCTCGCCCTCTCATTATTCCTCTGACTCCTTTTCGTAAAAGTAGTTCCAGGCAGATTTTCAGATGCTTGGGGCATCAAGCAGCGATGAAGATGACGACGACTGCATGCCCGAGAACGATGATGCCTCTGATGTAAGTCCAATTTGCGCGTTTTCAGCCTCATTGACACCGTGCTTAATTTATTAGATTCTTGGAATACCAAAACCACAATTCATGGCGGCATCAGCGACTCCGCGATCCGAATCGCCGGCGCCTTCTGACTCTGTGAGTCAAGCGAACTCGCTCAAGCGCGGCGACAGCAGCTACATCCGCCGCAACAACGAGTCTTTTCGGTCGCAAAGTAACAATTTAAGCAACAACCGAGCTCGGGCGCCAGTCGGGATTAACAATAGGCCGGTGTTTCAATCGTCGCAAGAAATCTCCGATGAGGAAGACAATTATTCAAATGAACAGAGCACTCCCGCACATGCCGTCGTCGATGTAACGCCAAAATTAAGCAAGGAGGAACAGGAGAGAATACGCGCGGAGGAGGAAGAAGAGGAGCGCAAACGCAATTTGCAGCTTTACGTTTTTGTTGCAAAATGTGTTGCATACCACTTCAACGCGAAACAGCCGACCGACATGGCGAGGAGACAGATGAAGGTCAGCAAACAGGAGCTGGCCAGGATAAAGGACCGATTCCAAGCCTTTCTGAACGGGGGAACGAACATCGCTGCCGACGAAGCCTTTACAAAAGCCGTGGATTCCTACTTCGAGGTGTTTCTGAAGTCCGAGAGGGTGCAGAAAGTGGTGCAAGCCGGCGGCTTCTCTCTTCACGACTTCCGAGAAGTGTTCCGATGCAACGTCGAGAAGCGCATCCGGTCTCTGCCCGAGATCGACGGTCTCAGCAAGGACACAGTTCTTACCTCATGGATGAGCAAGTTCGACACCATTATTAGAGGTGACGAGGATGCCATCCAAAGCCGCCAATCTAGGTCTGTTCTAAAGACTAATCGCCGCTTTAAATTCTTTTTGCACTTTCAGGGGACGATTACGGGGTACAAATCAAGCCAACGCCGACGTCATTTTAAGCAAGGACCAGCTTTATGACATGTTTCAACAGATTCTCAACGTCAAAAAATTTGAGCACCAAATTATATTTAATGCCTTACAAGTAAGTCGTCGACTCGTTTAGTTGCAATACCGTAATTCCCCTGTTTTTTTCAGCTGGACAACCCTGATGAACAAGCTGCCGCAATTCGTAGAGAAGTGACCACTAGAGAAGATATGTTACGAGAAATTCCAAAGGTAATCAGAAGCCATAGGAGGTCTCTATTAATCCCCGTGTTTCAGATGAAGAAGCTTATGCCAAAGTTTGTCGTGAAGGACATGGAGACGTTGTTTATAGACGAAGTGCGCCAGTCGATCAACCTGCTCATCTCCAACCTGGAATCAGTGCCTGTGACGCCGCGAGGTCAGGGAGCGGGTAACCGAAAGAAAGATCAGAAAAGTCGCTCAAGGCAAGTGAGACCAGAGAGTATTTTGCTACTAGTTCTGCTTCCAAACTAACAAAACGTAATCAACCCAGTAGTTTTAACGCTTTCGATGTATTCGCTTATCCTCCAGTCCAAACGCTAATTGTCTGCCAACGTATCAGTGTACTAACGCTATTCACCTTTCCAGCGGATTTCCTTTAAAAGTGAAAAGGTAATTTGGCTTTTGTTCTATCGCTCCTTTCTCCGAGTAGTCTCCTCTCATCTCTGTCCACTTTTGGCATGCATCTTTGTTTGGCTAGTTGCATTCTCGGTGGTGTTGTGCATGGAGACGGAAGGAGAAGCCGAGGAAGAAGACGAGTCAGATTCTTCGCTTCTTCGTATGACGTGTGACTATTCGTTTCTTTCTATTAGCTTTCATGTCGTTTTAGATCGAGAAGCATCGAAGATCTCTCCCTTTTTAACAGGTTTGCATTATTCCCTTATTGTTTGTCTGTGTCAAATCTGACTGATTGATGCCACGAACATTTCGCACGCACCCATATACGCGCCCCCGAGCGTATATTTCCGCCGTCATCTCTCTCACGTTAAATTTAGTTCATTATTACCTTGTAAATGCATGTGTTCCGTAGACTTTACAAGTATCTCTGATGATGATTATGATGAACGTTGTCGTGGTCCAAAAGGTAGAATTTATTATGCATCGAACGAACGAACGCAGTAGCGGTCGGGGTGCTGCTTCTGCCTGCTTCCAAAGATATGTAGCGAGGAAGACGAAGAAGAAGAGTTTAGGGTAGGAATGTTGAGCTCCTCTCTAGCGCTGCCCCTCTTTGTTCTTCACTTTCGCCAGCTTGTCGCCGCGTTTTCTATTCCCTACGGAACTATAGAACATTGTGTTTTCCACAAACCAATTCGGTTTGGTTCATTATGTAACGCTGTCATTCTTTAGCTTGAAACGACGGACCAGCTCCGGCTCGGTTAATAAAACCGATAGCGAAGATGGCGATGTGACGTTGACAAAAAACGATGTTGTTCTCAATTTCAACATGGAGGTACTTGGGAACACGAGACGCAGAAGCAGAATTCAAGGGTTTCTTGTTTAGGTCGTCGTGATGGAAGTGCAGAATCTGAAGTCTGTGCAGCCCAATAGGATAGTATACTGCACAATGGAAGTGGACGGTTGTTCCAAACTGCAAACTGACCATGCCGAAGCATCGAAGCCATCGTAAGTGGGCGTCTCGAAGCGGCGAAAACGGATTTTGTTGCAGATGGGACACCCAAGGCGACTTCAGTACGAAACACCCCCTCCCGACCGTGAAGATCAAATTGTACACTGAAGTGAAGAGCATAGTAGCGTTCGAGGACAAAGAGTTAGGAAAAGTAGTGATTAGGCCCACGCCCAACTGCTCTCGCTCACCGGAATGGTACAAGATGACGGTCCCGAAGAACAGCCCAGACCAACAGCTGAAGATCAGGATAGCAATCCGCGTCGAAAAGCCACCGAATCTGAAGTATTGCGGATACTGCTATGTGCAGGGGAAGATAGCATGGAAGAAGTGGAAAAGAAGATTCTTTTGCCTGGTGCAAGTCTCCCAGTACGCCTTCGCCGTGTGCAGCTACCGCGAAAAGAAAGCAGATCCGACGGAATTCATCCAGCTGGACGGATTCACGATCGACTACATGCCGGAGCCCGACCCAGAACTCTATAATCAGGGCGGCAAATACTTCTTCTCAGCGATCAAAGAAGGAGACGAGATCAAGTTCGCCACCGACGACGAAAACGAGCGGCATCTCTGGGTCCAGGCTCTGTATCGAGCCACGGGTCAAGCTTACAAGCCGCAGCCGCCGAAGCAGTCGTCGATCGTTCCATCAAAGGCGCAGGGTTTTGCGGACAAGGCCAGCAAGCACGGCATGGACGAAATCATTCAGGCGGACCCTGTCGCGATAACGCACGATCAGAACTTCGCGAAACTGCAGTCAGCGACGCTGAATTACAGGCTGAACGAACCGATCTGTTCTTTGGTATAGTCGGAGTCTGATTTTTACTGAATTCACGCATTGGTTTCAGGGTTGGTTCTCGCCCGGTCAGGTCTTCGTGCTAGACGAATACTGCGCCCGCTACATGGTCCGCGGCTGCTATCGCCACGTCCTCCTCCTCAACGATTTGCTCAATAAAGCTGATGAAGGCCACTTAGTTGATCCCACCCTTATCCACTACTCCTTTGCCTTTTGTGCTTCGCACGTTCATGGAAGCAGGTGAGCATTTCGGGAAATTCGCTATTTCCCTTAATTCCGTTGTTTGCAGACCCGACGGAGTCGGAACTGTCACGCAAGAAGAGAAGGAGCGTTTCCAGGAAGTCAAAGAAAGATTACGGGTTTTGTTAGAGAAGCAAATTACAAATTTTCGGTACGTTAAACAACACCAGTTTTCCCTCTTCATTGTGATTACTTGCAGCTACTGCTTTCCATTTGGACGACCGGAAGGAGCGTTGAAAGGGACATTATCTTTACTTGAGCGAGTATGTTGGTTTTTTGTCGCCAATTGGAACGTTCGGTTATATTTCTGGTTATACTCATTTTTAGGTTCTTATGAAAGATGTCGTCTCTCCCGTGCCACCTGAAGAAGTGCGCGCCGTCATAAGAAAATGCCTCGAAGACGCCGCACTCGTCAACTACACCCGGATCTGCAACGAAGCCAAAATCGAGCGTAAATAGCGGCGATCAAAGTTGCTGATTTTGGAAAGATTTTTCAGAGCGGATGGGCGTTGAGATCAGTCCACAGCAACGAATAGAAGATATGGAGCGAGTGACCGAGTTCTGCATCGACCTTCTCAAGGAGAACGAGGAACACCACGGAGAGGTAAGTGCTTCGCAATTCTGTAAATCTACTCTTTCGGTTCCTTTTCCAAGTTACAGCAATTGCGAGGGGTGAGTTTTCCATAATGCTTATTCGTAGTTTTACATTTAAAACGTTGAAATTAGAAGCTATATGATCATCTCATTCGTTGTCAGATGAATTCACAAGTCACGCCTATCATTGTTTTATTAATTGTTTCGCACGTAGACGCAACTGCTTTTACATGTTCCAAGGACCGCGAGCAAGCAAGCTGAAGCCAAATTTAGCCAAAACTCTCTTCGAGCAGCTTTTCTCGTGGACTCTTTTCTTATCATTCGCGGTCTCATTGTTATCGTTAACCGTCGGTGGTGTTTTGTCTTAGCGGCCTTTGCACATCCGTTTCCTGGATATAACTAGTTTTCCTGTGTTTTAGGCTTTTGCTTGGTTCAGCGATTTGCTCGCCGATCACTCAGAAATTTTCTGGTCATTATATTCCGTCGACCTGGATGCGGCGCTCGAAGTGCAGCCGCCCGATTCCTGGGACTCATTTCCTCTTTTCCAATTGCTCAACGATTTCTTGTGCTCCGAAAGCGAGTCGAAATGTTCGTAAGCTGGATTGTGGAACGAATCTAACGTCTGAATTTAGCTTCTTTGAAAAATGGGATCTTCCACACGAAGCTGGTCAAGCAGTTCTCTCCGCTGGTCGTCCGCTACGTCGATCTTATGGAACACTCCATTTCGCAGTCCATCGAGAAGGGATTCACGAAGGAGAAGTGGGAGAACCGAAAGTGAGTCAAAATGTGCGTGGGTGGTTTCCATATTCGGTGGTGTTCCAGGGATGGCTGCTCCACCTCCGAGGACATATTCTGGAAGCTCGACGCGCTGCAGACCTTCATCCAAGAACTTAATTGGCCCGAAGAGGAATTTGCAAAGTACTTGCAAGTGCGCATGAAGTCGCTTGCAAGCGACATGATTTCGAGCTGCGCAAATTGGTAAATTAACTACTCTCTTTTTCTCAACACATTTTAATACCGTTTCAGCACGTATCAATGCTTTGATTCATTCATGCAGAAAGCGCGCAAATCCACTGATTACATTTTGCCCAGTGAAGTGTGTGTGATGATTAATGTAATATTCTCCTCGAAGACACGAGCAACAAAGTTGACCATCGACTCCGGAGAGGTTTGTGCCTGTGACGGACGCAGTGATCAAATGGGGATTCCGCATTTTAGTACAAATACCAATCGAAGCTCGACGAGACGCTGGAGACGATGCTGAACGATATGGAGACCTGTATCCAAGACAAGCTGAGCTCTGTTCTCGAGTACGTCCTCTCCCGCCTGGCGCGGTACGACGAGGGAAACCCCATCGGCGCGCTACTCTCGATGGCGCCGAAACCGAATTCTATTTTTAACAAGGTTGCGTTGTGTTCCGTGGACGCCCGCGCTTGATTGAATTCCTTTGCAGATGAAGAACTTTGTCGGAGATCAGGGCATCGTGCACAACATCACTGGTGGCGGAGCTCAGACGCCAACGATGGGACAACAGCCAGTAAGATAGTGGGCGCATCGATTTTTTCCTAATTTAACATGAAAATAGAAAACGCCGGCCAACCAACCGCAGAACTCGGGCCATGTTGGACACAACTACGTCACGTTCATGCGGGCCTGCACAGAGCAGCTTCGACAAATCGTCGTCGACGACGTGTGGATCAACGCTTTGTTTGAGGTGCGGATGAGTGCGGGGAAAACAAAAACACGCTTTTTTGCCCTTTTTCTTTCAGCACTGGTATGACGGTCAAATGTCAATGATAAGCGAGTGGCTGACGGAGCGCCTCCAGCAATCGTTATCGCCCTATCAGCTCACATGTCTTTCATTTATGGTCAAGGTAAGACGGAAGACGACGGCATCAGTTGATCGTCGCTCTCCAAAAACGCAAACGGAGCTGGCTGTGGCTTATCACCGGCCAGATGTCAGTCTAATGAATCACAAAAACGGTGACTAATCAAATTACGCCCACATGTTTGGTTTTTCAGAAGATCTATTCGGACTTCGAGCTGCATGGCATTGATGAAGAGCGGCTGAACAGCAAAATATACGAGACCATCACACGACGGTTGGCCTTGGAAGAGACTAACTGTGCACTTAGCGAAACAACCGCTTCTGGCTCCGGAAGCGGGGGCGCTGCGAGCGCGGTTCCTTATCTCGGGAACGCAACTCAGGCCGTTTCAAATGTCGGGAGTATGGTAGAGGGCGCCGGCGCCAAAGTGTTTGCCTTATTTAAATGAAACCAAATATCTCTTGTTAGCATAATGTGCTTCCGTTACAAACCCCAAATAGCTCAACGTTGAAAGTTTGCCAAGTTTGTTTTCTTCAGTTTTCACACATTTTTTTGTCTAATTGCTACATTTTTCGCTTATTCGCTTAGTCGGGTTATATTTGTGAGTTCTCCTAGCATTGTGTACATAACGCAAGATATACATTCACAAATTTGTTGCATAAATTCCGTTTTGTTGTGTGCAATTATTTTGTAGCGCCTGTGAATTGTGGACAGTTGTATGTTACCTGCATTCCTCACCAAATAAAACAAATGTCATATTATATTTGCAGTATCACAATAATTTAATACAAGGAGCACGAGGGAGGAGGAGGATTCGGTGCCGGGTGCGGAGGAGGGCGAGACGGGACAAGGAATTCCGGGAATCACGACTGCAGATGAGTGCAGCCGCTTCTTGCTGACCGACGACGGCAATGTGCAACCAGCAAACTAACGAGGAGCTAACGAGGATATAAGGAAAGATTCATAAAATTCACAGAAAGGACATAATAATACATCAAATCTCGAAAGGTAAATATTAGGGAATATCGATAATTGGTGCTCATATATTTGCAAGAGATCATGTGGGTAATGCAACATGCAAACACGTATACTCTATTTCTGATAAATATGCACTCGTCACAATTACTTCAGGGGAGGAATCGGCGTCTTCAGCAAGTCCGGGCTTCGTGTCACCGTTTTCGTTGACAACGGGTTTGCACTCGTCGGCGTTGAGAGGGACATGCCGCTGAAAAAGGAGTTCGGGTATGCCGGCGAGAGGATCGAAGCCATCGCCATGGCGGACGGACTCGGCGGGAACTGGAACAGATTCAGAGGGTTCTGGCCCTGGTGTGAGATGCCGCAGTTGTTGCCACCTCCGTTCGCGTTTTTGCCCATTGCGTTGCAGACTAAACGAAGAGATCAGGTTACTGTGTATCTGAATAGAATTTCATACCCAAAGGGCTTGCTGCGGCTGCTAAACTGGCGGCGGCTGCGTAAACCATTGCGGGACTGGCCACTCCGCTGTTCATCATGGATGTCAGAGGACTGCTTAACGGTCCGTTCATCATAAGGTTCAGGAACAGAGGAGACTGCTGGAACATGTTGAACGGCGACGCTGCTTGCATCAGAAGATTGTTGCTGGCCTGGGAAACGGCGCAGTTCAGAGGCGCGCTGTTGAAGTTTGAAGTTGCGGAGAGATTCAACGGTTGTGGTCTGCTCCTTCTGGACAGAGATCCGGTCTTGTTGAGGACGTTGATGCTGCGGGAGGGAGTGGAGGTCGAAGTCGCCGGAGGAGGCATCTTGAGCATTTTGGCCGCACTGCTCTCGTCCTCCTGTTCTGTCTTTCGTTTTCTCCTCGAAGAATCGGCGAATTCCGAGTCGGCGGAAGCGGAGGAGTTGGAAGAAGTTCTGGGCATTGCCTGTAACAACTACGGTCACACCTTGAAAGATTGTCGGCACTTACATTAGACGCATATTGGCTCGTGGAAGGAGAGATCGTGAGACCGTTGATATTGTTTCCCTGGGCGTTGAAGACATCGGAAAGCGACGATGCGCAGGCGCTGCTGACGCCGCTGCTCGACGCAACGCTGTTCGGGCTACATACACTAAAAATAACAAATGATTTAGGAACAGCGTTTACTGAAAACAACCGTACCTGTTGCCAGAAGGCGAAGGTGTCGATGTCGAGTTGATGATTGGGTTCTGATCGGAGTCACCGGGCAGCGTGGGAGGGGTGGCTGACTGGAAGTGGTTTGAATTCGCCTGGCTCGGGCAGGCCATAAACGACGAATCGCTGTTCAGCATTTCCGGGTTACCCACAAATCGATAGACGAATTTTTGGCCTTGCACTTTTTTGATTATGTTCTTGTCGTAGTAGTACCGTAACGCTCGTGAGAGTTTATCGTAATTCATGTGAGGCTTCCCTTTCCGAGCGCCCCATAACGTCGCCACGGCTTCGGCATCGAGAAGCTAAAAGGGGAATCATGAATTACCATATCGGATGCACTTTTCCCACCTTGAACTCGCCATCGTTGTTCGTCCACTGAATCTGCTGATGGTGTTCCTGCTTGTTCAGGAGCTCCAACAGGAACTGCCACAACGTGATATTCGAGTCCATCGAGTACGGGTTCAACCGGTAAGGGTTTGAAACGGTGTTGTGGTGCCACACGGAAGAATAGAGGAAGGGCTGCGCGACTGCGTTACCGTAATTCGCGCTCGTCGAATACGAGTTGTTGTGGGTGCTTGAAAGAATCTCCTCGCAACCTGAAAAGTCCCGCTGTAAGCCATGTTGCGATAACGAAAACACGTGGGATTGGTCGCGGTATCTCGCGGTTCAAAAATTACTATCTCCGAAGCTGAGGAGGCGAAAGAACCGATTGATGCCGCGCATTCGCTTTCCTGTAATGGGGGTAACTGCGCACGACTGATAAGAGTGCCGGTACAAACAATCGTACGATGACGCCCATGAAAGACGCACAGTCATAAGCGGAAGCCGGTTATTCCCTTTTCTTCTCGGCTTACCTTTTGCCCTCGCTCTCTCTTCAACTGTCTTATGTTCTTCCGCCCGCTAGCCCCACACGAACGAAATTTTGGCGTTTGTTCGCGTGTTGTAAATTTACACTAATAAGTGGATGCGATAGGTTGGGAAGAGGGGGCAGAACATGCGCAGACCGCCAAAACTATCCCCCTTAGCCACAATTTCGGTAGTGGCGTTTCTCGATCAAGCGGACGTCGCCACTGTGCTGCAACATTAATTCCACGAGGTCTGCTCGGAGGCGAGCGAGAGCGGCGCTGGCGCTTGAGTTCGGTCGCGCACAGGCGGGCTTGCAGTGAGCAAAGATCGCGTAAATTTGAGAAATCAACAGATTTCACAAAAATCACGTTTCCCCTCTCTTCTAATGCGCGAAAAAACACGAAATTCCTATACGTTTTCGATATAAATTTCGAGCGAACTGTCTTCAATATTACGACGAAGAAGTCATCCCAAACCCATCAGCGTTGTTTGCATTTCTTCTCGTACACGCAAAACAGTTTAGCGCCGATTTCCGGTCAGTTGACGAATAGAAGCAGATGGGACAACCCTCGCGGAGAACAAGAAGAAGAAGTCGACGGACGACGACGCATTACAAGACGGATTTAACGCACGACCAGATGACCCACGTGGTCCGGAAAAAGACGGATTTTGTCAAATTTGAAGTCAAGTTTCATAAAACAAACAACCCTTCAATTGTTTCATCAAAAGTGGGCCCGGAATTCGGGAAACGGAACAGATGGGCGCGAACGTATAAAAGCGGTCTGCTGATGACTACGAGCTGACCACTTAGTGGCGGATAACACTGTTTCCGCAGGGTGGAAAAGAGAGAAACGATAACTGGTGAACGATATGCGTCGGGGAGGAAGACGAAGAAGAATTGAAAGACCAACAGGAAATCCTTTCCACCTTCTGTTTAGCGCGGGGTCGCCGAGAGACGTAAATCGCGTTCGCGACAGTGCGCGGGGAACTGCGGGAACTGATAAGACGCTTCACCTCCATCACCCTGCATTAAGAACAAGTAGGCAACACATTAAAAAATACCTCAGCGTTCAAAAGAGCCAAAAATGGAGAGAGCTCAAAATAGCGGCGATAAGAGGACGGAAGGCCGACGTGATCGAGGCTGGACTAGGCGGATGTGAAGGCGCTTAGGAAAGTAGGTGGAACCCACAAAAGTGGCAAGATACGCAACATAGTAGCAGGCCGCTTGCTTTGAAAAGGTGCTAAAAGACAACGCTCAGTCGGCAGGTCGGTAGCGCGTACTTTAATGCGTGAACTGTTCGGGAACTTATAACGGGGTGTGAATCACCTGTCGCCGCTTCTGATTAGACATGTTTAAACTGTGCGATCATCAAAATGAGAATTTAGTTTTGCCTTAAAAACAGTGACACACAACTTTTTTGCCGTCTACTGACTAATGATGGGAAAGAAGTGACTGTGTTCGATTGATTTTCGAAAGCAGACCAAATTCGATCTGACAGGAATTCGGTTGCGAGGGTGTAATTTGACTAAGACAGGTTGCGAGCAATTCCGGAAAGGAGGATAACGCGATAGCGAAAAGACGGCTATTGCCAAAAAAATTTAGTCATTGCGGAAATATGCCACGACGACGGCGGCGGCAGGGCGGAAACGTGCTCGCCGCAAGGGTCCAGAAATAACGCAACATCCAGTGAACAAAGCAAAAACTTGGAGAATCGCATTCCATCGGGAGTGGTTAGGGTCTAATAAGGGCGCGATCGCCATGAGCTAACGGAAGTTATTGTAATGTACACAAGGTCAGAAGAAGCGATCGGTGAAGAGTCATAGCCGGAGACCGCTAGCTGCTGGCTCACTTATTTACCTTTGCAGAAAACAACATTGTTGTTTTCAACGAAAGCCACGCTGATTTGGAATGACGAAACGACTGTTAATGAAAAGACCTATAAACCCCAATCGACCGGAATCGATGAGGCACTGCCCATCCTGGGAACGGTGCGTCTGCCTTGCGATTGACCCAATCCAAGACGAGGAGCGAGCGAGCGAGAGAGTATTCTGAGCTATTCGGAGTAGAGTTGAAAAACAAATGTGGATTCTTTGTAAATACCGCGGCGATCACGTATGTTAGTTGCTCTTGGCGCGAAAAGAAGCTGTCGCAAGCTCGCGTAAGCTGACGAAAAACTGATAAGAGCACTGCTGATCAATAGAGGAAAGTGTGGCTGTTGTAGGGTGTGTGTGGCAAGCTGGCGATGAAGAAGAAGATCCTCCGGCGAGGTGGATAAGATAGAGACAATTAAACGAAGGGCGAACGGGCACGATGAGAAGAAGAAGACGACATAGCTCGGAAGTAGCGAGAAGAAGAAGACAATCAACGGCGTTCGCAAAGTTGAACTATTAGAAGATAGCGATCGCCAAAGGGTAAACTTTGACAAACTCTCGAGTTTTACGCCGGCTGTTTTCCAAACAAAATCACGTCACCTTTGATCAGTCCCTTCGGGCGGTATCCAAAAAGTCACACAGAGTGGAGGAGGAAATCGCAAGAAGGCTGGCTGTCTTCAGAGAAGGAAAAGGGTAGCGCAATGAAACGGGAAGGACGCCGGCGAGCGCCGAAGGAGAGACCGCTAGAACGTCTTCATCATCGCGCACCGTTTTTCTCTTTCCATTATTTTTGGAATTTCCGGTTTCAAGGCCAGTTCTGCGCGAGCGCTGATCGTCAGAGCGCGCGCGCGCCCAACGACAGTCTCAGATCAAAGTTATTTTTCTTAACCTCCGCTTAAGAACGGATGAAGAGGAGCACACACGCTGTGGTCAGCAGCCAGCCAGCCTTCCAGCGTCCGCCGACACTGGCAAAGTGGGATTTCAGGAAAGGTCACCGCGGTTCAGATGACTGTACTCGCACGTTTTACAATGCTTTTGTTTACCGCTCAGAAACACTTGAAGTGATGGATTAAGTCGTGTGGCGCGCCCATCCTACTGCGGCGCTTCTTTTGTGACACCCTGCGCAAAGAAAGACGTTTGTGACCTTGACAATTATGCAAATTATGTGCAAAAAGAAATCAGGGTGGGAAATACATTCGCACGGCTTACAGTAAGGCGGATTAGCAGATTGTGAGTGGCAAGCGACACCCTCAGCAAGCGAGTAGCGGTCAGGAAGACCGAAAGGAGTTAAAAAGCACAAGGCTGAGTTCCGTGCCGAGGCAATTAGCGAGGGAGGAGATGGAGGCCGGTGGTCTCGTCTTGACTTGAGAGCGACAATGTCAAACGCTACAGTAATCAGCACGCATGGAGCTTCTGCTTGCTGCAGTTGAGGACTGTCGCCACGCATCATCTGGCGTGCGGTGTCGCAGACGACGCTCCCTCTTTGCCAACAGCCGCCAAGTGGCCTCGAGGCGGCTCTCCGAAGAGGATCTAGAGGGATACGATCGACGTCGTCGTTGTCGCTGTCGCCCCGGCGGCTGTCACACAATTCAACAAGAGTCGTAGTGGGAAAGGAAACAGGAGTTCCAACAGACAACCCGATCGTCTTCTCTTCCGTATACCAACCAGTCAACCAACTATAATTGCATGTAGAAAACGGTTATAAAAATACTTTCCGGGCGTAAGGACGGAACCTCCTTGAGGATCCGATCAGATTAGTTTTGACCTGGTCGCCGGCCGGCCGCGAGAAAAGAGTTAGACGAGTGAAAACACGGGATAAATTTCAAACGCAGCGCTTTCGGGGCACTGTTTCTAACCACTTAATTCTAGGATATCACTGTTTCCGAGATTCCCGCAGTTCCGGAAGCAGAACCAACCAAAACACAAACGCCGGTCCGAATGACCACCAACCAACCGACTGCATCAGCGAGTTCCTCAAACCGCGCCAAACAGTTGCAAAGTGCCTCTCACCTACCTGCGATGGGAAGTTGCGCCGCTTCCCAGCGAGATAATAGTGCCCGTAATGCGTGTTCGCCCGTCTTATTTCCTCACCATTTAATTCGCGACAAACGCGAGCACTGCGCAGTCAAGGACAACCTATTAACCCGTTCGGAAGAAGAGTAGTAACCAGCCGGTGTCCGTTCCGTTACCCTCGCTCCGCTGCGCCACCGTCGACCGTCGTCGTTTCACGGCGGGACTCCTAAGCGTTCACCTTCGAAGGAACGAAGGATTTAGCGAAGGAGAAGAAGGCTCGTTCTCCTAGCAATCACTCGACTCGAAACGGAAAGGTTTGTGGTCATTTTACAATCCGCGAACAATGAACGACTGTAAAGAAGTGGACGACGGGTCACAAAGACGAATCAGTCATAAATCGTTCAGAAACAAATTTCCGCGAGAGCATAAACGAAGAAGAAGACGAAGACGACCAGGTTCCAGGACGACTTTTCAGGAAGTGGGCCTGAATGTCCGAATGAGTAAGGGGAGCAGCAGTCGCGCGTTGAAAAACACCGCCGATCATATCGCAATGATGAATATACCGCTGACGTTTGCGGATAATGTAACATAAGGCGGTCACAACAAACACGACTACTATGATGAATTGTGGTCAGCAGTCGTTTTTGCGCCGAGCAGCAGAAACTTTTATGCACTTTCGACTCGCAAGGACATCCGCCGACGGGGAAAGCAGGCAGGCAACAAGCTGGGCACGGGAGCACTTCTGCACCATTGGCGACTGTACCGTAACACGACACGTCAAAACAAAAGTAGCGCCTTGCGCCTTAGCAATGACCTCCTCAGAGGAGATGATCCGCGCCGTCTCGTGATTAAAGGCAGCCGCTGCTTCGGCGGCATAGAATTGCTTATTAAGTAAGGACAAGTCACACCTAATGCAAGAGCGCCAAAAAGGACGTTTTAGTTGGGATCCGGGAGCTGGGGAACAACGGGCTAGGACCACTCAACTGGCCGTGGGGTCACTCAGCGGCGTCGAATGGACAACTTGCGGCTACTGTTGATGCAGCTAGCTGTGAAATGCACAGATATTATAAACTGAATAACTGTCTGACCACATGTGTCCATAAACAGTCGTGTGGCTATTGAATAAGCAGCGCGCGTTTGCCTACAGAGCAACACTTCCTTCTTGGCTGCTCAAACACGCGCGCGAGTTTGGATTTGTTCACCTGGTGCGTAGCCGGCAGCGATGACCAGATCATGGTCATTTTCGTATATCTCACATCCTCCCGTAAGTGTAAAAGCACAACCCACCGATTTCCGATTTGATATGCATGTCGGCGAGGTTGGACGACTGCATCTTTTCTTCTTCGGTGGAGCGATTCTGAAAGCGAAAATGAGATAAGACTATGATGGCTTGAAATCGGCGAATCCAAGTGCAGCCAGAGGAAGACGGATTCAAAGGGAATCGCGAGACGCGGCGGCCTGTCTCTTGACCCTCAATGGGAGATGGAGGTTGAATAAAGCGGTTTGTTACGCGTCGGAAGAGGGTGATTGTACAAAGAACTTTGGAAGCCGGACAAGAAGAGCGCGTTCGACTGGCCCGATGAGTAATTGGGGCGGAATCGGGGCACCATAACACGGACATCGACGCCTACGCCTGAGTCTCCGCTCCTCTCCTCGCGATGACCAAATTTGAAGGTAAAGACAAAGGACATCAAACCCGTGATCGCTCACTCGAGGGTTCAGTTTTTTGCACGCCTAGCAAGTTGGACAGTAAAAATGGCTGGAAGGACGTTATCTTGGTTTTCACACCGTAACATCTAAAAAAGAAAGACCGCGCGAGTGCCCCTCCGATTACCCATTAATCATCGCGACTTTTTTGCGCAGCGCTCCTCAGTGTGAGGGTTTTTCCACCACTTTTTCCTTCCGCCCATTTGCCAAAAACTTTATGCAAAAAGGGAACAGGGACGACGCTTGGCAGCGTACGGTACGCCGCCGGCTTCGCACGGACTCGGCAGGCAGGACAGACAAGCACTGTCGGGGTTCAGCTAAGATTCGTCCCGCGCTGCCAGCCAGCGCCAAATTATATCAACGTCAGATCTTTGCGTGACCGCAACAAGCGAAAAACCCTTCCGGTTGGGCTTCTCGCTTCCAGAGGCAAAAAACAGCCAGCAGCTACAATATAACGGACCGATCTTCGCACCCTCCTCGCAGGCGCCGCCGGTCAACCGAGGCAGGCGAGTTGACACTCTCTCCGGAGATGATGAAAGTAGACGCACTTATAGGTGTGATGAGGACATTATTATCTTCCGCGATCTTTATGAGTATAAGATGCCCTGGCGCTTCTTTGTAATTTGCAGCAACGGATGCCGCATTTGCATACATTAAAGTACGTACGGCGTTCTCAAGGTCTGTCCCGTTGGATTGTCTGCGCGCAGTGTCTTCGTCACAGCATTCGGGCGTTTATTTGAAACACAATCAGCGCCGTGCGGGTGTGAAGATAATGTGTACGGCGGTGGCGGTCAACAGTTTAGTGCTGCTGGACACAGTCGCTCGCCCGAAGTCCGGGTGAACAAAAAAGGAGGAAAATTGACCTCTGCGAAACGCATTGCGGGGATGATCCGCTTAATACGGAATCTCACCTTTTGCGAGATCCTTGGAGGCGGATTCGGGTATTGTGGCGCTTGTTTACAGTGACGGGCTTCTTTAGCCGAGCTGCTCACGCGATCCAAAAAGCGTACTCCTACAATTCCGCCCGGTTCAAGAAAACATTTTTGGGAAAGAACTAACCTTTGGTTAAATGAACACAAACAGACAGTTCATAGTCTTGTAAAACTCTAATTTCTCGTAGATTTGAATTCTAGTTACAGAATGCAGAGATTTCAGGAATAGGTGTGCTTTATTCCTCACATGACTCTTGCCTTGTTTTTTCCAATAATTTATGTATACACAAAAACTGCGATCAAGCAAATAACATATTTTTTTGGAGCGCCGCTTGACCGGCTGGAATATAAACCAAGGTGTAAAGATACTAACCATATTTTTGATAGAGCTGATAATTTGGAGGACGTCCAAAGTGGTGTGCAACATCCCTGTAGGCACGTAAATCGTTTGAATTGGTCATAATGCAGTAGGTTAATCGTTCGCAACTCCTCCAGACATGCACTCTTCTGCTTTTGTAACGTCATTCCTGCTAAGGGCACTTCTGCAAACGCCCTTCCGCTTCGCAACTTCCGTTTTGATGACCGCTGTAACATTGGGAGTTGTGCTGAATCTGCTGCACGCGAGTCTGGTCGCCTACACGGTTATCCTCTCTCTCTCGCTTTGCAGCGTCGGTTAGTCATTTTTTGCGGAGACATGAAAGGCGACTCGCGGGCACTCTCACCTTTGTGAATGCACAAGCCCGCTGAAAACAAAATGACGAAAAACGCGTCCAAGTGCTTTGCGTGCCTCTACTCCGATAGATCTAGTTTGGTTCTTCCGCGTGTCCTTTTTAGCTTCTGAAACCGTTTGCGAGCTGCGTTCCCCTCTTCCTGTATCTTCGTTTACCGCGCGCTTTTGTGTTGCTTCCTTCATTCCCTGGTGTCTTATTATGGTTTTATGTGCCGTTTTCCCTCTCCTCCCCATGTTTAGCAAATCGACGCTTCCAGGTCCATGATCAACAGGACCATGTTTTCCACTGATGTCGTTTCTCTCGGTTCGGACTTCGTTCCGTTGAGCGAAAATTCGTGTCTTTTCAGTTCGAGTTTCAGCTTGTATTTTTGGCGTTTCCGGTTTCACCTTTCGACCCTTGTTCCACGTGCCAACAAAGTCCAAACTCTGCTTATAATTTTTGGCGTAACATAATCCGCTTGGATGAAATCAATTTCAGCCAGCGCACTTCCGGCTCAACATCATCTCAGAGACACCGACTTGTGTTTCTAAGTGAGTTTGCGATCGATCACTGCAAACGGAGCATAATCGTAGTGCAGGCACATATCCATCGCCCCGCGCGTTGGGCAGCTGCGCTTCATTTGTAGATGTGGAAATGTGTACACCGACACACCGTCGCCGTGCTGTTGCGCTTGGCCGATCGGCCGTCACATTCAAATTTATTTTTTTGTTGTTTTCCTTTGTGCAACTTTTCGTGCAGGTCACATGATGCAGGAGATAAGAAAACGACAGCGAAAAGTTCATTTACCGCTAATCACTGCTGTTCAACAGTGCAGTTGGTCCTGACGCGAAAGCCACTGCCGAACATCGACAGATTTTATTCAGTCTTGGCAATTGCACGTGTTTATATTTGTGCACGCGGCTACTTGGCCCATCCCCTCAATGCGCGCGACGATTTAGAAACTTTTGACTGCGCTTCTCCAGCCATTCCCCATGCGCCCCTCGCTCGCCCCCCTCGCTTTCGGGCCAATCTGCACGCGACAGAGAGCGAGGAAAATTATGTCAATGCCGTTTCGTCGTCCTCCTCTCTGCGCAGATGCTCGTCTGATGCTCACGCTACCTCTTTATCTATAAGATCACTCATCACTTCGATGTGCTAATGAAGCGTTTTCGGAAGGCCCGTGCCGGCACACTCCCTATGATTGTTACGTGTCTCTATGCGTGTGTTCATCATCATATCCACGTTTATACACGTCGTTCGCGCGTGGCGAGTGCACTCCTAGCATTTGTGCCTTAATCCAATTCTTGTTCCAGACCGATCAATTTGCTCGCTTGGTGTTAGAGCTAAGCAGTTTTATCACTCTCTGGGCATTTTGCTGAACAGAGCGCACGAACTTTCACCATGACCACCTGGACACCGCAAGTCAACGATGTCTTGAAGCAGTTCTACGTCGGCGACGACAAGCTGAAGCAGATCAGCGAGAAGATCGAGGAAGAATTCAAGATTGGACTCCAGTCCGGCGCTCCGAATTCGTCCATCGCGATGCTTCCTTCCTACGTCCCTGCTTTGCCCGATGGATCAGGTGCGTTGCTGGAATATTGGACCGATTTTATGTATAATTTATTGCAGAAGTTGGCAAGTATGTCGCCATCGACCTCAGTGGCAAGAATCTGCGCATCATGCTGCTTACGCTGGAAGGCCAGGGCAAGGAAGCCATTGCCATCAACCATAACTTCATGGTCTCTCAATCCGTGATGAAGGGCACCGGCGATCAGCTCTTTAACTTCATCGTCAACTGCCTGCAGAAGTTCCTGAAGGAATTCGACCTGGTCGAAGCGAATCTTCCTATCGGGTTCGTCTTCTCGTACCCCTGCGAACTCCTCTCAATCCGTTCTGCCCGACTTCTTTGGTGGACTAAGGGTTTCGACATTAAGGACTGCCTGCAGAAAGACGTTGTGGCTCTGCTGGAAGAGGCTTTGGAAATGAACATGGTATTTGCGGTTTCTTATGTGCTTTTTATGATCATAATACGATTTAGTCGACGAAAGCTCAGATTAAGGCTGTGATGAACGATACCGTCGGACAACTGGCTGCCGCTGCTCACCGCTATGGACCCGAGTGCACTGTTGGAGTCGTTATCGGTTACGGGTGAGTCTGCTTGAAACTTTTTTCCGTTAATATCGAATTTCCCTCGATTCTCGTTATATTTTGCCGCATTATTTTCGAACTTTTTGCCTGATTTGTGTATGTTCCAGATGTAACTCGTCTTACCTTGAAGACACGGAGAAAATCACGAAATTCAATGCCAAGAAATACGGATACTCCCACAAGAAGATGGTCGTCGTGACGGAATGGGAAGAATTTGGCAGCAAGGGCGAGTTGAACGATATCTTAACCTCGTTCGACAAAGAAATCGACGAAGCCTCCGTCCACAAAGGAAAACAAATGTAACTTTTCAACCGTTTGACGTGTCTGAAAGTCGTTTCCAGGATTGACAAGCTGACGGGAGCCCTTTATCTCGGAGACCTGGTGCGCCGCATACTCGCTCAACTCGTGTTGGATGGTCATATCTTCGGGGGCAAGCAAGTCGAGCAGCTGGACATGGTGGACACTTTCCCCACCAAGTACATCTCCGAAATCCTCGCGTAAGAAGTTTTCAGATTTGCATTTCTCTACAGCTGTGCGTTTTAGGGAGGAAGAGGGCAGCTTCAAGATTTGCCGACGAATTTGTGATGAATTGGAAGTGCCTATCCACGGAAGCAGCGACTACGTCATCATGCGTGAACTGTGTTATGTCGTAACCAAGCGCTCAGCGTCTATCGTCGCCGCTGGTAAATATTATTTCCCAATTTTGCTCTTTCATCACAGCAATTTAGCCATCAGTGCCTTGTTGCGTCATCTTGGTCAGAGCAAGGTGAAGATCGGAGTGGGCGGAGCCCTGATTCAATTCCACCCTACCTACCACGGCGAGCTGGAGCGAAAGTTGCAAGATTTGGCACCGATGAATGTTCAGGTAAGAAGGGGACAAAGAAGACTCCTAGAATAATTCTCGTTTCTTGCAGTGGGAACTGGTTCCTGCCGACGAAGGTAGTGCGAAGGGAGCTGCGATGATCGCGGCCGTCGCCGAGAAGATGAACCTGTAAACATGTAAACAGTCTGTAATATATTGAAGCATACAAGAATGACATTGCTGCCAGGGCTCAACATTTTAATAACTACTGAATCATCATGCATTTCGTCGATTTTGACGAGCGTAACTACTAACAATTTCTGTGCCGTATTTACTACGTTGTTGCCATGTGATTATAGCGTCTAGTGAAGTTTGTTATAAGATTTTATTCTTGATAGATTATTATTTCTGTAATAAAAAATTTAATTGTAAATCTGCTTTGGTGTTTAGAGATAGATGTAACGGGAAAATGTTTACATACAGTTTCCAGCAACGGATCTTCCAAAAGTGCACTTTTAGAAATCAACACGTGATTCGATCTGCATTCGTCCCTGGCAAAGCCAAAACATTTGTCGAACGGCACATCGACTAAACGCTATTTCGGCTAAGAAGCGCAAAATCAGTTGAATGCAGCGTGGGTCTCAGTTGGCGCCATTACACTTCGATATCATTCATATCAGACAGCCGTCAGACGGAGTGCGGATTTGCACGTTCACAAAACACAATTGTGAGACATGTAGGATTGAGTACGTCGGTGAGAGGGACAAGATGTCAAGGGATCGGAGTGAGTTGATATTACGCATAAACGAAGGGCTTCTAAAAGTCGGATGCACAGATAAACCTTGCCAAGGACATGAGCTCGAAAAACCGTCTTCATCTTTAGCTGAAAACGCATGTTCTAGTTACTAATCTATTCTTTTTCCCCTAACGGTATTGAGTGTGCCAGCTTGTGTCTTATTCATAATACCGTCAACTTTGAGATGTATCCGATGATTTACCCGATGATGTCTAAGTGGTCTGAAGAAGTTTTGTTTTTTCTGCACAGAATCCTTGCCTTGTCCTCCTCATCCCACGGAACAGACAGTCTTTTTGTATGTCTACTGATGAGGATATTCAAACAAGCGCTCGGTCACATTCTCCCTCTAAAAAACTTAAATTGTAGTTCGTCGAGCAAGCGCTTTAATTATAGACATAAGTGTCCCGCTAACAAAAAATCAAACACTTGAACGGAAGTGACTGTCGTGCTAGTAATTGACCGCCCAGCGTGAAGGGACTTGAAGAAATGACCGACTGTGGCCAACAGCGCGTTGTGTGTTTGTGTTTACCTAGTTTGACAGTCGCCGTCCAACTCCGCGCGCTCGTCTCGTCCCTCAGTGAAGCTTTCAATATACGATGACCGGGCCAAGTGACCACGGTACTCGTCCGTCTTCCCCTCCTTCCCTCCTTCGCGATACGTTCTCGATGCTCTCGCCTGTATTTGGTCCCTCATTTGTACGATTTTGCCGTGATTTTCTTGATTTCGAGGTATTTGCTTTGCATGCGCGGTTGGGCATGCAGGTTTATGTGAGGGTCACTTTCTGCAATCGGCTTTGGGCCCTTTTGAGTTAAGATTGGGTATCTTATGACTTCTTTTACTATTTGTTGCTGTGGAAAACTTGAACTATTCTCAGACCGTCCGAAATTTCTCGCTATCCTGCTTTGAGGGTACAATAACTTTATTCGTGGTTTCCTGCACTCCCCACTGATATTCGACTTCAGAATTCTTTGATAACCAAACATTTCCCACGTCCACGTTTTTTGTGCTCTTTGGCACATTACCGTAATCTCAACAAAGGGCCTCCCCTCTTTCGCGAATTATCGCTTTTTTTGTACGTTGTTCGCGTTGTGTGGACATCCGAATCGGCGGTTCGACCGCTTGTCTGCGTAGCTCTAATCTGCTCAGGTAATCCTTTAAGCATGACTTGAGCGGCGGGTTGCGCTAACTCCTGGCCCCGGCCAACTCCTTTTCGCTCGTGCGTTCGTGCGTCTGACGGTGCGCACAATTTATCTTCCTTGTTTAATTGCACGCCTTTGTTTTCGCAGTCAGTCTCGGAATTTGTTTGCTCAAAAGATACTTTTGATAGCAAACACGCGCCATTAATAACCAATTACCCGCTGCTGACCCGCCGCTGACCATTAGGACATGTGCTTTGAGTATGTTGCTTCCCGCTGAGGGGCATGCAGGCGGCTTTCCTTCGAAGAGAAGTTAATAAAGCGCTTAGTATAACATTGTTGTATATCGAGGGGTTTCGTTTTTTTTAATACAGAATATCATCTATACAATTATCTGTATTTCCAGAACCAAATGTCTAGAAGATTTTCATAAAATGAATTTTATCTATATTATCACCGTTTTAATAATTTCCAAGTCCGGGTTCGCCCAGCTACATCAGTATAACGGGTTCACTCCGTCGCAATATGCTCCTGTATTGAAGGTAAGCGAGGTCCGGATTGAAAGAGACTGGAAAGTTTGATTTCAGGCTTCTTCGTCCGAAGGTTATTTACCGGAATCTGCCGAAGTTGGTACGACTGTCAGAGTCTCGCCGTCACTTCATGCCGACTCGCTCCAAATTCTTGTCCAGGACAATGATCTGGTTTTGTTGTGTGTGAATGATAATTATTGATTTTGTGAGTTTAGCAACCGGGAATGCCCGAAGCCACATATCAGTACATTCTTACCGGTCTCGGAGCCAAGATTTTTGCTGTCGACCAACAAGGTTACGTGTACTTGAATGTCCAGGAAATCGACGCCGACCCGCCGAATCCATCGACTTATCAACTCAATGTAGGTGATGTAGGCTACAGCTGAATTGATCAAATTGAAAATTTTAGGTGGAAGCTCGTGAAGTGGGTACAATGCCCATCCGTAGCAGTGAACCGATTTCCATCACCATTCACATAATCGACGAAAACGACAATGACCCGAAATTCGCGGATGCGGTCTATATTGCGAATGTGTCCTCTACTGGTTCGGACAGACCTGTGCTGAAAGTACGATACACTCAATGCAATGTTAGATGCTTACTGTAAAGCATTTAGGTGGCAGCAGAAGATATCGACGCTGGAAAATACGGCAAGATCACGTATCACATTATTGAAGTCACTGAGGGGGCGCAGGACAAGTTCTACTACGACGGCAACACCAATGAACTCATGGTGCGCGGCAATCTGCAGCCGGGGGCAAGATACCAGATTGTCTTGGAGGCCCAGGACGGTGGAGGACGGTCGTCTAGAACTGTCATTGTCGCCTTGGCGAACGAGGACTCTATCTCGGGACAGGTTTCGTCGATGGGAGCTTATCCGTCCACTCAGCATCCGCACGCTGAAGGTGAGTTCTCTTTCGTCGGAATCCTTCTTGTCCCCCATCGCTTGTTATTCGAAACGAGAGAATCTCGCTTGTTCGGTTTTTGATGTGCATTCGTTTTTGTTGCTGCTTGGCGATCGGTTGTTTCTCGGCGTTTTTGTGCGACAAATTCGCTGTCGATTTCGCAAAAATTTTTATTTCGATTCATCGCTGTTCATTGTATTTCGAAATTAAGAATCGAAATTTTTTGTGAAATCCAAGGAATTTCAAAGCTTCGACCACTTCCTCTAAATCGCGTCCCGTTCACTTCAACTAATAAACGGAATATTTCAGACGGAGTGAAATCGTATGTGGCCGAACTTGACGAAGCCAGCCCACCTCGTTCTATCGTAGTCTCACTTGGGGTAACGTTTGTTCTATTTTGTCAAACTTACCCGTTTGTTTTAGAGTGATCAACCACTGGGAATCGCGTATGAAATCGTCCACGGCAATGAAGAAGGAAAATTCTCTATCAACGAAGACACGTGAGTGTGGAGTTCAGGAAATGTTATAAACATGTAGCTTCAGTGGGACAATCACGACCGACGATTACTTTGACCGCGAAGAAACAAGTTCGTACAACCTGCAAATCGAAGCAAAGCAGAAGTTCTCTGGGCACCATCTCTACTGGATCATCGTTCAAGTTGTCGTTAAGGTATGATAACAAGTGGTTATGGATGAGATCATTTATGAACGTTAGGATGTGAACGACAACTCCCCGCAATTCCATGGCCCACAACCTATGCGATTGAGCATGAAGATCGACGATTTGTCTGAACTCAAACCGAATATGTTCCTTGGACGTGTTCAAGTTAGCGACGCCGATGAAAGCAACGGACGGGACGGAAACGGCGATATTAGTTTGTCCATTGCGCCGCCCATGAACAGGTCAGTAGCAGGAAATATATACCATTGAATATCTTATTTATTACTTTTAGGCTATTCGCTATAGACAGCAATGGCGTAGTCAGCGTAAATGGAGATCTGTCCACTGAGCATTTCGGCTTCCACCGGCTGTCGCTTATTGCGAGTGACCACGGCGATCCACCGCGAAAGACACACGCCACTCTGCTGGTGGAAATTGGAGGCCCGTATGTGACGGAACCAGTAGCCGAATACTCATCGCTGGCGACCGAATCCCATGCGACAAGCCAAGAGACGAACGAGATTGACGAAAGCGATTACACGACTTTCTTCTCTCGGGCCACGCTCCCTCCTACATATCAGAAGCCGTTTGTTCCTGGAGTCTTCAACGGACTGCAAGCTTACGAAACGACCCCAATGCCGATGGTGACGAGTGAAGAAATGGTTGAAGAAGAAGTACAAGAAACCGAGCAGACGCGAAACAACTTTGCTGTTTCGTACCCGTCAACTTTGCCTCCAGAGCCAAGCACTTTGCCCACACAGGAAGTCATCCGTTTTGCACCCGTGTTCAATCCAGCTAACGTGAATCTGATGATCGAGGAGAATGAAGGTCAGGTGGAACTAGCGAAATTGCATGCTAGTTACCCTGACGGAGGCCCGGGAACTATAACCTACATTATGCAAGCTGGAGACCCGTCTTTGTTCAGCGTGAGCAGCTACACGGGAACTCTTACTTTGCTGAAGCCTCTTGATGCCGAATCTGGAGAAAATCAATACACCGTCAGGATTGGAACTGCTGAGGTGAGGATGATTATTTGATTTACAGGAATAATTTTCGTTCGTTTAAGTCCGCCGCCTTAGCTATCGACGCCCAACTTCCTCATTCCGCTGAAGTTACTGTCAAGGTGGTCGACGTGAACGATTGGATTCCTAACTTCGAGACGAACAGTTATAATTTCGCGATTCCCGAAAACACTGAGCAAGGAACTATTGTCGGCCAAGTGGCTGCTTTCGACCAGGATCGTGATGAGCCAAACAAGAAAATCAGTTACCATTTGGTCAGCAGAGACAACATGGATCATTATTTCAGTATCAATGACGAAAATGGTCTGATTACTCTGTCTAGATCGGTGGCCGAATTCGTTGGCCAAAATATCACGGTAGGGTTGCTTGCACACATGACAAAGAGCATAACCTTTTATGTTTCAGCTGCGCGTAGAGGCTCGGGATCACGGCGAACCGTCGCAATTCAGTCAGACTGTCGTTGTTGTATCGGTAGAAGCAAGTGCCAGCAAGCTGATAAAGAACGGAAAACAGCAGTTTACGTCGAATCCGACACAAGGATCTGTGCAGTTTTCGCTTCGGAATTACACGTGAGTAAATCCCAAATCAGCGGTGTGGAAATAGCAGATGTTTTTAGAGCGTCGGTCTCGGAAGCCGTCCGTCCCCCATATCTTGTCCAAGTGCTCACTGTGCTCAATAAGCCTGTCGACTCTCGTTTCATTATGTGTTCCATCGTATCTGGAAACTTCGGAGGTCAGTATATTTTGTTAACCGCTGATAATTGTAACCCCAATTCAGGAGCATTCGGAGTTTCGCCTGGATCCGATGGTAATTGCGAACTAAGGACGAACATTGCTCTCGACAGAGAAAGTGTCGAAAGATATCTTCTGAACATTACAGTCACGTCTGGAACACAAACCGATTTTGCCTTTGTATCCGTGACTATTCTCGACGCCAATGACAACGTTCCCAAATTCATCTACGACAACGATCTTCAACTGCCTATTTACTTTGCTGGAATTGCGGCGAATGCACCGGCGCTCACTCGTGTCATTACCGTCAAGGTGCTTTACTCATCGAATTCCTGTATTCCAAGTTTATTGTTCTAGGCTGAAGATGCGGACCTCGGAAACAGCAGCATGGTGAAATACAGTCTCGACCCTCTACATGTTGACTCGAAGTATTTCACGATCAACGAGTTCGGAGAGGTGTCTACGAAGCAGAGCTTGGGTCATCTGACCACGAAAAACAAGAAGAGCATATATGAACTGAAGGCCGTCGCTTGCGACTCTCCCATCACTGGTCAAACGTTATGTTCCAAAGCGGAAATCATCGTGAATCTTATCGGCGATCAGCACCGATTCGTGACGACTGTCAATGGTATCTCTCCACAACAGTTCGGAGTCCACCAAAACGTATTTATCTCAAGTTGTGAAGTCAGATTAAGTTTGCTCGTTGCAGGATGTTATTAAGACGCTGCGCCAATTCACGGGATCGTGCACGTGGCTCGGAGTCGAGAAAATGCGTGACTACTCCTCATCATACGATGGCCAAATCATGGTCGACGTGTATTGGTATGCCATCAACCCGTCGATTAAAAAAATCTGTCGCAAGCAGGAGTATAAGTGAGTTTTAAATTTTAGCTGCTTTTGATTAATTATTGTTTAAGGAAACTATTCGACCGTTCTGCAAAGGAACTGATTGCTGGAAAGCTAAGGCCATGGTTCTCTTTGGAAAGGATCGCAGAAACTGCGTTTTCTTCTACTGACGAAAGCGACGAGAAACTTGGTTTTCTGCCCGAAGACTGGAATGTTTCTTCCACAAGTGAGTCGGAACTGTATCGCCATTTTCCCAACTTCATTCGTTTCAGTCATGATCATTCTGGGTCTTGTTATTGCTCTTGTGGCAGCAGTGGCTATCATCATCGTGGTCATCTGCTTTTCGCGTTACCGTTCCAGCAGGAGTGTCCACACCTACCCCGACCACTACCACTTCTCCAAGCACCCAATCCATTTACAGCAGCAAACAATGGACCGACATAAAATTTATGAGACACAGGTATCCTGTTGTTTGCTCTTTTGCGGTTCTTGAAACATGGATTTAGATGATGGAGCTTCCAATCAGCGACGAAGACATGACACTGAAAAACAGTTCAATGCGCTCCTCAGGCCAAAGGCCAAGCAGCTGGTGTGATCCCCGGCTGCACCCAAATGCTCAACAACAAACAATGAACTCGAGTCGCAACTACGGTCGTCAGCACCAGATCGACGAAGGCGATTTCTCAATAGAAGAAAGCATGTACGCCGTGAACGCGTCGGGAAGTGTTGACCCGATAACAAAGTGCGTGTACCGGCGCTGAAGAATCTCCATGACGTTCCCGTGTTTCAGGCGCATACAAACCATGGTGATACCCGTGCCCGACTACTTGAGCAGCTGTAGTGGTACTACGCATAAGAAAAGCTTGTTATAAATTAATAAAACTATTTAATAAACTGTTCGCTCACCGTTTCTGGGTTTTCTATACACGGCTTGGCTCTCAGAAATTTCGAATGTAGCGCAAACTCGCCAATCGCCAGGAAACAAGTTACACTTGGATGCATTGCCTACTCCGGAAATGTGAATGAGATCACGAATGTAGCGGGTTCAGACGGTCGACAGTGAAACTTTGATTATTTTCAGCGGTTTATTTCAATAGGCTTAAGTAAAGGGACAGTGGTAAAGATCACGTGATACAATGCAAGTCTTGATAGAGATAGTCTTGATGACAACTGATAACGTTTAAAGGCAATGGTTTCTAAGAAATGTCAGGGAAATGTTGCCGGGTGGTTTAGCAAAAAGGTCATGGTTACAATTTACAAATTAATTAATTGCGACGCCCTCGTCCACGGCCACGTCCTCTCGGCTTACGCAGAGGCACATTCCTGGGACCTGGTCCTACCTCCGCCACAACCATAATATCTGCATCATCGGTGTCGGCATCAGCACTGTTGTTGACCGGAACTTCAACTTCAGGGCTGGGGACGCGTGGCGGGTCTTGAGGGATGAGTCCATTGGAAATAAGTGCGTTATTAGGGGTGGGTGCATTTTGAAGACCGGGCATGAGGAGCTCTTCAGACAGCTCAATCTCGTCTCTCTCAATATCGACATAAATATTGTCATCCGGAATGTTGGGGATATGAACGGGAACGGGAGGGGTAATGGACGGCGTACTGGCTGCAGGAGCTGCAGGAGCTGCAGGTAGACTGGGGTATGCTCCGTTAACACTGGTATTCAGCTCTGGGGCCTGGTACAATGGGTATGTCTGCACTGGACCGTTCTGTTGAGGCTGTGGCAGGAGGGCTCCGCTGTAAGAAGCCGTGGAAGAATCTCCCAGCTGGCGGAATAAGATAGTTTCTTGTTGATAGTGCGGTTCGGAAGGTCGAACGACAAGAGGACGGTTGTCCTCATTTCGGCGATACAAGAAGATGCGCGACCGGCAGAGCAGACACTGGAAGTACTCGTTCTCAGGACTTGTGTCTTCGATACGTCGATGAGGAGGTCGGCAATTGCAGTGGATGCAGTGCAGAGTGATCAAGGTGTTGCTGTTTTCCTCCTGTGTCTGCAAGCTTCCCTTCAGAATACTGTCTCCCTTTTGTTTCTGAAAATGAAAGTGTTGAATTATGATATTGTGAGAATCAAGATTACCTTTGGACGTGGAGTGTTGTTGTTGTTGTTGTTATTGTTGTTGCCATTGTTCCCGTTGGGAGGACGTCTTCCATCTCCAGCAACGCTGACTCCAGAGCTTCCGCTACCGGATCCTTCAGGTTCGTTTCCGAATGAAGCATCGCCATCGTTTGGTTCTTCGTCAGCGTCGCCTCCTCCGTTGCTTTGCTGCCTGTTCCAGTGTGCAGCCGCTTGTTGTGATGTGGACGGCTGGCCCGGATCGAAGAAGTCCACTGCGGCATCTCCCACCTCAAAGTAACCGTCGTCGTCCAAGTCATTCAAACGGGGTCTTTTCACGGGTCCTCGTTTCTTCGGTTGCTCAACTTCGACATCTTCTTCTTCGTCGACATTATCTTCGAAGTCGGATACTTGTAATCTGGTTCGCTTTCCGCCGCGCGGATTCGGCGTCTTCTTTCGGGCCACAGGCTGTTTTGCAGCTTGAGCTGCAGATGCTCCTCGGCGTCTTTTTGGTCGCTCCTCCACTTGAGGCTCTTCTACTTCAACCTCATCCTCGTCAGGCTCAACAATCGCCACAGCACGTTTGCGACCACGTCCCTTCGGCTGGGTCTTTGTATCCGCACGTGATTGGCGTCCTGACGCAGGAGTGCGATGATAGGGAGTTACTCCTCGGGTGGTCGGTTTCGCGGGAGTGCGAGCGCCCTTTGCAGGAGTCGTAGGCTGAGATTGTGGTGAAGCGGCACGGGAATCGTTTCTCGAACGTGAGCGGGTCTTCGGTCCAACGTAGTGGGCGTCTGGAACGGAAGGAAGTGCTGTCTTGTGGATCGCAACCGATGTGTTCTTTGGAGCTTCAGGAGTCGCCATCGTGACCGACTTTCTGGAAGACGTCCTAGAAGCAGGCCTGGAACCTCCGTTTCGCGAAGACGGTCGCGACTGACGAGAAGCTGGGCGAGATGCTGGACGAGAGTTGGCTCGAGACGCGGCCCTGGAGTGGGTACGGGAGTGACCTCGCGAAGTCCGAGAAGTGGCTCTGGAAGCGCGGGCTGCAGCTGCGGCTGCGCGGCGACTTCCGCCCTTCGGTACAGGGGCCTCCGTGAAGGCAGGAACAGAGCCAGCCGTTCGGACGCCAGGATGGTAAATTGATTCGTCGTCGACGTTAAAGTTTGAGTAGAGGGATTCTTCATCGTCCGAGTTGAGTGGTTGGCGGTTCAGAGCCTGATTCAACTGGTGATTCAGGTCTTCAGCGCTGAGTCCATTCGGCTGTAAAGACAAAGTGATATTGGATCAAACTGAGTGAACTGATAATACCTGTGGTACTGGAATGATGACGCGAGGAGGTTTCGGAGTGGCGTCCACACTTGGATCACTTTCATCCGCATCTGGAGACGGAACTGGTGGTAATGTGGCCGCCTTTGAAGAAGACGCTTTTGGAGTAGCAGCCAAAGGAGCCAAATCCTCCAGAACTACGCTCTTTGGAGTAGCAACTTCAAGAGTGGCCTCCTCTGGGGTCTCAGTTCTCTTCGGTGTTTCTGCTGCCTTCGGGGTCGGAGCTGCGCTCGCCGACAGCTTCCGCGACCGAAGAGTTCTTCCCTTGCTCGGAGAGGAAGCAGATCGTGTGCGTCGGGTGCGCTTGGCCGGTGGAGTTACAGGCGCTGTTTCTTTGAGAAACGGGCGATTGAAATCCACCCCGGGTTCCACTTCCTTGTAATGAATGTTCTGCGCACGCATGATAGCTTCAAATTCCTTGGCATCCAAGCCGTCCATGCTCATTTCGACTCCATCCAAAGCATTCTGAATGACTACGTCGAAGACTAAGTCCAGATTCTGGTCGATTCTCTTCAGCCGGGCTTGGTTATCGGGCTTATTGTAAGCGATGTCCTTCTCCACCTTGATGCGCATACGACGGATGCGTTCATGGCGGTTGTGCTTCATTTTCTTGAAGCTCTCAGAGTTCACGTACTTGAAGACCTCGAAGTCGGTGCTGGCGTGTCGCCAGTTGCCTTTGTTATCGAAGTCTTCAACGTCGCTTTGAGCGTTGCGCGAACTGCGTCTTTTTCCTTTGCCTGTAATAGACTGCTTTACAAAAATGTCTCGCACAGGACAGCTTACGAGGAGTCTTGGAACGGGCTCTCGAGAGGCTGCGCGCTTGGTGTGGCGAACTCTTCATGTAGTGATCCTCCCAATCACGTTCAAAGTTCTCGTTTAGCATGAAGTCGTGGTAGTTATCAAAGAACTGCTCCATAACTTCGTATTTCTGAAAATCGGCCAGTAAACCGGAATTCTCATTAAACAAAGTCTTACCAATGACGAATCGTACTCAAATTCTTCGTATCCGACTTCGTTGAACGGTGGGATGGACTCACGATCGTCGTCCCAACCCTCATCTTCGCTGACAACGTTCGTGGTTCTACGCTTGCGTTTAACTTCTCTTGCCGCAATTATGATGTCCACTTCGACGGCTGGGTCAAGACCTGTGGTAGGCGATCGGCCGGACCGGGTCTTCAACCCACTGGGCGGACGTTCTCCCGAGCTATCGCGGTTCTTGGTCGCAGAGGCGCTTCGGCGGGAACGGCGTCTGACTTGAGTGGTGCTCTTCTGCAAAAATGTAAATTAATAATAAATCGAAATTCGAAAAAAAACGTACATTTTCCTTAGCATTCTTTACCATCGTTTCCACTTCATCTTCAGACATGATGTTCGACTCAACTGTCTGGCTCAGAAGCATTTCAACGCCACTTCGGCGCTTCCGAGAAGTGCTTCTCTTCCGCTGAGGAGTTTCTTCGACCGGAGCCACCGGACCGTCCGTATCGCTTTCTTCATCTTGCAGCGGAACCATGACAGGCATTACCTCAGCTGCAGGCGCCGCTTGTTTTCTTGGTTGTCGATTGCGGAAGGGGTTGGTAGAAGCCTTCTTCCTGCCAGGTCGTCCTTTAGGCATGACGTATTTCTTAGGAGGCGCTTCGGGTTCGGGCAGTGGTGGCACCTTTTCCAGAGGACCAACAGAGAAAATCCGTGCCTTGTTGAGCAGGATAGTTGGAGCAGGCTTCTTCTTTCCACTCATAATGTCTTCAACCATTGGAAGCAGGTCTCCCATCGGCTTGTCGTCGTCGTCTTCACTGTCACTGGCTTCGAGTCCTGCTGGCAAGCATGCCATCTTGTGGAAAAGCTTGATTTGCTTCTCACTGGTGCACTCATCGAGCGAACGTGGGTAGCTAACCGGCTTGCCGTTGGATCCGTAGAACACGGAACTGTTGGGCTGGACAAGTTCGTAAGCGATTCCTTCGGGCAGGTTTTCTTTCTTCAGGTCAATCAAAACGGGCGAGTCGGTCGCTGGAGAATTCTTCACGACAACTGCGGCCTCTGCTGGCTGAGAATCCATGGCTTCAGGAGTTTCTATAGTGACCGGCAAAGACTCAGCGACCGGCAGTTCCTGGTCAACAGACGATTCCACCGTGGCTGCTTGTTGTTCCGACGTGTTCTCTTTGGTCATGGGAATGTTGTCGAGTTCCACGGCATGAGCTTGCTCTTGATCGACTTCAACGGCCTGAGCTTGCTCTTGATCGACTTCAACGGCCGAAGTTTGCTCTTGATCGACTTCAACGGCAGGAGCCAGATCTTGGGCAAGTTCGGAGGC
>KN167610.1:4156-15705 GCA_000757745.1 Steinernema scapterisci
CGAGAGTCACTTCGAAATGAGCTGCTAAACTGGTGTTAACGTTAAAAAAGCAACTCGGAAATGGTGTACCGACATCAGCGCTCTTGTCGCTTGGCGCTTATGTCGTTGGCGCTGTTGTCGTTGGCGTTGATGTCATGACATCCTCGGAAATTTCAGTTTTTTTGTGCTGAAACACCAAGAACCAGTTCTTTTCTAACCCACGAACTCTCCAATCACCGATCTCCCAAGAGTGCAGCTGAAACACAGAAATTGTTCACATAATGGCACATAATAGCGATGACGGAGATGAGCCAATCTCATCTCCTTTTTCTCTTGCTCACTTCTTTTACTGCTTCTAACATATCTAGTCCTCTTGCAGTATTGAGAGGTGTTCGGGATGAATGTTTTCGTTCCCGTTTGTGTCCTTAAATGCATTACCGGACAATCGTTTTTCTGACTTTGCACCTGTTTTCCAATAGCAAAACGATTTCCCCGCCGCCGAACGCAAATGTCACATAAGCATCGGCGCCAGGAATCGAATAAAAACGGAGAAAAGCAGTCCTTAGGTTTGTGGACGCGTTGCTTAAGACTCTCAAAAGTGGATTCAGCTGTTCCGCGTAGTGGTTTCTGTTAGTGAAGCTCTGTTTTGGGGTTGTTTATCTTCCGCTTACTTCTGAAGCTGATTCTTCGATTACTGATTTTCAGCTTCTTCGCAAATCTGCTTTGCATTTCGAGGAATCACACAATGCTTTCCGTATCCGAAAGTTGCAAAATGCTTTCGTGAAGCCAAAACGAATCCCCACTTCTTTCATCCTCTCCTAATCCTCTCTTTCAGCTTCTCAAATCTTGACGTTAGGCAAGCGCTGAAGATTACGCGGAAACAACAAAGAAGCCATCGGGTTGGATTAACTAGGTTCCACTTTTCGTTTCTTCCCTGAGGTCTTCAGCTGTATTACATTCCGGTTTATCCAAGCTTCCTGGTTTTTGGCATTCATGTACTGCGCTTTAATAATTGACAAGCCTGTGTTTTATGGTCCTGAGAAGTTCAGCCGCTCGTCCGGGAAAACTTGAAAGTGATGACGAAATCACAAATAAATTCAATATTCAGAATTTCAAGTTTCAGACCAACTTGATGCATGTGCAAAGCGGTGTTTCAAACTTTCCTATTTTCCCACAGCCGCTTGGACCCTTGCACCTTTGCAGCCAGTCCAAAACTCCAAAGACCCTTTCGCAACTTTCGCAAAGCCAAATTTCCCAGCCTCACAAAAACCCGCGGAGAAAAGCACACGCTGTAAATAGCGCATCAGCAATTCACGCGGCGTGACATTCCGTGCATCGGAAATAAGTAATCCGCAATTAAACTTCTGCTGCCCTCCGCGGCCCAGAGTCCTAAGCCCCCGACTTGACTCCTCTCCTCACGTTCCCAGCGGTCCTCGGTCCCTTAAAGGCGTGTGTTTCGCTCGCCGTGGCAGGGTGCACCTGCACGATTCGAGCTCCCTCTCGCAGGTCCAACTCTCCTCCTACTCCTTGATTCCAGGTTGCCGCAATGCCAACGATTATCGGAATTCTCCGCATGGAGAACTCGCCCATGATGGTCGCTTTCTGGGCGACGGAGCTCCTCTTCCACGCCGCGGGATTTCTGGTCTCGGCCCTTTTCCTCGTCAACTTCTTTCAGTATCCTCTCTTCCACCTCAATTTCCGCCTTCTCATCGCGAATTTTACAATCTGCACCGTTTTCACCTCCATCTGCCGCTTCACGATGCTCGTTGCAAAGATCGGAGAACTATTCGGTCCCAACAGCAGCTTCGGATTCTGGATTCAGATTTGCCGAGATATGGGCATGTATGCAGGTTTGTTTCAATTCATTAACCCTAAGTCTTCAATTCCTATTTTAGCTGGGTTCCACCTCACTCTTCTGAGCATCGAGCGCGCGATTGCAACGATAAAATCAAGAATCTACGAAAAGTCGCGAGGATTCGTTTGGGTTGTTTTGATGATTATTTTCACGGTGAGTCGGATAGGGTGATTCTAATCAACTTTCGCTTATTCAGTGGAGCCTCTCGTTCGTTGTGATCTACTGCGTCCAGCTCAACCGCATCAGCCCCTATATCGCCCTCGCGATCATCGTGGCCGCTGACGGCGTGGCTCTGGTTGTCATGATCGTCCTCTTCTACGTCAACCACCGAATGTATCACCGCGTCGCCTCCGAAGCCAACCACTCATCGCACTCCCTCAGCCAGCGCTACCAGGTAACAAAAGGTTCTCATTCTACCGTAATCCACGCCTCTTCAGTTCTCGGAGAACATCTTCAGCTCGCGGCTTCTCAAGCGCCTCCTGATGTTTCTTGCGGGGGCCTCAGTAATTGCGATAATCTCCTACTTCGGCTTCGTTTTCTGTGGCGACCAAACAACTCTTGGGCGCGTGAGCGGCTTCATCTTCGACCTCACAATCGCCTCGCTGACCTCGCTTGTTCCCATCATTATCATTGCAGGAACTCCGCGTCTCCGCCACTCCACAATCCATCGCATGTGCCGTAAGCCGCTTTTCTTGTGGGAATCCGATCTCTGTGCCTTGCTCCCGTTTCAGCCCAAGCCTCCCGATCGCCTAACGTGGGCCCCGCAATCCCCACCGACATCAACGGAAACCGACTCATAATTCCGGACGAAACGAACGTTTACTTCGACCAACTGAAGTCTTCCTGGAACTGAATTCGGTCGAAGATTATACACACTTGAACACTGTCAGAGAGTTCCCGATTACTTGTAAATTTGTGTTTTATCAAGATTATACGCGAACGCATTAGCTCTGAAATATTGAACTGGGTCCAGCTGGACTTTGTTCGAGGTTAAAAAGTAGATTTTTGAACGGCTAAAATGTCATTAGCAGAGGTCTTTAAGGATTCTGACCACTCGACTCGAGTTTAGTGAAATTAGCGAAATGTAATCAGCAGAAAGCGTGATTGGAAATCTATATGTTGTCCAAGAGCAAAGAACGCTGAATACAGCGAGATAAAATGAGGACAGATAAACTTGATTTTTTAATTTTCACGGTTTCCTCCGAGCCGCCCGAAATGTCACTTTTCTTCGAAGCTTATTATGCTGTGTACCAACAAATAACGTCACTTTTTGCAGCTGCTGATTGGTTCTAAGCAAAACCCAATTTACGCTCACCACGTGCTCTTGGAGAACATTTATTCTGGTACTTGGCAAATATCGAGCTCACTCCTTCCAGGAGCTATAATCTTTGCACAAAACAGCTTAAAAGTAGAAATTGGGGCAGAACTGATCAGCTAGATTTCCGATCCCAATGAGATTTTGGAAACATTTGAGGTCTTCGCTGTAACGATCCTTGCTTTCTTCCCAAAAAGCGTGTTTCTGGAGCAAATCGAGCCCAAGAAGCTCTTCAGCTCCTTCCTCTCCACCTCCTTTCCTCGAATCCGAGGACCTCTCGCTCGACCACCCACGTCGGGCGGCGATCGTCATGCCGCCGCGGCGGACGTTCGCAACGACGCCTAAATTCGCCGTTCGGAACATTCGAAACCGATGTTTCTGGCATTGTTTCCGATCTCGTGACCTCCATTCAAGCTCTCCTCTCCTCGATCTCATCATCCACCATCGTTTCGAAGATGGAAGACGCGATCGAACAGCCCTCGACGAGCCGATCCCTCGAATCGTGCCCCGGCGGACATCTCTCGCTCTTCAGGACCGAAATCAAGCCCCTGATTACGTTGGATTTCTTGGAATCCATCGACGGAGAGCTGATATTCGGACAAACGGCCCTTCTCCATCTCCAGAAGTTTCTGGCCTCTGCAGATGGACCGAAGCTAACGCGGATGCGTGAAACGGCGGTCGACTTCGTCTTCGACTTTCTGACGCGGAAGAAACCCGAATATGCGCATTTATTAGCGGTAAGAAACGGGAATTCGTCGTTTTCAGTAAGTATATTTTCCGTGTTCAGAACCACTTCCTGCAGCATGGATCTCCCGACGAGAAGACTATTTCGGACCTGTGCCGGGATAAACTCTCCGATAAGTCGAAGGAAATGTTGGACAACTACCTGTACAAGCCGACGGAAGATGGGAAGATGTCCGCAATCGAGTTTTTGTCCCGCCACATCCGGCCTGATGAGGTGATGGAAGATTTGAAGAAACGATACGGAACGGTTTACGACGAAATAATCAAGGAACTTCTGCCGCTGACGTCCGAAGAAACGGCGCCCAGGAAGGAAGAAGCGGAAGAAGAGAACAAGGAAAATGTCGAAGACGAGGACACCGACGAAGAAGCCGACGAAACCGCCAGGAAGAGGATCCGGAGCAAGCGGAAGGGGAGGGAGACACTGATGCCACAGCATAAAGTCCCCTCGGATGTGGTCGCCTGTCTTCTGCTCCGCCGGCTGCCGTACAACACGCTGACGGCCGAATCGGGCGAGTGGTTCTACCACCTCCTGTTCGTGCTCCAGGACAACAAGTTCCATTACTTCATCCCGGAGATTGTGTTGAAGGATCACAAGCTAGTGATTGGTGAGTTGACGCAATTTTCGGATATTTAGTATAAGATAAGGTTTTAGAGATGTTCGAAGCGGAGAAACGAGCCCGAGAGGCCGAAGAAGACCAAGCGCTGACAATCCAGGAAGACGACTTCATCGACGACGAAGCGCTCCGGTGTGGTTTTCGCCCGCAAGAAGATTTCGAAGAGTACCTGGTATCTCTTCCGGGTATCTACATCCCCGATCCCGTTGAGATGGATCTTCGGGAATACCAGAAGGAGCTCGTCGACGGACTCAACGCGAAAGAAGACGGAGAACTCGTCGAGAGAAACGGGATTATCTGCGCCCCCACGGGTTCCGGTAAGACCGTCGTCGCCGGTGCCTTGATTTTGGACCACCTGAACCGACGTCGGGAAGAAGGAAAACCCGCGCGGGTCGCGTTGTTCGTTCCCAGAGTGCCCCTCGTGGAACAGCAACAAGCGGCCCTGCTTAAGTACATGCGCAAAATCTACGAAGTGGAAGGATTTTGTGGCAAGGAGACGACCAAGAACCGCGCCTACCAAGTTCTCTCCGTCGACGTAATCGTCTTCACTCCTCAAATCTTTGTGAACATGCTAAACAGCCCCAAGAAGAACGACCATCTGAACATATCCGACTTCACGATGTTCATTTTTGACGAGTGCCACCACTGCGATGGAAGTCATCCCTACAAGGTGATCATGGATATGGTCCAAGATTACGAGGGCGAGAAACCTAGAATCATTGGGCTCACCGCTTCCGTTGGAGTCGGAAGAAGCCGCATCGTGGACAAGGCGGTTGATCACATCCTAAAGCTGTGTGTTCACATGAACGCCGATAAGATCGCGTCAGTTCAGAAGCACAAGAAAGATCTAATGACGAAGGTGAACACTCCTGAAGACGGTAAACAGTTGTTCCTATGTATTGAGTTTAAAATGACGTTTTAAGATTTGATCAAAGTGGATCGCAACCGCGAATCTCCGTTCTACAAGAAGCTGCAGGATATTATACGCAAATGGCACATGGACCTCAAGCGATTGATCGACAATTGCCGCATTAGGACAGAGCTTCTGAAGAACTACAGGGATCCCGATTTTCGAAATATGGACCCTTATCTGACCTGCCTGGGAGCTATGAAGAGCATCATTCAAAAAGTGGTGGAAATCGACCAGAAATCAGATTTCCTGAAAGCCATCGATGTGCAGAAAGGGTACGTGATGGCTTTGGAATACACGGATCTGCTGCCAAACAAAGTCGCTTTCGATCGCCTTTTGAAGGTGTACACTGGGATGGAGCTGACGGAGGAAACGAAAACGAATGAATACGTTGAACGATTTGAAAGTAAGTTTCGAATTCTTAGATTTCACTTTTAACAACTGTAATTGCAGAGGACCTCGCACAAGATTTGAAACACCTCGTAGATGAAGACTGTGCCAAGAACAAGCCGATTCTTAGGACGCTGCATGAAATTATTGACAAGCAGTTCAAGGAGAACCCAGAATCCCGAGCGATCGTGTTCGTGCAAAAGCGAGTGGTGGCCGAAGAACTCTCCAAACATCTCGGCGTCGCCTGCGAAGAACTTTTCGGAAATCGCCGCAGCGTCGACTACGTCACCTCTTCGAACCAGAGTACCGCCGAGGGAGGTCAAGCCGCAGGCGTGCAGCGTGAAACGCTGGATAATTTCAATCATGGTATCGTGAAGATTCTCGTAGCCACTTCTGTGCTGGAAGAAGGTATCGACGTCCGCGACTGCAACCTCATCATCAAGTACAATACCACCGGCTCCGGAACGACGCTCATTCAGAGAAAGGGTCGTGGTCGTGCCATGGGCAGCAAAGCCTATCTCTTGGCGCTATCGGATCTCACGGAAACCAGAGAAATGGTCGCCATGCAAGAGGCGATCCTCATGGAACAGTGCTTGAAGCATTTAAAGTCGCACGGAGAAGCCGCGCTTTGCCGAAGAGTGAGTTGTTTGCGGCGTTTACGGCTACCGTAACCCAGAATATCTTTAGATCGCTGACAAGAGAGCGGAAGTGGCGGCGGACCGCGAAATCGAGAAGAGGCAGCAGAAGCTCCGTGACGAACAACTGAAGACCAAGCGCTTCAACTTGGTTTGCAACAAGTGCGAAGCGCTCATCTGCAAAAGTACCTCGATCAGGAAATACAACGACACGAGCAGCAACCAGTCGCAGTATATCATCTGCGATCCTGACTTGTGGCCTTTTGTCACGGTCGTCGTGGCTCCCAACCCCTCGACCAACCACGGAACCATTCAAGTGGCCACCTACTGCTGCGGAAAGTGCCAATCCGCGCTTGGATCTCTCATCTTTTCCGGCGATATCCTTCTTGTCACTCTCAGGAACGGCACTTTCCTTCTCTACGACGTGAATCAATCCTCGAATGGCAACCAAATGACCGAATCCGCGCATTGCAAGAAGTGGCAAGACGTGGCGAGGACCAAGTTTGCGATCCCAGGAGCTCGACCCAGCGAGCTGAGAGCGATGCAAAGGTCGTTCGGAAAGTTCAACGCAAAGTTGGTGGAAGATATTAAGCGATTGGCGGATGAAGGGAGAAAGAGCCAAATTCGGAAGGAGATCGAGAACGCGCAGAAGTATAAGCAGAAGAAGATCCGCGAGGCGAAGGAGTTGCGCTGGAGGATGAAGAACCTCGACGCCCTCGACGCGGCCGAGTTTGAAGGGTAGAGTTCCTGTGATTTGATTGTGTTTATAGTCTTTGATATTTCGTATTTTAAATTGATTTATTTGTTTAATTATTGGCGATGTGAATAATAAAAAGGGAAACTGTTTGGAACACCACGAATTTTTCAAATCAAACACCAATTCGAGAAATGCAACGGCGCAGCATCTCGCTGCCAACCCAAGATCGCTCCATCGATCGCCACTTCTTATTCCGATTTGACTCTTTTCGCATTTTTGTGTTTTCAGATGACGCCGGCGGCTATGAACTCCAGACACACTTGGAGGTCCGTTCCAGACAGTCTGCCTTCGTGTCTAGACGGGATCGCGCTAGTTGGCAGTCGCCCCTCAGACGTCATTCTGCTTTCCCTGCGAAGCGACCGGGCGGCTGTCTTCGTCCACCGACTTCACACCATCGAGATTCGTTGTCAGCGGTATGTTTGCTTCTGAAATCTTTTCTTTTCACAATGTTCTTCCTGCAGCGATGAGTCAAACTCCGACATCTCCGTCCAGTTCCATCGTGTCGCCGAAGCAGGCAAGAAAGAAGACGACAATCTTAAGCAGAAGTCCGCGCAGTTCGAGGTCAGTTACCGCGTCGACCGCCTCATCGGAACTTATCGTCAAAAGCAGCCAACCAGAGTCCCCCAAGTTCAACACCCGGAGCCGTGAAGCATTGGACCCACTCGCGGAAAACGTCTTCAATCGAATGAAGCTCAAATATGTGAGGGCATCTGACGCAGGGTCGACGAGATCACTTCAAGAAGAGGAGTACTTCCACGGATATTTGCCCGCGGACGCTGCTCTGAATCTTCTTGCGAACAGAGGCGATTTCCTGGTTCGAAAGGTTGTGGTCGACAGAGGTGGCGAGGAGCTTTACCTCTCCCTCGTGACGAGCGACCTGAAAGGGAAACACGTGAAGATCTTGCACTCGATCGATAGGAAAATGTAACTTTTTGGTTTTGAAACGATGAATCGCCATTTGTCCATTTCAGGTATTTCCTGTTCAACTATTGCTTCGATTCGCCATCTGGGATGATTGCCTACCACTTGAAAAAGAAGATCCCCGTGAACCCAGAAGGCGATTTGATTTCAAAGGCTGTGGCTCGTGAAGCTTGGCAGCTGTATCACGAACAGCTCTGCAGGTAAATCGTCCTTTTTGACTTTTTGTTAGACTTTTTCATTTGCCGTTCAACATGCTTTGTGTTCAGAAAAAGGAAAATAGGCGATGGAGCTTTCTCAGAAGTCTGGCTCGGAACTCTGTATCTAGGAATTTTCAAAAAAACTGAAGTGGCTATCAAAATGCCTCTGGGAAGGGTTACTGCCGTGGAGCACGAAAAGCTTTTCCAGGTACCGCTCATAACCGCTATTTACCTTTAACCGTTCTTTTGTAGGAGGCTCAGCTTATGCGCACCATCGATCACCCCAACTGCATCAAACTGATCGGTGTTGCGATGTACGACGAGCCTTTAATGATCGTGATGGAACTAGCGCATGGAGGATCTGTACTGGACGCTGTTAAGAAGAAACCCGGACCCAGCCAAGAAGAAAGAATCAAGTACACCATCGGAGCTCTGAAAGGACTGGCATTTCTCGAGTCACGGCATGTTATCCACAGAGATGTTGCCGCTCGGAACATATTAATCTCCTCGAAGGGCGAGGCAAAAATCAGCGATTTTGGTCTGAGCATACTGGGATTCGAGCACAAAGAGAGACGGCTGCAGAAGGTCCCGGTGAGGTATCTGGCTCCGGAAACCCTCTCGAGTGGAAAATACTCGTCGAAATCCGACGTGTGGAGCTATGGAATATTGATCTGGGAGATTTTCTACGACGGCCAGGAACCTTACGAAGACATAATGGACCCAGTGGAGGTGATGAGGTGGCTACAAAAGAATGAATTGTAATTGTTGAGTTTCAGGTCAAGAGGCAAGTGAAACAAGGACGGCGCTTGCTCAATTCAACGAATTCGTGCCCGAAACATCTCTGGGACGTGGCCACGTGGTGTTGGATGGCTAAACCAGATCAACGACCGTCCTTCGCGGAGCTGATGACGACGCTCGGAATTTCGGATACTCCGACTCGACTAGTCGACCAAATTGCCCACAAGCTTCACATTGGATGATGGCGACATCAAGAACATTGAAGGAGATCACAAGATTCAACTCCATTCGACGATCCACGGTATTAATTTTTCGAAATAATAAATGATACTTGACAGATTTCCATTTTCCTAATCTACTTGTTAATTGACACGTTGATTCAGCATAGCGATGGATCCTGGTGTAAAGTAGATCAGACGCCATCTTCCAGCACTCTCCCGGTTTTCGCCGAGATCGAACGTTCGCTCTTCTAATTGTCCATTTTGTTTTCCTGCAACTCTGCGGATTCCCCGATTTGGGTTTCTCCATCAGTCTCCCGCGCACTGTTTCCTCGTTCTGCATTAGTCAGCCGGCCGAGCGATTGTTGCTGTTCCCGAATTTGTCACCGCCTAATTAGAACTCCCCTGCGCGAGCACGCATAAACAAGACTCCCGGGGGCGCAGTCGGTCAGCCGGTTGGTCGGTCGGGTGGCCGGTTCGTTGAACCCTCGACGACCTTTCTTTCGCCGCTCCGCAGATCATCAAACACAACGCACGAATGTCACACAGAATTCTGCGGCGGATTTCCGAAACTCTGCGCCGGGGAAAAACAAGCCCGAGAAGGTCGTCGGCGACGTCGGAGGACGCTCGATTGAGCTCGCATAATTGTTTCTCTGGATTCGAACCAGTTCGAAGCGGAGGAGGAGGAGGAGGATAAACAGCTCCTCCGGTGGTCACCACAAAGAGACCTGGAATCGACCCTTCTTGGGTTGTTTTGATCTCGCGTGCGGCCGAACGGGTTCTTAGTGGCCGAGGTGTGATTATATCGCCGGGCGAATCTCGTTGCGCCATCGTAAATCGCCCGAGAACACGGACGGAGAACGTTTCCGAACGGATTTCTCGCGCGCTCGGGAAGTTCGCTAGCGGCTGTTTTCTTTGCAAAGGTGTTCTTTGTTCCTGGGAGCTCCTTTTCCCTTTCCTGCTCCAAAGAGGTTTATGGCTCTGACTTGGTTCGATAGGATCTGAGGGAAAAAATCGGTGTTTCGAGAAACACGTTTGGAAAGTTCAAAAATGTGTGCAGCTCGGATTAGGACTCTTGTTTCTTTTTACTGTTTTGGGTTTCCCAGCTGCTCGACCGAGTCTTGGGAGAAAGTGGAGTTGTTATGATTATCGGAACACTTTAGATCCGACGTCAATGGGTCTCTTTAATCCAGTTTAGGGGTTAGAAAAGTGAGAAACGAATTCGATTATCGTTTATCATGTCACGCAGATTATTTCTCGCGCCCTCAAAAGACTACTTATTTTTGAATCGTTCATGACCGGGATCTTTGAAATCTTCGACTCTCTTATCCTCAACTTCCCCGTTTTGGAAGTTTTGTGAATCCGGAGAATTCTTCGATTCGCTCCAGCGCGTAATCTATTTGCTCTGGCGCCAGCCGCTCCTCCCCGCATCCGTGACTGTTTTCGCAACTTAATTCATCCTCGTCATGTTTGCTCCGCTCCACACAAAAGAATCGCGCAATCGCGAAGCCGAGACCGAAATTGTGGTTTCCAGAAGCGCACGAAAACAGCCCCAGGCGGTGTTCTCCCTCTCCTCCCCTCTCCCCATCCCCTCTCCAACTCTCCGGTTGCCAACAACCCTTGAAGAACTTCGAACGATGATTAATCCGATGTTTGAAACAATCAATCACGAGCACAGTTAGCCCCAGTCGTCACCCTTGGCCCCGATGACCCCTTGAGAGATTGACCGAATTCCGCCTTCCATTGCGGTTTCGGGCGGCGGCCGGCAAGAAGAAGGAGAACTGTCGAGCGCCCCGGGTTTCGAAATGTCACAATTCTAAGGGGATTTGAAGGCCATCGGCGCGCGAGATGCGCGCGATTGTTTTTCGAGTTCGAATTTGTCGCCGAAGATTGGAATTAATGCGCAAACAAACAATGCCACGGCTAGAACTCTTAGGAATCCGCTGGCTTCGGAGGATCCGCGAGAGATCGCGGATGACGGAGACGTTTAATGGCGCCGCTCGGAGCTTTTTACCGTTCGTCCGACGGCTGCGACACGCTTCTGGACCCTTGAAGAACGCTAATCGCGGTTTTTCGAAGGAAGATTACGGCTTTGAGAGGTTAATTATCTGGGCTAAAGAGTGGAGTGGAATTTAGAGAGGATACGGTAGTTTTAAATCATTGTAAAGACTGTTGTAGAAAGCCAAACGTAGGATTTCGAGCAGAACTCTGATTACCGAATTTGAGTACCTTTAATTATCAAGCGCGACTCGCGTTTTTGAACACTTGAAAAAAAA
>KN167610.1:15725-32017 GCA_000757745.1 Steinernema scapterisci
ATCGGGCGGTCCATTGAAATTAGGGCAATCTAGGTTCTGTGGAACGGACTGTTCCGGAACCCAAAAGTGTCATATTAGCTCCTGCCTCATACCCCAACTTTGTCGTTTCGGGATTCCACAACAATCTAACATCATGTTTCCTCGATTTCCCAACGCCCTAACACAGACTCCCCAAATCGCAAGTGCGCAGATTCGTTTCGGCACCTGCTGGGAACGACGTTCCAGTCATGTGATACACGCCAATTTCAAATCAAGCGCACAACGGAAAACGAAAGTTTGTTGACTTTTGTTTGAGTTGGATTGCCGCGAACGACGGCATTTTGCGCCGCCATCTTCGGCAGAACCTGAAGGTCATTCGGGTCCGTAGAGCGTCCGCCGTTTTCAGGTTTTGCGCGCCGTTAAAAGTCCATTTTTAGGACATCGAACCGCCTTTTTCTGGTCCTCCCGCTATTGATCACCTTCAAACGATCGCTTTCGAATTAAGAATTGTTTGCTGCTGGGCGAACTCGCGCGAATCCTCGACTCCTAGCCCCAAAACTCGTTTCCGCCTCCTACAATCGTGCATAGGTCCGCGCGTTGCCTCCGACTGCTCTAATAGTATAATTAGCCGATTTGTAGTTCGCAACCCGGCTGAATCACCGCGCTGGCTTCGGTAATCTCGCGCTGGACGCGATCCGCTCGGGTGTCACAATTGTTGCATTCGCTGATTGATCGCGTTTACGCTTCCGAGAGCGTTTCTGAACCCCTCTGATAATAGGCTGGCTGTTCCAAGGGTGACTTCTTCTGGGAGTGCCTTGGCTCCTCCCCCGACGCGTTCGGCGACAGTTCTTCGCGCACTAATTAGAGTGTTTGCGGCCGATGCTCCGACGGTCGCCTGCCTGCCAGCGACGTTCTTCTCTCCGCGCCGCTCCCCTGGGCATCTGCCTCTCTTTATCCGTGGACCCCGAGGCATATTTGGAATATTCAAATGTTGTGTACAATTGCGCGACCACCATTGAATCCCCTCGCCTGCATTGATCCGATTAGAGCCGAGGGAGGGGATACTTCCCTCCTCCCCGTGACTCCCAGAGTCAATCGCTCCGAAGGACCTCGTTTTTTGTGTCAAACGTTCGCGTTTTCACTCGATTTCTGTTTTATGTCCACTTCCACGAATTCCGCCGACTCATTCGAATCTGTTTAGGCCGTGAGAGCCATGATTCTCAGGTTACCGCTCCTCTTGGCGGTGCTTCTGCTCACGCCAGCTCTTCTCCTTGCTCAGTGCCCCTCGTCCACGTTCACGTGCCGCGATGGATCCTGTATCCCCCAAGACTGGGTGGGAGATGGAGAACCTGACTGCGACGACGGATTCGACGAGGAGAACCACGCAGATGCTGCCGCGGTCACCAGGAAACCTATCAACACTACTGAAAAGAGCCGAGTGAGTTCTTAAGAGAAAATTTCTGAAATTAAAGACTTTTAAATTTTGGTTCTGGCGCTTTTGGGACACATTTTCCTTAATGAACAGCTATCTGAATTGCAGGTGAAGATGGAGCAATCCAACAACGATCCATTCGACGAGTTGGCCACGAAGGCGACCCAATCGTCGACCCCAGCGATGACCTCGGAAACCACGGCGATGCCCGCAATGGAAACCCGGACCGAATGCAGCGACGCCGACCAAACGCGGGTGAACAAGTGCGTCCCCAAGTTGAACGCCTGGATCGAAGATCTCCGAAACGTGGACTTCAAGAACGTTTCGCTGCTGAAGGACGAATTCACGCAGATCTTGGTGAGCAAGGGATGTGACCTCGTGTCCGAGTACCACGCCTGTATCGAAGGAGTTTCCCCGGAATGCCGAACCTCGACCGAGGTGGAGAGTTGGGAGGCGATGGAGATGTATGCGTGCCAGCTGCTCCTCCCGGCCGCCAAGGAACACGCCACGTGCTTCGCTCTAGCCCGGGACCCTCGCTGCTCGTCCTCCGAGGAAAACGACGCCATCGAATCTCCCACTTGCTCCCTCGTCCGCTCCATCAACGAGGACATCAACTGCATCGAGAGGGTCAAGAACAAGGAATGTGACGAATCCGCCGTGGAGGTTCTCTCGCCGCTCCGCTCTGAAACCGAGCACATGCACGCCGAGATCCAATGCTCCGCTGACGCCCGTCCGCCTCAGAAGCAGACCGTGGAGATGGCCGAGAACCAAGTGAACGCTCTTAGGCTCCTCGTTGAGCTTGACTCCACCTGTTCTGAGCCTGATATCAAGGATATCTGGGCTCCGGTTAAGATGGTTATCTGCCACAAGCGCGACAAGCTGACGCTCTTTAAGGAGTGTTTCGAGAAGGCGATGGAAGAATCCAAATGCCGCACGGAACTCTCGAACCACACCACCTGCGGCGCCATCGACGGATTCAACACCAACGTTGACTGTTCCATCGCGCTCCTCAACGACGTTTGCGACGTGGAGGCCCAGAACGTGATCGTGGAGATCCAGGAACGCCTGAACGACGACGCCATTGTCATGAAGTGCTACAACGACAAGGACGCGTCGAACGACGTGAAGGACCGTGTAAACAACGACGGGTTCCAGCTTCAGCCCCAGAACACGAAATGTTCCAGCGAGCAGGTAAGACTTGTATATCATCTGTTTTCCTCGGGTTTCCGTTGGCGGGAGATTCTCGGGTCGGCTGTCACGTCTTCTTCATTTTCCGTTTTAATCCCGTTACGCGAGAGTCATCGGCGAGATATTCGCAGGAATTGGGTCACAGGCGTTTAACGAAGCAGCCTTGACCTTTTCCGATGCGCATAGGAAGCCGGCGCGGCTGGAGCAGAGATGAAGACGACAACCTAAATTGAGACGTTAATCAGCAAGCCCGAGTATGACGTAACCGATTGGGTGTAACGAGGGGATCTCTTGGTGACAGGGTCGAAATCTAGCTTCGTTCGACCAAACAAGGCAACAAACAGGCGATTGTTGCCTTCTAATCAAATCAAAAGATGAACGTCCAACTTTTCCTAATGGTCCCTCAAAGCAAAGCTCGCAAACAACGTTTTCGAATTTCAATATTCATTCTTTGCCAAATCTGCTCTTCGGCGCTCGATCCCATTTACCGTATTTTTCACCTCTGCGCACCGTAATCCGCTCGCGTAATTTCCGATCCACTTCGCCTACGCGATCAAGGCCTCCAAAAAGATTCTCGGCCTCTTGCGTCCTCAAGAAGCGCTAATTACAGGCAACGAACTCCGTCTTTTTCCTCGCCGATTTACGGTGATTTTATAACGGGTGCACGTCGATAATTACGCTGCGATGGCCGCGGAGATCGAACGCCGAGGTCCAGTCGGCTGACCCCATTGCGCTGACCATGAACTTTCCCTCCGCAAGATTATGTGTTCTAACGGGAATCTGATTTCAGGAAAACGCGGCTCTCGTTTGCCTCGTCGAACTAGTGGAACTTAACAAGCAACTCACGCAGTTCCAATCCGTCAACTTCCTCCTGGAGATCAGCAGCGGAAACTCTTCGCTCGTTAACCAGATCTGCCTGCTCTACGAGAAGTACGAGAAGTGCCTCAACGAGAGCGTCTTCGCGCAGTCCGGAGGCCGCAGATGCTCCTTCAACTCGCCTCTGAACACTTTGGCAAGGTGGGATTTCAGTGCTTTAACGGATAAATATATATATCTCATTTTCAGGATCGGCCTCTCTCCCATCTGCGCTCCTCACTGGCGCCAACTCCTTGTCGACAACCACGACTGCCTGGACACGATCTCGAAGTCTCCAGCCGCCTCTCAATGCCAGAACGGACTCCAGAACCTCGGAGGAACCATCAACATGATGCTCCAAGGCCTCCACGGTGAAGCCCTCCTTTGCAAGTCGTTCTACCTCATCCGAAGCGCTTTCGATTGCGGCGAAGTCATCGTTCAAGAACAATGTTCCGCCGACGCCGTCCGGGATTTGGACCAGATTAAGAACGAGATGACCACTCTGGGGATGGAAGAAGGTTGCCCTCAAGATGAACCTGAAGGCCTGGACAAGATCATCGCCCAGCCCGTCCTCAATGCCACTCCTGTGCCTTTGCCCGAAGCTCCCAAGGCTCCCGTGGCCCATCCGCTTCCCGCGGCCACTCCCGTCAGTGTTCCTTGCGACCCGTTGTCACAAAAGAAGTTCAGTGAGTGCGTCCAGCCCCTCACGGCGTACCAACCTCACCCTCTGGCCGTCATCAAGCAGCCCAAGCAGATCGACGAAGCTTGCCGTGCCTTCAAGCTCTTCAACGAATGCCGCAAGGACGTCGACTGCAACCCTCTTTGGGCCAAGGGAATGTCCGCGATGTTCGACTTTGCATGTGGAGCTGGATACAACGCGTACTTGGAGGTAAGAGGATTAGAGCGATTCATGCCTCCTGTAATCCCGCAAAATAGCACTTTACGAAGGGTCTTTTCGAGAAGAAATCGAAAAACAAACGTTTAAAATAGTTTTCGGATTGTGGAAGGTGCAGCGATGCACCGGAGTTCTGGTTTTGGCGGACGCCTAAAATAGAACCATGACGTGGTGGAGTAATCCTTCAGTTAGAGTTCCAAAAAGTTTGATAGGGTGAATTCTCTAACTCTTGATCTTAACTCATGGTCATTTTCAGGTCCGCCAGTGCGTCCGCCGAATCACCACTCGCACCGACGTCCGCGAATGCGTCAACGTATTCTCCAAGGGGGCTCCCCAGCAAGCGTGCCAATCCTCCAGCCAGCTCCTCTCGTGCGCCAAGCCTGCGATTGTAGAAAAGTGCGGAGCTGATGCCGGACAATTCGTCGCTGACTACGTGCAGAAGTTCGCCTCGGCCATCGATCCCGGATGCCAAATCGGAGCTGCTCCGGAACTTCCCGCTTCGGCCATTCGCACTCTCAACTGCTCCGCCGCCGATATCCAGATTGTGGACCACTGTGCCGCTCCCATCAACGACATCTCCGCTCGCCTGGACGAACTCTTCAAAGGAGGCCTCCAGTCGCTCCTCAAGAACGTCAACAACTTGGCTCCGATCTTCGCTCAGGGCTGCAACATGTCCACTGAGTTCCGTCAGTGCGCTCGTCCGGTGCTCGAAGGCGGCTGTGTGGTTTCCTCGTGCCTGATCCGGGCTGGGAATGGAATCTGCGACCAGCCCGATGTGGCCGCCGCCATCGACACGAATCTCGGATGCGTATTCGCTCAAGTTTCCGACCAGGAGTTCGGAAAGTGCCTTCGCACGACGATCGCCACGCTCAAGGACTTCAACCTGAACGCGATCCGAGCAATGCTCCCGAAGTTCGTGGACTGTGTTGAGCCTCTGGTGCGCAAGAAGTGCGGAGAGGTACCTTTGAACGTTCTCAAGGCAATCACTTCCCGCGACATATGCCCCGTGACCGCCGAACCAGAGAAGGTCGCCCCGATGCCGATCCAGGCTGTCCAGGCTCCTGTGTGCTCCAAGGAATCCCAATCCACCTACAACGAGTGCGCTGGACCCTTCTACAAGAAGTACCACTTCCTGCCCATTGCTTTGATTAACGACGGATCCAATATTGATGACGTAAGGATACTTCGAAGTGTACAGAGTTAATCTGAGATGTGTTTCCAGATGTGCATGGAATTGAGTAAGATGACCGAATGCGTTGAGAAGGTCTCCGCCTGCGAGAAACGCATGGATTCTGCCATCCGCGACCTCATGGGACGCCTCTGCGCCTCCCGTGACATCTTCGACAAGCACACAACGTGCCTCGCCAGCGCCGCCAAGAGCGAAAAGGTTAATTTCCTGGTTTCCTCAAAACTCCTGACTCTTGACCCATTTGCAGGTGGCAGCGTGCAACGCCGACTTGACTTCTCACGACTGTGCTTCTCTGGCTTCGCTGGCGAATTGCGCCGCCGCGCACGTGAAGGAAGAGTGTGGCAAGGATGCGCTGACCTTCTCCTACTCAGCGATGAACGACTTTGCGCGCTCGTTCAGCGACGAGGAAAACTGCTCGATCGCCGTTCCTTCGGTTTCTTTGGAAACCGGATGCTCCGAGGACGATCTCATCGAGTACCTGCAGTGCGAGAGCCTCATCGACCATTTCACTTTCCGACCCATTTCCATCATCAGGTGAGTGACACACATCGCTAATCGTTCTTCACGGATTTCTTCCTGCAGCAACGCCTCCGAATGGAACAACTTCTGCAGCGTGATCGACGGAAAGTACAAGCCTTGTATCCAGGCCATGAAGTGTCACTTCGAGCCCGTTTCCACCGCCAATACGCGCCTCTTCGATTCGCTCTGCAACGACAAATCCATCCGCGAGAAGCACGAGAAACACTTGAATTGCCTGGCCGACTACGTGGGAAGTTCGGAGGGCCACTCGTGCCTCGAATCGTTCAGCGGAGTCGATATGCTTGCCTCTGAAGCCCCTCAGAAGATTTGCTCAAGGTAGGCAGTCGATGGATAAGGACATGATTTCAAAGGTTCCAATTTAGCTTGAGCGGAATCACCTCGTGCTCCATGAAGGATCTGGCTTCTCGATGTGGAAAAGACGCGCTTTCGCATGTCTTCAATGTCCATATGGGATGGGCTCAGAACTTCGATTCCAAGTGTTCTCTCCCGGCTCCGATGGTTGCCTCAGAAACAACCTCTGCCACTAAGGTCGAGAAGCCAGAAACCGAGTTTGCTTCGGACGGCGTGGTCTCCTCGGTTCAGCCCGAGCCTGAGCCATCTCCAGAGCCCACGGCTGCTCCTGAACCGGAGCCCTCAGCCGAGCCTACGTCCGAGCCCGAGCCATCTCCGGAACCTAAGGCTGAGCCAGAACCTGAGCCAACGGCCGAGCCTGCGCCGGAACCGAAGCCTGAACCGGAGCCAGAGCCAACGGCGGAACCTGAGCCAGAACATAAGGCCGAAGACGACAACAGAACAGCCGTCAAACGTAAGTCTTTCCAGGTCACTTTTAACTCTATCTCAATCCTCGTTTCAGCTTCGGGAAGTGGGGCATCAGCCGTGTCCACCGTCTTGTCGCTGGTCTTCGCGGCGCTTCTCTTCGTCCTGTAGAGCTTCTAGATTCACTTCCCCTTTAATAACTTCTACACTTCTAATAACTTCCCCTCTCACTCTCCCTCCACGCTGACGTGTCTTCGAAAATCTCAATTCCTCCGCAACGACTCTTCGTTGTCCCTCCTTTCATTTCACGTGTGCCTTCAAGCTGTTTGACTGTAAAGACTGATGATGATGATGAGTTTCAAATTGTACTATATCTGTTATTTATGTGATCTGCGTGTTTATCCGTAAACTTTTAATAAATCTGCGAAGATTCTGCTGATTTTCGCGAACTAAATCAAGCGATTTCAACATTGTAGATCCTGGGAAATCTCTCATTTTGCGCCCTTGGGATCCTCCTATCCGGCGCTCTTCCAGCTCCGTCGTTTCGTCGGCTTCTTCTAGAATTCCAAAATCAGCTTCTTTTCCGCCAGTCTAGACAAATGCCCCATCTGTCTGCCTCGCATCCACCTTCTTTGTCCGGATGAGGCCGAACGTGTCTCGATTGCGCGAGATATCGGTGTGAGACCTCGAAAATGCGGGAGACTAGACGGTCTGTCTGCAGCTGTTTATTCGTGTCTGTAAGCAGTATCCAGTCGTGAAAATTCCTCATTTTGTTCGCTTGGCTTCGCACGAATCGGTCGGTTTGCCTTCCTGGAGTCTTCCTTCAATCGCGTTTCATTGACGCATCCGCTTTTGTTTCCAATAAATTCACACGTGAGTTTCACGCGAATTTTCTGAATTTCCACATTTTTCAGCGCGAAACGAAAACCAATGGACGGAATCGAGGATACCGGCGGCTCAAGCCGCTTCGCTTCCCAAGATTTCACTTCGTTCTGCGGCGCAGAACACGACCGGACCAACGCACCGTCGGAAAGACGCGCCCCGAACCCACGCGTCCAGGATCCGCGCTTTCCCAATCCGCGCGTCAACGCCTCGTTCGCAAGTCGACTTGAGGGTGAGGTCGTACCAGCTCCACAGCCTTTCCATGATGCAGAAATTCGAAATCGAAGCTTCCATTCGGTCGTAGACCAACCCTGGAAGCCTGATACAAGTGACACGCTCCAGAAATGGATTGAAATGGTATGTTTCCTGGTTTTTTTTATGACTAACTGTTGTAATTCCAGCATAACCTGAAGAAAACAGAACACGACAAAATTCACACCTCGATGACAGCAAAAACGGGACCCATTGAGGAAGCCGTCAAGGAGAACATCAGAAGATCTTCTACAGCACAGAAGCAGCGAGGACGAAGTCGAAGCTGCGGCCTCCAGAAGCCTTTGGGTCCTTCTCGCGCGCAGTTCCACATTGCGGAACCGAAGATGACGGCGCGGGAGCACGCGCTTCTTAAGAAGCTGCGGGAGGTCCGGGACCAGAAAGCGTTGAACATGAGATCCGCCAGGTATGTTAATTTGTTTCATTTTCAGCATGTGTAATATTGGTTCTTCTAGGACCGCCGAATACGTCAGCTCGTTGTCACTGCATCAGACAGCTGCCCAGGAATCAGAGTTGCAGCCAAAGCGCTCCACGTCCAGTCACTCAGCTCAACCCGAGCGCATTATTCTTCGGGAACAAGGAACGTCGCCCATCCGAATCGTTGAAGGCAAATCCCGGCCTGAACAGCTCCGATATTTGGAAGACGCCCGGGTTCAAAGACAGTCGAACTACCGATCGAGTGACGAAGAATTCGGTCGTTCATCACAATCGGACCACGAAAGCAGAAAGAATATTTCCGTGAAATCGTTCAGACCGAGTCCCTTGAAGAAGAGCGCGAGAGAAGAGCGAATCTCTATGGACGAAAGCTATCCCAGCGTCTTCGCTTCTCCGCGGCCTTCAACCGCTCCGGAGCCTCATCCAGTGAGGCCAAGATCTCGAGTGCGTCCTGCTTCGTCTGGCGCCTCTCTTCCGTTCCTATGTGGAAATGCGGTATAACTTAAGCAAGGTATTTTTGACGAATATAAGTTCTTATTTAGGGAACGAGCACGAGCTACCAAGTCCAAGGAAGCACGAGTTCTTTGCTCACCTTAGTGCAAAAGAACTATCCAAGTCTCCACCGGCTCGTCAAGCAAGCTCTCGAGAGCGGTGGGTCTCACCTCCAGCAGACCCTGGACCGATTGCATCGCAGAAGAGAGGACATCACAGTCCAATACAACAAACTCGTCGACAAATACGATAAGATGGCTGAATCGAACCCCAAGCGGCACGTCCTCAACGAGAAGATTGTGGACCTCGAAAAAGAACGTGAATTGGTCTCGAAAAAGTGCAAAGAAGTTCAGGATATGCTGCCAGGAGCGACGGGCCAGGCCAAGTGTAACCGGGTCAACGAGCTCCGTCTACTGAAGGTAGTTTTTTCCAGATGATACTGGCTGCTTATCGAGCGTATTTGAGATTTATTATTTTCATTAACTCATTATTATGTCTTAGCTGAATAAATATACTAACCGCGGTTGTTTGGGAAATGCTTTTAGCATTGTGTAGTTATTCTTAAAGGATGTGGATAAGACGGCGACGGGCATAAAGTGCTTCAGATTTTGTCCGGACTGCCCGCGACTCTGCAGTCGGTCGGTCCCGTCGTCCCATCTCTGGGAGTCCGTCCGCCTGTCCGTCCGGCTTCACCTCCATCACGTGCATACTAGTTCCCCTTTTGTGCCTCTCTCCTCCAATCCGCTTTTATTTCGAGCGATTCAAATCTTTCCGAGCAACTGACTAAACAAGCCGTCGTTGTCGGTCACAGCGAATCGGACAAACGCGTCTTTTTCTCGTTTTTCTAAGCGGAAATGCAACTCTTCGCTGGTGCCAATCGCCTCGCCGATCTCCGTCAACACCTTGTCCACGAATCCTAGGCAAAGTGGCCTCCTAACGTCGGAGGGGACAGCTTCGTATGTTCCGGTTTCTTCTACGTAAAAGGGCGATCGCATATCACAAATTCGCGCCTGGAGTGCCCGGATAAGGTTGTTGCCGTCCTCACCCGATTTCTTGCACAGTTGAAGTCCGTATTTCAGGCTCCGACGCGCTGTGAACACCACTACGATAGTGTTCAGGTCTTCCTCGTTTTCCCCAGTCGTCGTTTCATTGGCCACAAGAACCATGTCTTCAGCGACCTCCTGAAACAGAAGCGGACATTTTTTGGAGTCACAAAATCCCTACCTCCGCATCGTCATCTTCCTGGTCTTCGTCGATCAACAACGCAAACTTGTTCCGCGAATCCATGTTGGAACTCGTCTTTTTCTCGGCCTCGTCAAAGAAGAAAATGAGTCCTTTTCTTCTGGTTACCAAATAGGAATACGACGACATTCGGTCCAGAGAGCTTCCAATCCTGGCCAGCACATCTGCATCCGCTACAAAACTCCTTGTGCCGCGCACCGCTTCTAGCTTCGCCGGGTCAATCTTCCGAAGGAATCGCAAAAGTCTTTCAAAGTTCAACTTTTCGTTCTTCTGGGTCGGAATTTCGGCGATTTTGTCGTATCTGCTGAAGAGGTTCATCGGAACAAGGCCACGTTCAACGAAGCATTCAATTCTGCGATTCTTCGAGTTCTGAAAAGTTCCAATTTAGAATTTTCAGGCTGCGTATTTCTGACAGCATTGTTAATATTCTCAACCTTGTTCTTGATTCCGCTCTTCCTCTTCAGAACCATGTCGTTGGCGCACACATAGTACACTTGCTCTCCCGGTCCTAAACGCGAGTTTTTAAACTTAGCCTCATTCTGCAGCTGCTGAAGCCTCTTCATCTCCTCGTGGGTCAACTCGTAGTAGACCCGACTCTCCGGACTTGGAAGAACATGGTAGGAGTGGAATCCGATGTCGTAGATTCGCTCCATAATCGAGGAGGCCGTTTTTACAGAGTCGAAAGTGATCTTCACAGCACGCGCCCCAGCGACGATGGTCGGCTCCACATCACGGATCTTGTTCTTTTCCACGTCGAATGCTTTACAGAATTGGGCGACGATCTTGCGGAGTGTGGACGGATTCCGTTCTTCGCAATTCGTGATGACAATGCGTTCCTTCTTGTGAGTGGCTGAAGAGGATTGGATGAGGTTCGGAGCGGCGACTTACGTTCCACGGAGTTGTTCGACGGAGTTGGGGAAGTGGAGCGACTGCTGACCGATGGAGTTTTGGACACGGTGATCTCCGGCTGAGGTCTGGTCAAACGCTGAAAAGCAACAAATGAACCTTCCGACGACCGTTAAGAAATCCTACCATTTGGGCAATGATGGCCCCATCAGATCCGTTTGAGGCATGGGACGTTTCGGTTGCCAGAGGAGGGAAATCCGATGCCGAAATTACTGCATTTGCTTTTGAACTCGCCATCTTCGCGTAGTTGAATGGAGCGATGGTCTCTTCGTTCGTGGCTTGGTTCACAGGATTCAGAGTCTGAACAAGGCGAGCTCCGATGTGAAAAACTTCTTTGAAATTCTCACCGCGCCAGAAGAAGCCGGAGTTCCATTCCATATACTTTTGAGGTCGTTGTTGTTTGTTTCCCCGAAATGGAAAGACTCGAATGGCTTGAATTCGAGCAAGCCTTTGGAGGTCCTGGTTCCCTGCTCCCCGCGGATCTTTTCGAAGATTGGCAGTGTACGTTGGATTGGAGTCTCCTGAAAGAAACGTTTAAATATGACACAGAATTGATAGAAACCTCAGGTTGGTGTTCGGTGCAGAAGGGACATTCTTTTCTCGGCTCAGTTTCAATCTTCGACGTAAGAATCTAAAAACATAAAAGCTAACATTTTTCTTAGTTTGTGCCTACGTCAATATTGGAGATCTCAGCGAACTGCAGTTCGGGATCGTCGGTTTGAACGAGTAACGATTTCTAAACAAACTCAAGTTACTTCGTCTTCGAATCTTCGAAACTCACCTTGGGTGTTTCGAAGGGTTCACACTGCACAGGGCGGCTAATCTTCAGAACTTTCGGCTTCTTCGGTTTCTTCTTGCGCACCACAATGGGTTCCGCACTACTAACAGCATTTTCCTTCAAATTCTTCAGAAACTCTTCCAGGACTCTAATTGTGGCCTCCTGGTCCTTAATCGTCGAATCCAAACGCGGTACGATTTCCGATAACATTCAAGTTCTGAAACAAAACGGGAGCTGAAACAGTACACACGAAAGGGAAGACCGCGCTGGACAACGAGCAACACACCAACTCGTGGCGTTCGAGCTGCCTTATCTATCACTGACGAGAAGCGAACAGAGCGCTTTAGGAACTCGAGCACTATTTGCTCATTGACGTGTACGGTCGACGGAGAGTTTGGCCGGCATTCGAAAACGTCGAACGAAGCGATTTGAGTCGTAAAAGCGAAGAGGACTATTTTCAAAAAAGAAGAAAGAAACCATGACGTTGCAAATCATTTGAATTAGCAGCCAAAAATGTACGGAAACTACGAAGGAGAACAACGAGAAGAGTTGCCCACCATGGAAAGCGCCATTCATCTCGCACGCCGATTAATTGGACCTTCGCATTGAGAGCGAAGGCACAGAGTGCAGCATGCTGGTGGAGCCGAACCAGCGACCTCCGGCGCGATAGCAAACAGTGATACCACTGCGCCAGTTAGACACTAGAGCGAAGACCCGTTCAGCAGCACTACATCCTTTCGACTTCGGTAACAAGTCTCGTTCAAAGACTGGTTTGTAGACACAGACATTCAATATCCAGACCTACCTCCCGACGCAGTCTATATCACTTGAGCTTGTTTCGACGACCCGTGCGGTCGGTCCTTTCCCTTCCCAAACCAGCGCCCCGAAATTCCGTACAACAATCGATCGAGCCGCAAAATTTATTTTAAAAGACAACTAAACAAAATGTACAAATCGAGCTTCTTAAGAAGCATCGTTGAATGGGTTAGGAGTTGCTCTTGCACGGGATTCTTGCACTCTGCCTTCGGTCACCTTAAACGAGCGGATCGCGTTGTTTACAAGGGGATCGAAAAGGGCATATTCGCCGCCTTTAGCGTAGGCAGCGAAATCCGGCGATCCATACATCCGAAGCTCGTAAACAATATCAGGTGTGGGGTACCCGAATTCCCTAAAAAGAAAGTTAGCATCAAGAAACGCTATGGTCGAACCAACTCGATGAGAATGCCTATGAAGACCTGCGCTCCGACGAGGGTCGCTCCGGTCCGGAGGAAATCCTTGCGAGCCCACTTCGGATCCTTGAAGACATGATCCTTGTTCTTGATGAACTTCTGCATCAAACGGACGACGCTCAACCTCATGTTTCCCTAAGATCAGAACCTCAGTAAGAACCTAAACCCACTTAAAAAAATAAGCCTTCGCCGTCCGCGTAAACTACATGCAATAGAATAAGATCACAGCCGAGGGCTTTAATAACAAACAGTAAACCGTTTACTTGTATAACAATAACAAAGAACAACAGGTATTTACTCTTCGATGGTTTCTTCGGAGTGCTTTCCCTTGAGGATTCCCAGAACGCGGGCGCGGCCTTCCGCCTTGCGGTCGATGAGATCGCGACGGTCCTTGTCCATCTTCAGCTTGGTGATGACGACCTAGAAAGCCGAAGATCAATCTCCCAAAACGCAACAAAGATGACTTACCTTAGATGGGTGGACTCCAACGTGGACGGTGGATCCGTTGGCCTTCTCGCGGGTGATCTTGTCGACGTGGATGACGAACTTCTTGCGGTAGACGCGCATGACGCGGCCAGTGTTACCCTTGTAGTGTCCGCGGGCAACCTGGACTTCGTCGTCCATGCTGAAAAAACAAGAATAAGAATCCAGAAGACAATTTACGGTTCCGGAAACCGAATGAGGAATTTTAGGGAAAGCTGAAAGGGACAAAACTCGATAAAACACTTACCGGATAGGCATGGAGCGGACGTTGTGCTTGGTGCGCAGCTCCTTGGAGAGGGGAGCCGACATCATGACTCGGCGCTCGTGCGAAGGCGCGTTGAAGTGGCGCGCACGGCTTTTGCGGGCAGACGAGGAGACGAAGGGATTCTTCTTCATAGTTGACCCTGGAAGCAAGAAAATATTCAGTAAAGTCCTGTATTATAAGCCAAAAATTCGCGATATCGTTAGTTCGGCCGCGATCTTATGCTCCGGCACGCACGAACATCCCCCTACACATCAAATGAAATCGCGGAAATAAGGATCGAAACACTCGGGAATCGAAATATATCTGAAAACCATAAATAAAACACCAATGTCAATGAATCCTAGGAAAGTGAAGCAAATGAGCGTGGTACGAAGCACCAAACAAAGCGTTCAGAAACATCCTGTTTAAACCTTCGGCAACAGTGCCAAATTCAGTGCCGAAAATCAATTTTCGAAGCGAAACCTTCTCCGTAGGCCTAAAAAGAGACGCGACCATTCGAACGTCGTCAGAAGCGGAGCCGAACTTCCAATCTCTTTACTACGGTCGTCTGCATTGAACATTCCACTCGGGACCCAATACACTCTACTTCTTTTCAAATCCGACGGCGCCAGTGTCCCCCGCGTCGAACCGGACGGACTTGTGGATGGGCACTTCTTTCTCCGGACTTTGGGAGCCTTGCGTTGGTTCTTCCATAAGTTCTTCAGTAGCCTTCCATGGTTCCGTGGCGTAGGTCAGATTCGGCACTTTGTAGAGCGGAGCCCGAATCTGAAAAAAGCAATTCTCATGTTCGGCCTCATCCTTGTCAATCACCTACCTTCTGGCACAGGATGGAGACGACAATCATCGTAATCCAGGACCCGACGGCTACTCCGATGATGCACACGCACACAGTTTTCTCTGGATCCAAGTCGGAGATTCCTCTGAATGAAGCGGATTTCATTTCGGAAGCCTGAAAAAGGAGATTAGAACGGGAGAACGACGGGGAAACGAACCAAGCAATATCCAGCCATGCTCAACTGAAGCAAGACCGACCGCCAACGGCGCATAATTTTCAAAAGTCCGTTTCATAATCAAACAAGATGTCTCGAAGCTTCCACGCAGACATCTGTCTAGTCAACTGTCGGTACTCAACGTCCATACGTCCGTCTGTAGGCGCATGTCTGCGATAGCACTCGCTCGCCCAATGATACGAACGGATCCTCGGTAGTATAGTGGTGAGTATCCGCGCCTGTCACGTGCGAGACCCGGGTTCGATTCCCGGCCGGGGAGTAAATTTTTTTTTTTGTGATTCCAGCTAATCAGTTCGTAAGCTTTTTATTAAAAGCCAAATAAAGAAGGCAGATATGCACATGGAATGTGCTGGTGAAACCAGTCAAAGCACGAATTCGCGCGGAATTCCGAACGTTTGGTTCAGAACCTTCGCGTCGTGGCGGCGGAGATCCGGGTGGCTGGTCAGTGCTTTGACAAACGCCAAAGAAGCCAATGATTTAGGTTTTCTGAAATGAAAAGTTCATGTTTCCACCAGTGTAAAAGGGTCGCCAAACCTGTTTGTTTCGGCCACTTTGATCCATTTCACCGTCGACGTTGCGTTCTTGTCGCCCTCTTTCCATTTCGTTTCTCGGCACAAAATGACGATCTTCCCATCCCTGGACACGTCCATGCAAGTGTCCTGGTACTGCGCTGGCTCACCGATTTTCCAGTTGAAGACTTCGTGCCACTTCATCGTCTTCAGGTGGAGGCATCCAAAGCGGGTGATACCTCCCCATCTCGTTATGACCCAAACACGACCACGGTGATGCACGTGTTTTATCTGAAAACAGAGGCATAAGACTTCGGTTACCATGATTGTAAAGCACTTACCGACTGGGGCATGTGGCCTTTGATGTACGGAAAGCGTTGGCGTTCGAGGACCGTTTTCTTTATGTGGATTCTGCCGGTGTAGAGGTTGATAATGCCCAAGAAGCCATCCATTGCCAATGTGATGGGGCCTTCGGTGTGCAGAATTTCCGAAAACAGGAAAACATAAAGTTTGCCCTCATAGTAGAACGGCTGCCCGGAAAAGAAGGAGAATTGTCTTCTGAAAAAAAAAATAGAATATATTGAGTGAAAACGGAAAAGTGGGAAAGAGAATCGGGGTAGGAAAGAACTCACGGAAGTGCCGTTCGGTGGTTGACGATGATTCCGTGGCCGTCATATTCCTTCACACGAACCTTCTGGTCACCGCATGCGAAAACGAGCGCCGAAGTCGGCGAAGTGCGCGTGGTGCTCCAGAAATCGTCGCTCCGGAAGGAAAACTCGTCGATCTTCTTCACCAGTCGGATGGTCTTCTGCTTGTGGGAAACGAAGGCGCGGTAGACGATGGTTCGGAATCGGTTCGTCCGAAAGATGGCGAGCGCGTGGCCGCGTCCGATGCAGTAGAGGTGAAGCGCGCTCGTTGCTTCCGGCGACTCCGAGAGTTCGTATTTTCTTAAAAAAA
>KN167610.1:32068-53318 GCA_000757745.1 Steinernema scapterisci
CCTCCTTGGAGTTACAATGTTCGCCGGAGGCGCGTCGCTGTATCATCACAGCTCTGGTTTGATTAATTTCCGTTTTCGTTGGAACAAGGAAGCTCCGGACCGAGCGACTAATTTCAAAAATGTAACTTCACGAAAAGCGACAAAAACCCAAAGACCTTGGCGGGAAAACTCACGAGGAAGTGCCGAGATTGATATCGTAGACGACGATCTCAGGCTTGGGATGGCGATGGCCGGTCGCTCCTATCTGCAAATTGAATAAGTGGTTTGAAAAAACGTCCACGAACTAACCATAAAAATGTAGCGTCCGTCGCCATCGACGGAGAAATGGGAAGGTTTGTCCACGAAGGAAAGTGTGCCTTCGGGGTTTCCAGAGAGGGGAAACATGTGGGTCAGTGCTGAAAAGAATCAAATTTAAGCTGAGAATGAGAGAATCGGCTGGTTACCTGAAGGAGGGTGGAACACAGCTTCAGGTGGCTGAACGGAGGCTTCGGCGCCAGGAGGTGGAGCGTCATTAGAACCGGTCATTCCAGTGGTTCGGATCGACCGACCTCGAGGTTCCGGTCCAGTAGAATGATGGTTCGTCCGTAGACTGGCTTCATTTCTAGACGTACGCACTCCTGACGCGATTCTAGACGATCGTTGAAAGTGCGTCTCGAATATTCGGATTCATTCGCTGCGTCTTCTTTCTGAAGAGGCGGTCGGTCGAGTCCGGATTCTCCTGCGATCATTCAAACATTCGGCATACGTTCGGGCGAGCAGAAAATCCCACTTCCAGCGAGAATCAGTATTTCTATGCAGTTTGAGTTCCACAATCAGTCCTAACTTTCGACTGACTGCAAATCCGAGATAAACGATTAAATTTGCTTCACATTCCGCTGATCTTTATGTTCTTAGCGCACATCTTAAACTTTTCACTATTTACTGTTTAGTTCTACTCTTCTTGGCCCTCTTTCCCTCTTTTTCACCCCCTCAATTAGCGATCTGAAGTGTTCAACATGTTCCGAGCTCCCATTTCCACGTGTCCTAAGTGGTTCCACCGGATCTTCGCCCAACCATCTTTCAACTTTAATTCTTGTTTCTTTGGCGTTTTGCCGGCGGCAACTCGCGGCCACAAGGGAGAAAAAGAAGAAACGTTGGCCCGGCGACCCCACCCTCTCCCGTCCCGCTGGCGGCCTTCGCGCGTCGTCGTTTTTTCGCCCGGGGCATCGCTGTCCGAAGCGGCAGTTGTCCTCCTCCCATTCAGTTCCACCGCGTTTCGGCCCGCTTATCCTCCGCCGAGCTCCCTCTGGATTTCTTCCCTCCTCTGACCGTCCTTCGTCCATGTGATGAACAAATATTTGTTGCCCTCCGCGTGGCTATGTTTCCTGCTGCAGCTGCAAACGTCCGGCGCCCTGAGGCCGCGGTCCATCGACGAGAGTCCTTGCCAAGTGGGGACGCGGCCCGGGGACTGTAACCCGGCCTCGTGTGGCGGATACACTTGCGAAGCGAGGTACGTCCGTTTCTGGGACCCTCAGCTACAGGCCGACAGAACGTCCAAGAGCTGCCAGTGCATGGAGGTAGGCATTTCGGTGAAAGGGCCTCCGGCTACCGTAATCCTTCTATTTTCTCGAGAAGTGAATGTGTGCTAATTGGGTTGAGGCAGTTAAGTTGCAGCGATTAGCGTATAAATCGATTTCACAGTTTAGCGGATACCTTGATGGATTGGTGATTGGCGCCAGCGTCATTCATCAAGCCGCCACCGACACCTACACGTCCTAACCTTTGCATTTTGTTGAAATGTATAGCACTTCGGGCTTTCGGCTCTCTGCGATTAGGCGTTGGGAAGCAATTGTTTTCTTAGCGCGTTCCGGTGGTGGTGGAGGTGGTCATGGACATCAACAACAAGTTCGGGCAGCAATCACATTCATCACGCGGAGTTTGGAGCAAAAAACACCTGACCGCTGGGGAGGGGAACCGTCGTCCGAGGGCCAGTGGCAACTTGACGAAAAAACCATAAAACAAGCCATAAATTCTCTGCTTCTGGAACTTTGTCGAGGGGAGGACGGAGGGTAGCAGTACGCGGCTTGTTGCGTTTGTGAAAAAATGCGTTTTAAGAGAGATGGGCGACGTTTTATGAGTTCAGAACGAGGGGATCTGTGTAAACTTCGGGTTTTAAAGACCACTTAAGACAACGTTAGGCTGTTTGAACTCTTAAGCGTGTTTGAAAGGTTGAGGGTTCCGGCAGCTATGTGCATTGGGCAACAACAGCTTGCCGACGTTATCGGAAAATCCAATTTCTGAAAATTCAATCGCTTTAAAAACATTATAATTACATTAGTCGTCTTAGGAATGGTCAGCATTCTCTTCTTAAGCAATTGCGTCTTTTCATATTTCTGCCCAAGTACTTTTCCTTGCTAATGCGCATAACCTCCAACTGTCAGTCGTCCCCTCCTTTCTGATATTTCAAGAACAATCACCAATTTCCGCTGTTTTCAGGAACCAATTTGCGGCGTAATAGGCATGAACGCCTACTCCGGCTGCCGCACCTACGCGTATCTCAGTCCGGCAGGACAGAAAATGATCCGGCTGTGGTCGATGACTTCGAGGGAGCGCCAAAGTCGCCACGTGTCGACTCGATCGCGGTTTTCGGACTCCGAACGGTACTCGGACCGCGCACGTCACAAGCAACTCCTCCTCGCTAACACGAGGTTCTGCTGCCGGACCATAATCCGCCGCCGGGCCGAAGCCTCGGTCTCCATCCGGCGCTCCGCTCCAGCGCCCCTCCTCTTCACTTCTCTCGCCATTCCTCTCGTCTTCTCCGTCCTGCTGTCGTTCTTCCAAGGCTAGTTTCCGCGCCTCCTGAATCCTCCTCCGGTCATCATTACACCCACTTAAACAAATTGTCTTTGTTTACAACTGACGTCCTCCAACGGCCCAATTAATTATGTAACCGTTCCCTCCCCGAAGCTCAGCCAAGCCACCAGAAACTGCCAGGATTGCATCTCTCCAGTGTTGTAAATAAACTCTTCTGCTGTTCTCTTTATTCTTCTCGTCAACAAAAAGCACAAAATGTTTCAAACGTCGTCGCTTATCAAAAACGCGTCAAGCGTGCACCTGGCGCTTTGATGCTCGAGCCGCTAGTCGGCGCTAGTTGGTGATTAATGATGTGTGCACGCCTAATGACGCCCGCGATCTACATGGTTCTTCCGATATCCACGATTTCCTGGATCAGAAAGTCAAGGTCCTGGCGCGTGATCGCTTGGTTCGAGATGATCATGCGGAAGAAGTTGGGGCGCTGCTTGTCCGGCTGGTATCCCACCATCGTCGTTCCGCGCTCCATCATCTTCGCCTTGATCTTCGGCGCGATCTTCTCCAAGCGCGCCTTCTTCTCCGCGGGGTCGAGGTGGCGGAGGCTTGGAGGCACGTACCAGAAACAGATGTTCAGGAACTCGGGCTGAAAGAAACATTATAAGAACGAGAGAATAGGACGGATGGCTAACTGGGTCAACGACGAGTTCGTAGCCCTCGGTTTCCTTGATCCTGGCGGTGAAATAGCTTGTTAGGTCCATGAGATGGTTGATCTGGCGGCGGTAGCCTTCCATTCCCTGAAATTTCACGCTAAAGAAACCCAGAATCTGCAAGTCCTACCTTAGAACGCCACATGAGCCAGAGCTTAAAGATGTCGTTGTGGCGGCCGCACTGCATCGCCTTATCTCCGGTGTCGAAGCTGACATCGTAGGGCTTGTCCTGCTGGAATAGATAATCCGCGGACATCTGATTCGTTTGGAACAGCAGACCCTTAATAGCTCGGATAATTAAGAGATATTACGGTAATCCCTCACATCTTGACGAATAAAACAAGCGCTGCATTGGAGGAGAGCGCCCATGAGTTTGTGGGGATTCCACGTGACCGAGTTGGCCCGCTCGATTCCGGCCAAGCAGTGGCGGTGTTCAGGACTGAGAAGCAGCCCGCCACCCCAAGCAGCCTGAAAATAGCCATAGATGTACTTTTATGATTCTGAAAGACGAATTACGTCGACGTGGAACCAGAGATGATGACGCTCGCAGATGTCGGCGATCTGGTGGAGAGGGTCCCATGCGCCGTATACGGTAGTTCCGGCCGTGGCGCTGACAAAGAAGGGATGCATACCTGTAAGTTGGAACATCTTATCATGAGTCAAGCCAATAGAGACCATTATTAAGCAATGATGCCCTTAGCAGAAATGCGATTTTGTTCAATTAATGCAATTAATTATAATTCGACCCAGGCCTACACGTTTTAGTCACTAACTCTAAGATGTGATGACGTATCAAAAGATTTTCCCAAATCATTACCTTGCTTCTTAGTCTTGATAATCTGCATCTCCAGCGCTTCCGGAATCATGCGCCCCTTAGAATCAGTCGGGATGTTAAAACAGTTGTCAGTTCCGATTCCAGTCACCGCCGCGGCTCCCTTGATCGAATAATGGCTCTGAAACCAATGGATTCAACTTCTCTAGGCTACACTATCCCTTACATCCTCGGAGGTGAAGCAGCATAGCGTTGGAACGTCGCTCATTCCAAGCGGCTTCGCTCGGGGGAATTTCGCGTGACGGGCTGCGTTCATCGCGTAAAGGTTCGCAATCGCTCCACCTTAAAAAGGATTCTAAAGACGTCCGAGAGTGGATCCTACCTGGCGCAAAGATTCCATCGCCCTCTTCTTCGCCCCATCCGATCAGTTCGCACATCTTGCGCATAACTTCCTTCTCCATCAGGATGAAAACGGGAGAAATTTCATAAGTGAACCTGTAGGAAAAATAGGGTTAAGTGGTCAGGAAGGAGATCTCACATGTTAGTATTGGCCGTAGCCGTGAGCCATTCACCGGCCATCGAAACAAGATCCAGGCCGCAGGAGATCTGGTTGAAAAATCGCGGGTGTCCGGTCTTCACTCCCAGTTTGAGCACTTCGCGGCAGCTCTGGAAATACGTTCTAATTAGGAATTCAGCTCTCGGCACCCACCTTAAGAAGTTCTCGAAGATTCTGGGGTTCTTCGGGAATCGTGAAATCGCACAAGGTCTGCATCTCGGCCGGATGATGAAACTCGAGGATCTTGCTCGATCGGTCATTTTCTTCCTTGATGTAGTCGAGAAGAATCTGGACAACCTCTTTCAGGAAAATCTCCGTTTGCTCCCAGTTGTTCGCGTTTTGGGGAAGCAAGTCTGAAATCTTAATTTTATAAGCGTCCAGAGTTCAAATCTTCGTTTTGAAAACAGCCCAAAGTCAATAGAATCACTTAAACAGAGCCGATAATAGGAGAAAATACTCACCGGTGGCATGTAGCTTTCCGATCTTCTCGAGCACCTTCATGGGATCCATGGCGTCTTCTCGGTCGACAGACTTCTTCCTCTCCTTGGACAAACTCAGAAGCGGGCCTCGAACGCCTCAGGCTACGAGCGCAATCTCGGAATGACTGGCCCGCGCCGCCGAAGACGACACAATCATCATTTTTCGCACGATTGAGCAATTTAAGGACGATGGATGAGCAGGGATTACGGTAGCGCCGCCCCGAGGTGACGTGGTTGGGCCGTAGAAGCTGAGGCCCTCCGAAAACAAATAATCCCCGAAAGAAGCAGCAAAAGGAAGACAAGCGATTCGCCGTCGCGCCATTGAAATCCAAATTACGCACAATGACGTGCTTGGGTTCTTCGGGGCGCTCGAGGAGCACTCGACAATTTGGAAAACTTTCATTAAAACTCCGGAAATGCAACAAAAGAAGTTTAGAAGTTCACGCCGATTTGAGAGCTTTAGTGCTTCTCGAGATGTTCGACCTCTCGCTGTTCCCAACGATCGTACAGCGTGCACAAATCCAACTTGACTAAATTATGAACACCGACGATAAAAGTGATAATGTCTCAGGAATCGTTTATGCATTTGAGATCCTCGAAATGGAAATAGGATTATGAAACCGGCTACTGAATTTCAATGAATTGGATATTTGTGCGATCGGTTGTGGAATCCTGGATCAACTGCGATAGTGAAATCGTACAATGGTTATACGAAGCCGGATAGAGAGAGAGAGAAATCGCGGAAACAGAATATTTATTTGAATCAACAAAAACAACGGAGATAACAACTTCACTGCTGCTGCTTCAACTCCTTGGGCAGCGCCTTCTTGAGTAGTTCGGCCTTCTCGGCATCGCGGACGACGAGCGTGTAGAGGTGCTTCGTGCAACGGACCTTGAACTTGATGTTATCCTTGTTCTTCTGGATCCGGATCGACTTGGCGTCCTTGCGACGGGCAGTTTCCAGGAACTCCTTGATTCCACGAATTTCGCGCATTTTGTGTAACCCTGGGACACATGCCAATTACGAATTAATTGCCTGGGGCGAGGCCTAAGAGGCTCATAAGCGGCCGCCGAGGACATTTGTCCCGGACAAACAGAAAGAGCACCAATAATGGCAATCTCGGCACATAAGAGGCCACGCAGCGAACATCTCAAATCCACAAACACTCAACGATAAACTTCATTTAAGGACAACAAAATGGATTCATAAAAACAAAACAAATCAAAATTATTGGACTTTGGTGAGTTTCCAGAGCCCGTCGTTCAGGTAATGGATGTTGTCGATGCCCACTCCCTTGTTCACGCCTCGGATCTCGGCTCCAGTCATCTTCATAAGACCGATTCCTAGCGCGTGCTGTTTTCCTTCAGCCATCACGGCGACGACCATTTCCTTGTCGATGGACTCGTCCAGCTTCGCTCCTGGACTCGTCAAGCCGGGACACATGATCTGGGAGCCGTTCAGGACGAATTTGATGGCGCCCTTGTCGACCTGCTGATGCGGAAGGATGAAGGGGTACTTGTGGAGCAGACGCAGGGTCGGGATGTAGGGAAGATCCCTGTGCTTCACAAAGAGCACGGTGCCGTCGTGGCCGGCGATCAGCTCCATATGGTCCTTGCACTTGATGAGCTTGAAGTTTTCCTTCTTCGGCAGGATGTCGTTCATCACATCTTCCAGGTTCGGGAACTGCTCGATCAGCTTGTTCCGGATTCCCTTCTGCACCGACGTCTTCAGCTGCTGCGACCCCGCGATGTCGTCTTTTTCGTCGAATTTCTTGAACATCTGCAATGAAAACAGCATTAGAAATGCGTTTTTGCCCAAACGACGACTCCGAAAAGTACTCGGATAGTGCGCGATTAGAGATTCTCCCACGCAAAATCGATTCAAAAGTGCTTTTAGCGTTCAAAAGCCAGCGCTCTTTACTAACTTCACTCCAAGAAATAAGCCAAGATCAATCAAAAGCGCCGCTTGTGTAATCCGGGTAGGATTTGGACTCCACTTGGGGACTAGTCGGTTTCCGGCCAAAAGAAAGGAAGAGTAGATAATGGGAAATTAAGGGAGGAAGATGGCATTCTTCCTAATAAGAATTGTGTCAACTCCAGATTCGATGCGCGAAACACGTGAATTCACAATTCAAATCGGGACACGACCGATCTTCTTCTCGAAATCGCTAGGAATCATCTACCCAGACATCGCTTGTCTCCTTGATCACATTCTCAAACCTAAATAAGACAATTCCAGTGTTGTCTAGACTTTTCCGTGTCTAGAATATCGATTCTAAGCGTTCCTTCGCTACGTTGCCTCCAAAAACTGCTCCAAAAAACGCCGTCGAAGCAAAACAAATTTCTTTTGTTTGGAAGAGTTCGTCCGTGCCCCGATTCCACTCGGCTTTTCGGATCTTCGCCTCCGCTAGAGCGACGAGTCACAAATCAATAACATCGTCGCCCAAAACAATTGAAACTCCAACGCGATCGCAGGTCAAAATAAGCCCAGCTGGTATAAATCGCCGTCAAACTCCAGACGCTAGAAATCACAAAACGCGGCGAAAGCAGAGATAAATAACAAATGGAACTGAAATCTCTTCGCGATGGAAACTGGAGAGGAAAATATTGTTTTTCATCGTATTAAATCGGTCATCCAAAAAACGAAATCTTCGATTACTTCGCAACAAGACTAGGAAAAGTAGAACAGCTGGACATTGCACGCGAGAGCAACAAAGAGAGGGAGAATAGAAATTGGGGGAGAAATGTTGAGGAATGTGAGGAAAGAAGCAAAGCCGTAACCGATCCACTCTCCACCAGTGACCCGTGCCGAGTTACTAGAGCAACACTGACCTACGTAGTTTCACAACACATTAGTTATTAGCATATTATGGAGGGAAAGACGAATAAATCTATACACGAGAAGAGCAGGATCCAGTCGCGAAGGTCAGTCACGCTTTGCCGCGGTGGCGGTTCGCTTTTTGCAAAGTCGTTTGTGGTAGTCCTGAGCCCACGAGTTAACGATGGATCCCAGGAACATGAAGACCACGATGGTCACCAGGTAACCCATGAAAGTGCCCATGTAATTGGACGATTCTTCCACGTGCCCATGGTGGAACTTGGCCTTCTGCGCGCTGATCATGTCGCGGATCGGCGTGTTGATAATTTCTCCGATGCGTGGAATCTTCCTAAAAGGAGTTGGTTGGAAAGATGTTGGGTAACGTTGGACTTACGCCACAAGATTCATCACATCCTCGACGTGATGCTCGCTGAACAAGAAGACGATGAAGATCGTTTGGATTTGCGCCTTGATGACAGCTTTTCCGATGAGTGTGGCGCCGAAGAATACCCAGAAGGGCACGAGGCAGTGACCACAGGTAAGGCCGGCCAGGTCGAAGAGAGGGTTCGGGATGGAGGCGAACAGCAGGATTCCGAAGAATCCGACGCGGATGACGATGCTCTCCACGGACTGCTTGCACTTGTCGTAGAATGACTGAAAAACAAACATTCACTCTTAAGAACTTAAAGCAGTTTAAAACAAAAATACATCTAGATGTTAGTAAATGTTCTAATTGCACTCAAACGCTGAATACCGTCATCCAATCTTTGTCGCTGTTACTCTCGCACCAAGCGAAGTACGCGAGTTCTGCATATGAGTAATCAGCACGATTCTATAAACCAAACGAATGTAATTTTAAGTCCAAAGTTTTCCAAAAAACTGATTTTCAAAGGATTTGCGTAAACAACTAAATAGTGCTGTTGATCTCGGGACACCGGCAATCCCAAGTGGAAACAGTTGATATCTGTGCTCCCAAGAACTCGATAACCATTAATTGTAACTCACCGCTTCCTTGTCCTTCTTGTCCATGCCCTGGATGTCAGCAAGGAATTCGAGGTATTCCGGGTCATCGGGCTGATCTCCGGAGATTCGAGCTTTCCTTGCGATGAAGTAAGGAGGGAGCTCTCCGAGAGCAGTTCCGATTCCCCACATCAGCGATTCGAGCCAAACCTAAAAGAACTTACTTGAGAGATTGGAAAATGAGATACTACAAACCTTAGCCCAAATAGACCAGATGGTGATTTCGTGTTTGTTGGCGTTGTCATCTGGGCAGGTCACCTCGTGGGGATACGGAGGCGACGGGAAGTTGAGGCTTTCGCAGTCGTAGGCGGCCATGGTGATCTTGACAATGTGAGGAGCCAGATACAGGATAAACGTGTGAAGGCCGCTTCCGAGGCCAACCGATGAGAGGATTCCGAGGAATACCCAGTAGCCGTACCACAGGACGTGCTCCTCGGACTGTCTCACGAATCCTTGGTGAGGGCCTGGCGTATGGTACCCGTGATATGCCGCTGCGGTGATGACTGAGGCCAGGAAGACCAGGAGTTTGTATTGGAGGAGGCTGGCGGAGTACTCGTAGATGGTCCAGCAGACTTCGTTGATGAAGTACCACACGGTTTGAAGCGGCCTTCTCCACAGGACGACCTTTTCACGGTCCAGGCGGTTCAGCGTGGCGAGCGAGGGACTCGGCTTCATTCCCTTTCCGCTGGGCTTCAGATAATCGCCTCCACTGAAACATCCTCAATTTTTACGCTGAATTCCTGGCGATAACGAGCTCATAAAGAGCAAAAAATGAAAACGAAAACTCACTTGGATTTATCGACAGTCGGCTGGAACTTTACGGCCTTCTCGTGCGGGACGCTCCCGTTCGCCACCTTGCCGTTCGCTTCATTATGGGAAGCTGCGGCGGCCTTCTTCTTCGTTTTGCCCATCGCGGAGGGTTCTGAAATCCGAAACTCAAAATACAGAAAATAACCCGAGAATGACGCGTGTGAACCGAACGCGACACGATCGATTTTCTTGACAAGTGGAGTTACCAGGGAGGCAGTTTACTTGAGTCGTTTCGGGCCTCTCGGAGAAACGGGGAGATAAGAAAACAGTGAAACGGGGCTCTGGGAATCAAACCAGCAGACTACAAGTGCGTTCGGCGGGTCGCCGACTCGTAAATCAGAGGTGATCACGCCACAACAAGCGTCTGCCGCAACCCGCTCGCGTCAGGCTTTTTGTTCTCCTCCGTGCGTCCGCCGCCCAAAAGTGCGCCCTCCCTAATAATAATAATCGAAGCACGCTCGGCAGATTCATCAGCGCGGGTCAGATCTTATGCGCTCGCTCCTCTCTCGCAGTGCTCTCCTCGCTAAACCTTCCACGCGTCCCGGATGCAATCACATCGACGCTGCGCGGAGGGACATAAACACAAACAAAAGGACTAAAGGGCACTGTCACCGTGCCAAGAGGTATTCGAGGTTTAAACAGCACCTGGAGTCACGCGTACTCTGTTTTCGACAATCAAAACACGAGTTTTATGACGGAAAGCGGGAATGCCACGTGAATCAAAGCATCGCCCAGATGACGTGGGCTATGGGAACCCCGCATTGCTCTCTCAGAAGTGGTCCCCGATCTCCGGAAAACGAAGACCACGTAGCCGACGAAGGGCGAGCGATAATGTTCCCGAAATATTGGAAACTACCGTAGACCGCCACGCAATCAGGCCGCGCTTTTTGGGAGCGCCACGTTGGTCTTTTGCTGCCAGACAGTTCAGATTTCGAGACATTCGAGTCTGAGATTCAGACTCCAAGTCGAGACTAGACGGAGGTTCATTTTCAGGCGAATCCGAGAGAAGAGCGGTCGGAGGAAGCGGAGCCAAGATCGGGAAGCGCCGCAAGAAAGAGGATGCCAGGAGCTGAAGCCCACAAAGCGATCGCTGAAGGAAGGAATATTGGCAACAAATATTTATATAAAAGTAAGAAAAATAAAATGATGAACAAATAACTATATGTGTATGTACAGGGTTCTACTGGGCTTCTTACTTCAGCTCCGGACGCATCTGGGCGTACTTCTGCGGGATCCAACGCTTCTTCAAGGACTTCCTCAGCTGGGAGCGCAGGTACCGGACGTCCGCTCCCGTCATCACCTTGGCCCAAGCTGGGTGCTTCATCAGGAAGTGGCCGGCGTCCTCCTCGGTCTCGACCCCCTTCAGGTCGAGATCCTCCTGCGCGTTGGGCTTGCGGCCTAGGAGCATCTTGATGAGGATGCGGGCGGCCCCGTGGAGGTCCTCCCACTCCTCTCGCAGCATCTTCGGCTTCCGCTCCGCATGGAGAGGTCCAGAGGTTATGATTCCGTTTCCGAAATCCCCGACCTTCACCAACTCTACAAATCAAGAAATAAGAATCAGAACGAAGAAAAGAACTCACCGGGGGAGAACACGAAGATGTTGCGTGCTCCTACGCCGCCATGCACCTGGTGGTGGTGGTGCATGTGGCCCAACGCGCTGAGAATCTGGCCGTAGAACGACCACGCGGTCTCGTATTCGAGCCGCACCAACCAGGAGAGGGCCTGAAATGAACCATAGGATTAAGATTCGTCAACGCGGACTCTGGCTTACCTGATTGAGGTCTCCAAACGGAGCGCGCTCCATCAGGATGTGGAAGCGGCGCCTATCCGTTTGGGAGAAATGGCCGCCGACGACTTGCGTGATGTGCGGATGATGACGGAGCTTCTGCTGGACCTGGAGCTCCCAGAGTCCCGAGTTGACGCGGACCCCGTTCCGCCTGGCGTAAGCGAGGTAGCGGGCCAGGTCCGGAGGGTTGAACACCTCCTTCAGGATCAAATCCTGAGATTCGGACTTCACGTGGTAGACGTTCATCCGGAGGTCCCCGGCCAGTTGCTCGGCAATCTGGATGCGGTGGTCGGCGACACGGAGAACGTTGCCTTCTCGGAGGGGAGTGACAACGGGACGCAGCATGTTGAACTGGTTCATTTCTAGTTTTGATTTTCGAGAATCGAAAAATATACAAAGGAAATCCAAAAACGGAAAGCGCTCATGGTCAAGTGGTTCGCCGACCGACGAACGAACGACCGAAGATTCCATCCGGGACCTGATGCTTCTTACTGATTAACTTCAAAGGATGGGTGATTTCGAAATCACGATAGCTTGAAGGCTTTGCGCTAGCAAACTTGTGATATCTTCATTTTGTAAACACTTTGAAACGTTTTATCGATGCGGAATCACATTTAGTTGCGGCAGAGCACAAGAAGATTTTGGACGGCAGGACCACTGATGACTTGTTCCTTGCCTCCGAATCCGGCGGACGCCTTCTCCATTCCGAAGTTGACATTTCCGAGGCGTTCAACTCCCTTGTCGTCCTTGAGGATGCATGGTGCGTTATCACCGACGTGGACAGGCTTGAATTCACCATTCTGACGAGCGGTGCTGTACGGCAGCCACTTGTACTCGAACGCCATCGTCTAAACGGGAAAAGTTAAAATAACGAAGGATTGTTCCTAACTTACGTTCTGGGGAGGAGGAAGGCAGATCATCTGGAACGAACCGATTTCGGGTCCTGCGTTCTCCTGCTTGTCCCATCCGAAGTGAGCCATAACCTTGCCAGCATGGTCGGGATAGGCGCGGCCGAAGACGGGGTTTCCGTGCTTGTACCAGAGCGCCACGTACTGCGCCATGTTGGTGCCATCCTCCTGCTTGAGGAGACGGTTGTCGGCCTGGACGGGCAAGGCTGGGAAGGGATCTCTGTACTTGAGGTCAACCTGAAATATTCGGCGTCAGTTTGAAGATAGGTTTTGTTGTCGTTACCCAGATGTTCTCGTAGATCTTGATTCCTGTGGGAGGCGGACGAAGGTTGCGGAAGATCACGTAGAGGTCTTGGATGGCGGCACCCTGGACGCTCTCAGCCTTACCGTCGTAGCTGACGTAGGCGATTTCACTTTCGCGATCAAGGTAGCCCAGCATTTCACCCTTCGGGGTCTTCATGAGGACGGGAGCCGATTGGCCACATCGCACGAGCTCGAGGTGGGGCGCATCCCTGCTCTTGTACGGGAGCCACTCGTACCAGTATCCTGAAAGGAACGGAAATTATAACAGATCCCAAGTTTAAAGTACCCACCGAGCTTGTCGAAATCACCGACGTAGGTCAGGATCTGGATCTGGCCTCCAAGGTCGACCTTTCCGGTAAGTTCCTTCTTGCTGTAGGGGAAGGAGCACTCGACGACTCCGTTGTTGTTCCAGGCGCTGCAGTAGGTGAGATTAGATCTTGAGTCGGAGCTGGAGCACTTACCGTCCATGGATGGGCTTTCCGTGTTTGTACCAGAGAGCCACATACATGTTCTGCTGGCCCTTCACACGCACCGGGTGGTCCGGGAAGGGGGAGCCGATAGGCTGGAAGGCCCATGTATCTTCGGGGATGTTCTTGGGCGGCATGGCTGATCTGGCGGGTTGAAGCGTTGAGTCGGATCCGGAGCGATTCGGCGACGCAGCTGCTTGTCGTTCCGCTAGGGACGCGGACGACCGGCGGGAGTTCCTTTTATGGACGAAGAATGTGTCTCAGAGACGGAGGACTTTGCATGAGCTGTCTGCAGACAAATCCATGTCTGCGGAGTCTTTCCTGACAGTCTGTTCCCGTTTCAGAGACTGAAACATCTCGATGCAGACTGCTTAACTACCCGACGTCGTCAAACTGCGTCAAACTGTGATCGCCTTCATTTTGACGTTTCTGCTCCACGCCGACCGGTCGTTGGAGCATTCTGCTCCGGAGTGGGAGCAGTTCGCTTTGCTCCAAATGGTTGTACTCTTCTTTGAAGATGTGTTCGGAATGTGTTCAGTTTCCTGTTTATTACCGTAATTCACCTCTCGGAGGAGAACAGAAAAAAACAAAGACTCAAAATGCAATCGTGTTCCGGGTCAAACGGAACCTCGGAACAGAAGAAAGAAGATGAAAGAGAGTAGAGGAAGAGGAGGAGAAGGACTTCAGTGAGGAAAGAACACCGAGGACGGAGCCAGGCGAGGCTTATAATTAATAGATAGCGCGGGGAAGACGGCGTCGTCAACCAATAGAATATCTCATTTCAATAAAGCTATACAAACAATTATTTACAAAAACCGTTCGCTCCTCTTCGATCGTCGGACAAATCTGAGGAAGATCACAGAGAGACGCGTGATGAGTATATGGAGAGCTTGGCAGCGTTGAATTGAATCGGGGCTGGAGGGGATTCTGGGGCGGCTAGAACTCTGGAAGGCTTAGGAGGCCGCGGCCACCGCCACGGGACTCCCGTTGACGAGGCGAGATTTCAGTATCCCGTCCTCATGCACTTCGACCGTCTCTTCTCCGTTGTCTTCCGTCCTGGAACGATCCAAATTTGAATATTCGGCGGCAAAGGGCAAATGGATTAAATGGGCAATCTCGTATGCTGAATTCGATTTACTCGTGTCGTTAGGGGTGTAAAAAGGGCGCCGCCGGAAACGAATTCGGAAATCGGTCACTAGGCTGCGACCAAAAAAACCTTCTCAGCCTTTTGGACAAGACCATACAAAACTCCACTGGGGCTGTTTTCTCCGAGTAAATCGCGTTTCAAATTCAAACTTTCAAAAATGTTTCAAAACGTACTTTTTCGTGACAATCTTTTTTCCGTCGACCATCCTCGTCTGGGTCGTCGTCTTCTTGGCGTTGCGACCCGGCTCGTTGCTGGAGGTGAATCGAATTACTGATGAAAAATTGCTAAAAGAGCAAACAGAACTTTACGACTTTGCAGAAAGTGCACTCACCAGTCGTTCTCTTGGTTCCCATTGTCATCGAAGTAGAAATTGAATCGATGTGGCGCGCTCCTGCGCTTCTTGTGTTCGCTGAACGACCGGAACGGGTCCGGCGACGGGAAGTGGTTGAAAAAGGGATCGTCCAGGTCCTGAAATAGAGGATAAGGAAGGAATCGAATAACTTAGAATCTACCTTGAAGGGATCTGAGAAGAACTCGTGGAAGATGTCGAACGGCGACCGGAATGCGTACGAGTGGAAGGGGAAGTGGGTGGGAGTGGAGCCGGCGGAGCGGCGAGATCGCGATTTGGAGTCCGAGGATGCGGAAAACGAGAAGCCGCATCGGTCGAATTCGGCCCGTTTTTTGCCTGAAATATTAGGTATATGGATGATCCTCAAATTCCACAATATCCGCGTTCTAATTCCCAAACCGAACTTTCTTGGACCGTCTTGTTTGCGTTCCCATCGCCACGTGCTGACCACCGCCAACGGTGGGTAAACAACAAACAAGTTCCCGGTCGCGGCCGGTTCCGGGCCAGTTCCGCGAGAGGCGCGTGTGTTTACCCGTCGGAGCGTGATACATACAAGCTGATTATTGCGATTTGTACCGAGTAAACACCTCTTCGAGGACCCTTGAGCGCAGTTGCCAAAGATCGAAGAGCACACTTACTATCAGAAAGGAGTTCGTAGGCTTGAGCGATCTCCTTAAACTTCTTCTCGGCAGTTTCTTTGTTTTCCGGATTCTTGTCCGGGTGCCATTTGAGAGCTAATCGACGGTATCTAAAACAGGGAAAAGTTAGAATCAAAACAGAATCAAAGTAGAATAAAAAATACCAATTTAACAACCGCTTTTTTGTCCCTTTAATCACCCGGTCTCCCGAAATACCCAATTTCGCCCATCAACTTCCAATTAATCCCCGTTCCCAGCGCCATAAACTTTCCAACCCGTCGACGCCATTTCCCACCTGATTCACGCGGCTTCCGGTACCCGAAATCTCACTATTTGTTTCTTCTCCGTCTTCTCAATTGCGTGCACCCTCGAAGGATTCTTCGCGGCGGCCGTTTTTTTCTCTCCGCCCGACTGGTTTTCAGAAGCCGCTTCTCCCGCGATCACTTCCATACAACGCGGGCAAACTGGATTGATCGAGTTGCAGCGGCGACGACGGAGTTTTTCGCTGCCCCCTAATAGTCTTAAGTCAATCGCTCTCCGAATTAGAAGATGCTAACAAGAAGAACAACTGCAAAAAGTCGCCAAAAAGAAGCCCATAAATATTTCACAATTATAACAAACCAAGAACTTACGCTTTCTTGATTGTGTCGTCGTCGTCCGATCGGGATACGCCGAGCGTACGGTAGGGACAACCGTCTTCCGAAGCTCTCGGGCTCATTTCCCTGAAACGAGCAAAAGCTGAAGTGAGAATCGCGATTCGAGGAAAACGCGAAAGAAGCACGAACGAACGCGAAAGAGGGTGGAGCCTCGGATTTGGGAGGGCCGGCCGGACGACGGTTGTTACATTCTGAAGGGTTCTGGGGCATTGTCGAGGTGCAGACGACAAAGCCTGGATTTGTGTGCAAAGACGTCTCAAGGACGCGAAAAACGGGGTTAAACATGCGCGAGATGTATGGCTACTCATCACAAACGAATGCAGAACAAAACAACCCCCACACTCCCCAGATCTCCCAATCAAAGACCGCAGAGTAATCCTTCAAGATCAAACTCCAAAAGGGGATTCTAGAAACCTTGTTTTTGCACAGAACCACGCGCCTAAACAGAAAACCAAACTAATCAGTTTAATAACCCCATTCACGCCAACTAAATCTTCCCCAACTGACACGCGGAATCGCGAGGAAACGCGAATCGAATGCTGAAACGCGCCAATCAAAACAATGTCGGCGTCGGCGCTTCGAGAGGATTTGGATCAGCCGCCGAGGGGTGCGCGAACCTTTTGTAACACGATCCAGCACCGGCGATTGAGAGATCTTGGGAGAACGACAGCGAAGATCTGATTTGGCGATTACTTGATTGACAACCGCCGATTGGAGGTGAAGTGCGAACAAGACGTGTATGCGTAGTTCTGTACTTTCGGGTTCCAGAGAGGAGGACACTCCGGTGGGTGGCAGGAGACGTGTGCAGGCCACGAAAGTGCGAAGCCTTGTTTGCTTAAGTGATTCCGTGATAAGAAGACCGTTCCGGGAGATAAGGAGGCGTCAGGGTTCGAGCCTTGGAGACCTGGAACGAAAGGAGTTATGACAAGGAAGTGTTAAAAGGCGAAGATTTGGAGCGAAGAGCAAATATTAGAGAAAACGCGAAAACTCGCGAAAAGATATGCAAGTAACAAAGCATCAAATAAAGCAACTTTTGCGCCTTATCAGTTACATAAGCAAAGGCGGCGATAAGCACGGAACGAAACAAAGAAACACGCCTCAAAAGCCACAGAATCGAATCGGCGATCGCAACAGGGATCCAGAGCGCTGATCGTCGTTTTGTCGCCGCGCCGCCGACTTTCGAATATTCATAAGCGCCGGCGGGACAAATTAGCGCATCGATTGTAAAAACCGTTTTTTACGCGAGCGTCGTCGTTGTCACACACGCGGAGAATCTGCGCTAGAGGGCAAACAAAACGATTCGCCTGAGGCGCGGTGATAACGTGGCCCGGCCGCCGATTTGGGGCTGTTTGCAGACTGAGTCGGCGATCTTTTGACGCAGGCAAAAAATGACAAAAAGGAGAAAAGAGGTAAGATTATGCAAATAAAGGTGATTAACGGGCGAGAGGGAGTCGCGTGGCGGCTTCTGCGGGGCAAAGGGTTTTATGGGTTCGCGGCTAAGGTGGTCGGGGTTGATTGCGTGCTGGAAAGGGATCTGAATTCAGGAAAGAGGAGGACAGAAATTCGCTTCCGAAGAAAACACGCAAAACTCCGAATCTCGCTTCGCATCGGAAATTCACCCCACACGACCTCAACGTTCTCTCCGCGTTCAACTCTGCCTCGCCAACCCAAAAACCACAAAAACGACTCCAAAACCGCGCGAACGAATCAAAGTTGCCCGGGTCGAACAGGTGCGTGCATCTTCCCGTTTCCCGTTCCTCGCGCGCCCGTCCCATTACGCGCAAGGCGACGTCAGCGGATTCCTCAAATGAGCGCTTCATTCAGCAGCAGAAGTCCTCCGCAAAAGTCGCCCGAACAGCTTAATCCCAAGCGCAAACTGTCCAGGTAGTGGCGAGGGACAAGGGCTTATTTTTAGCCCTGGCCAACGTCACCCGGCGGCTCCGCGTTGGCTTCAGCTTCACCTGTTGGACGACAAAGAAGCGACGAGGACGACAAAAACGGTTTGGATGACTAAGAAAGGCGCCCGGGAGGTTCGCCCGGACAAAGCGGACGGTCGTAAAACGCCGGCGGATCTGCGAAATCTGAGGGGAAAGCGCAAACACGCTTAGAAGAAACGTTTTAGAGCTGCAGAATTATGCAAATAGGCAAATATTTGAGGGGATTCGAGAAGTGACGTTCGAAATTTGAAGGTTTATTAAAGTGTTCCGCGGCGAGGGTAAACAGTTTGGACCCGGATTCGGGGGATCGAGCGGGAGACTACGATAAGCGAGATGTAATCGCAAACGAAAACACGCGAAGATACAAATTGGATCTTCTTGATCTCTCTGAACGCCCGTAATCAGAAAGATTAAAATCTGAGCGCAGTGTTTATTTGGATACAAATTTTGTTTATGACCACTTTGGTTCTTGAACATCATACGAAGATTCTTGAACTAACGCGTTTCACCCAAAATAGAATTTCGTTTTGCGGAAGAACCAATTTATTTCGGGCCAAGATTAGATTATAACCGGCTAATTGTTTACCCTGCTGCGTCCTCGAAAAAACAATGAAAAACGGGTTGTTGTGGAGGCTTTCGGACGGTCCTGCGTGGTGCAAGGAAGGGATGTCCTCGTCTTATTTGGAAGGTTTTATGGGGAGTAATTAAGGCCAGTCCAGAGAATTATTGACACTAAAAGTAGGATCGCTTAGAGTGCAAACGGCGTGTTTACCTTGCTTGATTCGCTTGGTGGGGGAAAAGATGAGTCCGAGAACCAAAATAGCCAGTTCGAGAGTTCCAAAAGAAGAAATTCTGCGTCATGTTTGACGTGCAGTACAAAACACGATTAGTCAAGAGCCTCAAAACCAGAAATGAATAATAGCTTTAGCACTGGGAAATCTGGGAATGGTCAGGTTGAATGGTCAAGTGGCCAAAACAGAATCAATCTCGCGATATTCCTTTCTGTTCCACCTCGGAATTATCACGAAACTGATTAGAGCGGCGCCTTTGAGGTCTGCTTGAGCTGATTTATGAGTTTTCCGCTTTGGCTCTATTTGTCGAAAGTTTGTAAATGACTTCGAGTTACAGACCGTAAACAATCGGGATTTTGGGGGTCTTTAGGGGAGAGGAGACCAGCGACCAAAGTTTACTTTCGCTTATTTCGGGAATCATAACCTAAAACAAAGGTCAAGGGAATTCGACTTTGCAGGAAGCCAAGGACACGCAAACTAATTAAGTAACATCTTCCAAGAAACCCATCTCCCGAAGGCGTCATGCATGTTGCATAGGCCAAAGCAAGCTATACACTTTGCGCCTTGCGCCTCCCGAGTTCCCATCGATCTCATCAGTTCCAATTTCCCAATTATCATCAATCCGCCTGAGTGGATTACCTATCCTCTTTGCCTCCAAAACATGGAACACGTAACGCGGCGGCGGCGTCAGGCGGTTTCCTCCTCCACACAGCGACTATACGAGTTGACACCAAACAAAGACGGCGACCGTTTCGGCGACGTCTTCGGTTCTCAAACGCGCGCAACCTGCTCGCTGGTTAGCCTCGAGAGTCTCTCGAAGCGTGAGATGACGCGAGTGGCCGCCAGCTGACCGCCGCGGCCCCCGACTGGACCCGCGAGGGTTCTAAATCGCAAATTGGAAACACGACGTCTTAGGAGGCGCTGGCGAGCGAGAGGCGAGGCTTGCACAAAGCTGACCGCGCGGCCGAGGAGTGGACGAAAGCGATGACGAAGGAATCCGGTCGGCGATTCCAAAAAGCGATTCGATTGAGTCAATATTTGGGGAACGGTCAGCGGGTGGCTGGGAACAGGTCAAGATTAGGGAGGCGACCAGGGAGAACCCGTGCAGGCGTTCGGTTGGCTCGAGGGCATAAAAAAGCTACCTCATTGTTCCATTAAGGGTGTTTGCTATAGACGAAAAATGGGGGTTTTTAGAGAAAGCGGAGAGAAAAGAAAGGGAAACGGAGCTGGGAGGAAAAGTTATTTTGGATCCACTTTTCGCCGTTTTCAAAAAAGCCAAATAACTCCTATTTTTCTATTCTCTAAAATTGACCTTCTGCAAAACAATTCTGCCACTTTCGGGTGCAACGAAAGCGCTAAAAGTACAACTTTTCGACACGAGCACTTCTAACGATAACGAGCGGAGTCCATAATTACCAGTTCTGATTACAGAAGACAAGAAACAGGTCACCCTGGCGCTTCGAAGCAGCCGGTCCATTAACTTCTCCTGCGGGGGGCGTCGCTCGACCTTCGGCGCCATCGATCACACCTGAAGAAAAGAAGCAATTGCAATTTCTCCAAAAACAAAACGCTGATTCAGGAGTCGCGAGCGGCGGTCACGCTCCCGCCAAGGAGCTGAATCACTCCGACGCGCACCGACCCTAACCGCGATCGGCCGGAGAGTCGAAGGGGAACTGGGGAAAACAGCGCTCAAAAGTCTTGCAGATCACGCAGCCACTTTTCTGAGTGTAGTTTAGCGTTGGAAACTCGCGAATCCATCTTTCAGCGCTTCTTCTTCCACTGTCCACCCCGAACCCATCGATCAATCGACGGCGGCGGCCGCAAGGAGAACGGAAGATCTGGGAAACGCGAACAGGTTCAATCGCAAAATTTGTGTAATTTGCGAATCTCGAAGGCTTTTCGACGCTTCGAGAGATGCACGCACAACACAACAACACGAGGATGAGGAGAGGTCGACACCGATCGGTCCTAAAGGGTCACTATTAGCCCATAAATCCTGGAGAACAGAACTTGAGAGAAATGGGGGGACAATCGAGGATGAGGTGATTAGGGAGGACGGGGCGGCATTTGTTGGTCAGCCGGGGTCAGTGGTCATTGAATCTTGCACGAACTGAACGAGGCGCTGATGGTTCTAACTCGGGAACTCAATAAACGACTCGGAATTAGCCTAATTTCACCGTCTCTTCTCCCCTTAGCCCTTCAAAACAACTCAAGAACGACACGGAGCGGTCCAGCAAGGTCAATATTTTGTCCTCGGAGCCCTCGTAACGACGAAGCACGACCTCTCTCCTTTCCTCAAATGACAGGGATTTAAAG
>KN167610.1:53353-108580 GCA_000757745.1 Steinernema scapterisci
AGAAAAACGAGCTGAGAATGTTTTGTCCAATTCCGGCGCCGATTCAGGGAAAACCACGTGGTCCAGCCTGCACTTCCATTGGAAGTCAAACATCGGGAGTCTTGGGAGAATCATGAAAAGAGCCGAAAATAGATATGCATGACAGTTTTTGATATGTGACCTTGGAACGTTTTGGAGAAGCGGAATGTTGGGAGGCGCGGTCCGAGAGTCAGAGAAGGACGAGTTACGGCAATGCCCCAGAATTCAATCGCTTGTCAAACTTCCAGATTTCATTTCGATTCCACAACTCAGTGGTCAGCTCGGAGTTCCTGTTACTCTAATTTGAATTGATCCGGCGATTTTTCGGAGACGAAAACAAACGATTAAACAAATTGCAAAAACGATTGAAAGAGAAACTCGGATGTCGGGAGGCGCTTGTAAACGAGATTAAATAGCCGGCGGAAAGAGAAACAAACAAGAGGACAACGGAATAAAAAGTTGGAAAACAAAAAAATGAAATGAATTCGTCGAGAAATGCGGGGAAAGGGAAAAAGGAAACCAGAATTTCAGTTAGGTGTGAAAAGGCCATTAATCATCCATTAAACTCTGAATTCCAGCTTTTTGGTCCCAAACCTCAGGATACATATACTTCTCCCAGAGACCCAAGACCGTTTCCACCCCAAATAAACACTCAACGCTCGCTCCTCAAACAAATAAACTTTTTGGGTTTGCCACTTTTCCGCCATAAACAAAGGCTCAAAGGCGCCACTTTCGCCCGGTGCGGAGCTTCTTTTCGGTATATGTCGTCCGAGTCCATTGTCGCCTCAAAAAGACCAAATTGTTTGTTTGTCTGTTGCATAAGTCACTCCTTCTTTCCGGTTTCCGATACCATCGACGGCGTCGGCCAAGCATACCTAATCTCGTGGCTCTCCCTCGATTCTTGCGCTCTGCAGCTTCTGGCTCCGCAAAGATAACAATCTGTCAACAAACACTCGCAACAACCTACGACAACTCGTTCCAGGCTGCATGGAGCGAGAGAGTGGGTAGTCACACCCAGGCACCCTGAGGACTCGCGTGGTAAACAGAGTTGTCCGCTCGTAAATCTCATTTTCCGCATAAACAAATATCGTCGCGGCGGCGCGTCGATCGCGATGAAGGAGAAGACGAAGCCGAAGAAGAAGCTGGAGCGATTTGTTTATCTCCGTTTGGAGTCAGTCGCCAAGCAGGACAACTCCGAATGGGGCGCAAACAAAGCGACTGCGACAACAGGAAAGAGAAGATCGTAACTGTAGGTCGTAAGGAAATTGGTCTCGTTCAGCGGGGCCCAGTTACGTCCTTCGACCTCAAATGGGCTAGAATGTACAGATCCGAGTTCTGGCTTCAAGGACTTTTGGATTCCAGATCCCATTTCAACAAAAAGTGTTTGCTCAAGAGCCTCTCTCTCGCCTCCCGTCGGTTTCCACTTTCTTCCCTTGACCACAAATAATCAAAAAACGGTTGCGAAGAGGAAAACCCGAAAAGAGCTTTTTGTGGACCCGCGGAGAATTGGGACGAGAAGCGGAGAGCGCGAGAACAAAGGGTTTCCCGCTCCGATTAGCGTGGTCGCGGAGGTGGATTACATTGCCAAAAGGTCCCAATTAGAGCGGAGAAGAGTTGAGAACGAGGATTAGCGGGAGACATGTTGCGTTATTGTTTCGGAGGTGGAGGGAATCGGGGAATTAGGGAGAAGAGGGAAGGACACAGCGATTAAGGATGATCTGGGAACTTTGGTCGCGTAATCTGACACCAGACAAGAGAGATTAGAGGAACGCTGTGACGTGGACAGATAAGGGAGTCCACGAAAGGGTGTTCTCCGAGAAGAAGATACTTGAAAACGGCAAATCGGAGAGGAAAGATACCGAGGACAGGTCCTTCCACCTCGACGTTACGAGAACACCTCGCGAGCCGAGTTTCTTCGGCAGTCACAAATCAAAAAATTGCTCAAAGTGACACTTAAGCAGCGGTTGGTCAGAACGAGGATTAATATTCATAGCGCGAAGACAAATATTCGTATAGCGCCAATAGGCTTCTTCCCGGCGCCTCGGGGACGCGGGAGGCGCCTCGGGCAAAGGGGAGACGCGGAAGAACGTAAATATAGTATCGGCATGATATAAATATTCCGCCTGCACTCATTTGACGTCAAAGAGCGCCAGATCGCCAGGTTTCCTCTGCAAATTGGCGTTTTTGCTAGGCGAACAATCCTAGAAACCTGGAACAAGTGGGTCATCAGGCGCGGATCGTCGCGCGCGTCAGTTTCACGGCTTAAAATGCGCGAAAAAGAGCCCCGAAGAGAGGGAAAAGGGGTGAAGGTCCCGCGACCGGAGGGGTAAAGTCATTAATCTTTTACGATTTACTGGCTTCGGATGCCTGCAAAGGAAAAGACGGAAAAGGACAACGGATGGCGGCGGCAAAGAGGCCGGTGAGGGGTAGTTTCGGTACCGTTGGAGTCCATTAAGGGAAATTTACGAGGTGTTCTTGCCACGAGTGAGGCTGGGAGAAGATGGTTCTATCAGGAGAGGGGAGTTATTCATCTTTGGACGATTCTGTTTGCCCGTTTGAATTATGAATGCTAGGACAAGTTGACCGAAGAGATTAGGAGAAGTTGAGACAAAGGGGAAGAGGGAGGATACGCAGGAAACCAGACATGTTCCACGTGGGCCCGAGAGCAATGAACGGCTTAAGAACATCTATCTTCTGTCGACACTAGATGGGAAATAAATGTTATTTCGGTGCAGGCGGCTAAACGAAAACACGTGTTTTCGACATTTCGGCTTTGGGTCCAAGAGATTAGAAACTTCAAAGGCTGTTGAGCATTACGCGAAACTGGGAAACCGACCTTCTAAACCACAAACCTCTCGTTTCCCACAAATCAATCGATCAACGGTCGAAGAAGAGACGAAGATTAGGAAAAGAACAAAAGAAGAATTGCATCCGCAGCAGCAGACGGCGGAGCAAACAAGAAAGCAGCGAAAGAAAACAAGGTGAATCACGAATTAGGGAGGAGAAGAACCACCTTCGTGATTAGGAACGGGCGCTGTTAGTGATCAGAACCACGGTTGCTAACCAGTAGAAGTACAAAGAGGGAGTTGAAAAGAAGATCCGAAGTCCTTGTGACCGGGTTTGTTTAGCCGAAAAACGTATTTGAGTAGGAAACGTCACGCTGCGTCAGAATCTCCGCCACCCTCAGTTTCTTTAGTCCAGACAGTTTACTCAGCTGACTTAGAAAACCCGAGGTCAGAGGGAAGATTTTGCAGAATAAGCCTTTTGTGGTAAAAGTAATACCAAACAAACTCATATCTTCGCAAATGTCACACGCGACACAAACGTCGAGATCCAAACTTCGCTCTTATTTACGAGAATTCATTGTTTGTGTCCAAAAACAAACTCTGTCAATCATCCCGATTCAAAAAGTTTCCGGTCCCCGCACGCACCAAAATCCCCACCCGGCCCCAAATCACGTCGTATTGTCACATCGCGCGACACAAAACAAAAGAACAGCAGCCCTTGAACCTTTCTCTCAAAACAGTCTCAAATCGGCCAAAAAGTTGTCCTTCGTGTTTTCTTCTCCGGCATAAATCACTTAGAATCCACGCAGAAACAAACATCGTCCCCTCCTCGCGGCGCCAAAACAACAACGAATCCACTCTTCTCCTCAATTAGTCGTTTTTATGTCGCCGCACTCGCTCCTCGGGACGTTTTATGTGGTGCGTTCGGCGAAAGACGATCTGTTCGGAGTTTAGCTTGCGCGTGTGGCCGCCAGCAACAAGTCGCAGAATCTGCTTGGAGCCGTATTTCTTGGTAAAAGTGGACTTGAATGAGACGATCTGATAAGAGGTGAGTGATGGCTGGCGAGGGAAATTGGATTCTGCAGTTTCGGAGAGAGAATAAATACAAAATATGGAAACAAGGGAGCCCTGGATCTCGCGGCCAAAAAAGAAAGGGAAGAGGCGAAAAAGACCTTTTAAAGTTTATTTCCGCCTTTCTCATAAAACGTGAAATATAGCACGCGATGTGCGATAGGTCCTCGTCCCTGGTGGTCATCCTGCAAATCCGCCAAAGTCCAACAGTCGTCGGGGTGATTGACGGCTTTGCCCTTTGGTCAGCCTAGCATCAGATTACGATGATTACAATAGGGATCTCGGGTCCATCTCAATTCTTCCCCAAGCACCAAAGATCGGCAACGTCAAATTTGGTTTTTGGTCCGATTCTCGGAATTCCAAGCTTCACTGTCTGCTTATCTTTGAACTCTAGATCATGTTTACTTGACGTCGAAAGTTATGAATGCAGGGACAAGTTGACCGAAGAGATTAGAAAGCGAGCCGGTTTGGATGCGAGGGACAAAGGGAAGACGGCACGTAGGGCAACGGTTCTAGCAAACGCCTGACATCAGCTAAGAACCGAATTCTAAATGGCCAAAATTCCAAAACAACTTTTGGCCTTCAGCAAAAATATTCAGATGAATGAGTGTCATTCGATTGAGCGTGTTTTCAACATCGCTTCTAAGCCCACGAGATTTGAGACTCAATTTGCCACGCTTAACGGGTCTCAAAAAGCGAAACTGATGTATAAGAAATGGCCCAGTGGGGATTGGGGATAAGGGGAGATGACGAGCGAACGGTTTAGATACACATGGTTAGGGAGAATCGAAGAAGCAGATAAAGGGAAACAAGCTTGCTGGGGGAAACTACAGAATCGATAAACATGAAACACGCTGAAAATTCGGAGAAAACTGTTCGCGGCATTTTCTCCAAAATGTCGCGAGTTTTCGCGCCCTTTCCACATCTGGAATCGACCTTTCGCTCGCCACCTCCCTTCAAACGCCAGACCACTCGGATCAACGCGGAAGTCGTCCTCGCCATTCCCACCCTCAATTTGCCCTTTCCTCCTCAGGAACCTCCAACCCAAAAATTGCAGCGAACAAGTGCGAAGAACGTGAGAAGCCAAGTGGAACCAAGAACTCGTTCTCCTCCCACCCCCAATTAGTCGAATTCGGCCTCTCCATCGCCCACACGCCTCGATCGAGTCCTCTTTTGACCCAAGCGCGCCAAAAGTCACGTTGGAATTCTCGCGTTTAGCACGTTTTCAGATGCAAATGAGGCAGATCAGCTGACCGCGGAAGACGTCAAAGACGCAGTTTGGTCCGTTGGGAGCGTGGCGCGACTGCGGATATGCACAAATACATGCAAGACCGATGAGATGGCACGGGAACCACGAGTTCGTAGAAAAGGCCTGGACGGGAAAGGCGAAGGTTGGGAGAAGAGCTTGGATCAGGATTGCAGAAGGGATTAATTTGTCTGCAAATAGCACCAGCCGGCTGCACTTTGGGGGTCGAGGAGAAGCGGAGAGATCGATCGGCGCGATTTTGTGTAAAGAAACATAAAGAAATTGCAAAAAGGGCGCCGCGGTGGAAGGAGCGAACCCCGAGGAGGCGAAGAAGACGTGAATGCCGCCGAGGAACACGACATAACAGTCGATCCGGCGACCTTGAGGGTCCGCGCGGTGGCCTCGAGGCGCCGATCGATCGCGTTTGGAACGTAATGGGAATTAGGATTCGGGTGGAGGTGGTGGGAAGGGGTCGGAAGAGGACTGGAGGGGTCAATTGGAGGGGCAGATGGGTTGAGGATGTGATCCGAGGTCAGGGGAGCGACTGTGGTCGATATGGTCCGGAAGAGGGCCGATGGCCAATAGGAGTGAAAACATACACGTTGGACCCTTGCTTGAGATCCACAAATCAAGTACACCAGATTGCAGATCTTTTGCATTCTGGACTGTTATATACGCGATTGTTTCCGCGTTCGGAAGAGGATGGGGGCCAATTTGGAAGTGGTTGGGTTGCAAACTCTGGGATAGAACTTCCGCAATTTGTGATTCAGACTTGTAGAACTGTTTGAGGTACAGTACCCCAACCCACGTTTCGACGCGAACAAATCCTACTCATCGTTCGCTCTCCATTCTGGCCTCTCCGACCAACATCCTAACGACGAACACTAAACAAAACGGCTCAAATTATCCCTCGGAACCACAATCGTACAGCAATAACAAAGCAAAAAACAAAAATTGCCATAAAATCAGCAGCTTGAAACTTCCCGCCATCGTAAAACTCCCAAAATCACAGATCGTTCTGCGCTCTAATGACGACTATAGTCGGTCGGACTTTCGATCGCCATAAACCGGGCTAAATCCAACGACTCCGATCCTTCATCGCGTACTCATCATCGCCCCATCAACGCAGCGTTTCGGCCTTTGATTTAGCTGTCGCCGTTAAGGTCGCCGTCCTAAAGCGACAAAAACTGGCTGCCGACATTAGAAGGCGAAAAAACGCAAGAGCTACAAACTACCACCGCCGGAGATCGCATCTCGGCGATCCGAGAATCAAACAGAGAAACGAGCAAAAGAAAATTGCTCTTAATCGGATTAAGTGTCGCCGCCGCTGAACGCCGCTCCCTACCACTTTTCCACGTTGTGCCCAAGGCGCTGTGCTCTGGACGGAAGAAGCGGCGGCCGGGAGCTATACGACTCCGGAAGGAAGGGGAGGAGAGGCCGGGAGGGACGCTGGTCAGTCAGCTGGCCGCCTGGCCAGCCTGACGAGAACAAAGAGGACGAGGAAACGATGACCGATGGATTCGCGGCGCAAAAAGGCGCGCGAGGCGATGGAACAAAGGAAGAAGTGGTCACGTTGCGGACATCGCCATTCTTGGTATCAATTCCTCGAGAGGAATTCGAGAGGCGAGGAAAACACGTCAAGGATTACGAGTTCTTCGCCCAGAGTGGGCTTGTTTTGGGCCATAGATCATCGGTCGATGGATGGCAGAAGGCGATTCTTGGGGATGCAAAACGAGGAAACGTTTTGGGGGTGAGAAATGGTGAAAAAGGGCAGATTCGATTAGCGGTGCCAGCGGGGTCGAGGGTCAGAGATTGATGGGATTAGGGTGAGAAGTGGTCCCGCTGGGTATCTGATCGGCTGATCGCTTTTGTCGGCCTTGCAAGAAGAGGGACAAAAAGATTGTTTTGCAGACGAATTTTCCGGAAAACGAAGAAGCAAAGACAGAAAGCAGAGAACGGGTGTAAAGAACGGATACGATCCTCAATCATGAGAGATCAGATCGGAAAGCTTAATCTTAATTCGCATTTAAACGGTTTAGAGCCTAATCGGGTGTGGCATCGAGGGCTAACCGAAATCACGTTTTCGAAGCCAGAATATCGCCGAAAGAGGAGCGAAATGAAACTAGAGCAATCTAATCAGCCGGAAAGGAAGATCTCCAGCGGAGTGAATGACCGTTAGTCTCGATTTGGGGCATTTTAATGTCCACAAAAAGCGATGACGTTTAGATCATTCGGGAGATTTATATCTTTTCCGGCGACAACCGCTAATTAACACGAAAAACCTCGATCCATGGATCCAATAAAGACAAAAAAGCCGCTCAAAAGAGTTCCAATCAGGCGCACTCAAAATGCGGCTACAAAGTTTCAAGTGTTCCAAAAAGGCGGCGAACGCCGCGATCCAGTTTCTTCCGCCGCGCGTTTCCGGTTTTCGCGATTCCAGTCCACGTTTCCTAAAGAGGGCTGTTTACCAACAAAAACAAATGTTCTGCTGCAGTCGCTACAAAAGTGGCTCAAAACTATAAAAACGTTTGAGTGATTAAAGTTTGCATATATCAGCAGTTGGTATTTCAACCCGCTTGTCGTAGTTCTCAGGATTCAAGCTTAAGGGAAGAACTGATCCGGGCTCAAAACACACTCGCCACGTTTTCCTACGTGGATTCTCCCGCTTCTCCCGTGAATCAACAACTTTTTACGCAGAACCCAGACACGTTGCCGTGCGATCCAACGCAAACAGCGCTTCTCGGATTCGCCATTCAATTTCTCGCCAAATATTTGCCGCCGTCTTCCCTCGATTGTTTCAATTCGCGCGCTTCGCAACTTCAAACAAAGCCCAGGATTCAAAAGTTCCACGCAGGTGCTCCTGATCCGCGCCCGCCTTGGGCACCGGGAAAACATCTGTTCGGGGAAAAACGCCACCGAAAGGCGGCTGGAGATTGACTTCGTTTGCATCTTAAATTGAATGAGGCATGTCAGCAACGGGGGTCGAGGCAAGTTGCAAGGGACGCCTTTGGGTTCTTAAAGGTCATTCCTATCGACGTTTTCTCAGCATCTCGTTGCAGAAACGGTCTTCTTCGTCAAACGGAGCTAAAAGAAGTAAATAGGAAAGGAGTACAGTTAGGTCAAAAGGCACGCGCCCGCCCGTCGAAAGTTCCAAATGGGAAACGCATAAAGACGAGGAAAAACTCCTTCGCCGCCCGATCGGATCTCGTTTACCGATCTTCGGGCGTTGAAAGTGAAAAATGGGTCGTCGGTCGAGGGGATGTCACCGTCCTTGCCGTCGCAATTTGGTCGATTCGCGCACTCCTAAAACGCGCCTTCGACGAGCAAAGTTTTAATCTATATGCAAATGACTGCGCGTGGGGAAAATCCGGTTGTTGGCGGCGGCTTGCTTTGATGGATTTCATATAGCCGCAGCCAGCAGCGGCGTTGCTGCGAGTTGGCTGGACAAAACGAGCGGCCGATTACCCAACGTGGGATGAATGACGAGTTCCTCGACGGCTGCAATTTGTAATCGTGAGATGATGATCGGTTCCAACGGGCTGACGGGAAAGGGAAAGGTGGGAGAGGAGAGGCTTGAACGGCGGCTGCGGGGCTGGAAAGGGAAACCGACGAAATGAGGAAACGAAAAAATATTGGTGAATTTGTACAGTGGATCATGCACAGAACGCTGGAACGCTTCTGAAAGGAACTGAGGACGGCGCCTCAGAGCGACCGTTCGGGTCGAAAGTAAGGCGATGGAATGAAGCCACTTTGAGAGACTGAATCCAGACGTCTGTATGTCTAAAAGTAAGTATTAGACCATTACAGACTCACCTCAGACGCATCTGGAATCGGACCTTAAAAACTCGCGATCCCAATTTTCCTCTCATTTTCACTTCAGAAGCCGCGGCGAGCGGTCGTCCACCGGAGGAATCGCGGAACGCCTGCATTTGCCATGTCGACAATTAGTCAAAGCGAGGTGGGAGCGTCGTCAGCATTTGTGTCCTCTACGTCTGTGTCCTCGTTCGTACCCTCTCCGTCATCTGCGGAGCCGTCGACCGTCTCGACGACTGCCTTCAGCGACCGTCCTGCAACGAGCAACGTCGAGCTGCCCGGGTTTTACGACGAGGTTCGTTTTTCGAAACTGCCGCGTAATTTCGCGTTTTCGCAGCCCTCGAAAATTCCTCGATTTCGGCTGATTTGTCTTCCATTTCAGCACAAGAAGTTTCTGGTATGGAGGGACATCGACGTTTCGGTCCCGAAACACTACAACGACAGCATCTTCTCCGTGTTCTCGAAGGAGCGGCAGGAGCGGCGACAAGTCATCTTCGGAGCTTCTGGAGCCGCTGAGCCAGGAGAACTCTTGGCTATTATGGGTGAAAGGTAAGGACGCTGCACTGAGGATAAATTTAATAACGCATGTTTGTTTCAGTGGAGCCGGAAAAACGACCCTTCTGAACATCCTCACCAGAAGAAACAAGAAGGGGCTGAAGTGGAGCGGCGAGATGAACGTCAACGGCGAAAGCTTGAGCGACGACAAGATGATGCGCATCAGCGCCTATGTCGAACAAGTCGACATGTTCTGCACTGACTTGACGGTCAAGGAACATTTATTGTTTTCCGTAAGTTTGAAATAAAAAAAATTATTTTTAACTTTGAACTTATTTTAGGCCCATTTACGAATGAATCCCCGGTACTCTCACGAAGAGCGAGAAGAGCGCGTCAGCAAGGTCATCGAAGATGTAAGTTTCTACCTTATGTAGCACAGCGCTAAAATTTGAGATTTACCCCAAACTTTCTTTTAAGTAGTAACTGATTTTATGTAAATTGCTCCTTTCGAATGCATCCTTTACCTCGTCTTTCAATACAAATATGCAATTTCAGATGGGTCTCGCCGATTGCCAAGACCGTCTGATCGCAGCGCGATTCGGCCAGAAGATCTCCATGGGCGAAATGAAACGTCTTTCATTTGCTTGCGAAGTCCTCACCGATCCATCCATCTACTTCTTCGACGAGCCAACCTCCGGCCTGGATTCCTTCATGGCTTACCAAGTTGTCAGCACACTGAAAAGAATTGCGGAACGGGGCAAGACGGTCATCATGACGGTCCATCAGCCTTCCTCTCAAGTTTTCGACTTGTTCGACAAGCTGTCCCTGATGTCCGTAGGGCGAGTTGCTTACTTTGGCCGCAGAGACGCTGTGGGCAGTCTGTTCCAGGCAGCTGGATTCCCCGTTCCTCCATTCACAAACCCAGCCGACCACGTAATCCAAATACTGGCGAAGAGAACTAGCGAAGACGATGATGGTATTGGTATAAACTCGGTAAGTACTCTTTATGAAATTTAATTAAAACATGCTCTTCAGACCATCCGCCAAGCATTCGATAGTTCCACATCCGCGGTTCAGCTCAAGGCAATTACCCACGGCCCGGTCTGTGAACGGCGCGAGAAGTGGGCGAGCGAATCTTCAGGTGTGCGGAAGAGATTCGTAGCGCCTTGGATGCGACAGTTATACTGGTGCACCAAGCGGCACTTTGTCTCCGCCTGGAGAGACCCGCTGATCCTGAAGGTGCGCTTCGCCCAAGTGATACTCGCCTCTGCTCTGATTGGTTTCATCAACTTTCGAAGGCCTTTGAAGAAGGACACAGTTATGGTCTACAACGGAATCCTTTTCTTTTCAATGCTGGATATGCAGTTTTCTTTCATGGTCCCGTGCATACACGTAAGTACCCATCCTTCATATTTGCATTGTGCATTGACCTTATTCATTCTAGTGTTTCACCAGTGAACTACCACTTTTTCTTCGGGAACATCGTGCCAACATCTACAGAGCTGACATCTACTTCATCGCCAAGAACCTTGCTGACTTACCGCAATACATCGCTCTGCCGGTTCTCTATTCGGTTATTCTCGATCTACTTGTTGGTAAGAATATCTCTTCCTTTTTCAGTGGTGATCATGTGGTAATATTATAGGTCTTACTTCCTCGGAGAAAATGCCTGATCGCTGGCTGAAGTTCTGCAACTTCACTTTCATCAACGTTATCCTCACGAACCTCAGCGTCTCCGTTGGCTACGCTGGGTCGTGCCTCTTCACAGACGTCCTCAACGCTGTTAACTACATCTTGCTGTGCGTCATTCCACTCCTGATCTTCTGCGGCTTCTATATCCGCGACATCCCCAAATACTTCGTGCCTTTCGAGTACTTGTCTTGGTTCAAGTACTCCTACGAGGCACAAATATTAAATCTTTGGAATGGAGTGGGTTATGTCGATGAAGGTAAGATATCATTTAGTAGTAGCATCACTTGGAAATAACTTATGATTTTCAGTGTGCGAGACTAACGGAACCCTGTGCATTAACGGTGTCGACGGCCCAGATGTGATCAGCAAATTCCCATTCCACAGAGAAGAGGAACACTATTGGATATACATTAACATGGCGATTCTCATTGGCTTCACAATCGTCTTCAGGGTTATTGGAGTTTTCGCGTTAATGGCCAGAGCCAAATTCAGCGGTTAGTCTGATATGTCAATAAACATCTGCAATAACTTGGCGGCAGGGTGCACCAAAATGTGTTTTCAGGTTTTCTTCGGACGTATCCATCGATCTCGCGAATTTTTGCCACTTTCGTTTAATACTTACCATGTTTGTATTCTTCGTTTCCATTTGAGACTTTTGTATATTTCCTTACTTTGCATCGCGCGATAAGAGTCACCATTTCCGTGCTTTTCGCGTTTCTATGTCGGCTAATTCCGAACTTATCTTCCCTATTCTGTTTCAGTGTAGCATGTCGAACCACCGGGAGAACTGCGCGTCATCGAGTGGAAACCAGCAGCACCACGCGGACGGAGAATGCTCCCTGGAAGGACACATGCTGGATCTCCTGCACAACAAGAACTTTTGCAAGGGGATCATCAAAGCCGGGCGAAAGGACATCATCGAGGAAATGCTCCGCATCGCCAGGGAGATCAACGACCGCGGAAAGCGAAATCTCGCGAGCGGCACTGCGGAATAGAAGTTCAGTAGTCCATCTCTAAATCATTAAATCAGTTCGTTTATTATGAAACAAGATTTTGTCAATTTGTATTTGAAAGTTGCCATGGAATAAGGATAAAAGTGCACTTTGGCATGAGAAACGCTGAAACAAATTGGTCTCGACTGGAATGTCGTGACTGGAGAAGAAGCAACGTTGGTCGAACGGATCTCGCAATTGTGCTGAAAGGAGGTTGAAACGTTTCATCGGAGAATCGCTTCGGAGATTGTTCGAGTCAGCTTGAGAAGTTTCTGGAGCTTGCGCGAACATGTTTCGGTTTCGTTTAGCTTGGAATGTTTTGAACTGCTGGAAATCAAGAAAGATATCAACTCCGTCGTATTCTTTTCCTCTGACCCGATATTGCGTGTTTGATTCCTCTCTTTCTATGAACTTCCCTATTATTACAGATGCTGCTATCACGATTTCGCCTTGGCGTAAGAGCGGCTACTCGCCAACTCTCTACAACGGCATCTCTCTCCTCTAAACGAAGTAAGCCCAATATCTTCCAAATCCATTTTTACAACTTTCCTGTTTAGTCCAAGAAACCGTTGAAGGCGACACAACGATCGTCGAACTCGTGGACGTTCCAGCCTCAGAATCCTCGAAGAAACCCCTCCTGGCCTCCGACAAGAACAACTGCTCTCTGTGCACCTGCAATGTCCCTGTACAGGTCACTTTCCGGGACGTCCTGATCCTGGAACAGTTCATGCGCGAGGACGGAACCGTCCTTCCCCGGCAGCACACGGGATTGTGCAAGAAGCAGCAACTGAAGATCGAGAGATGCGTCATGCAGGCGCACTGGGCCGGACTCTTCCCCGACAGGACGATTCCGGAGTTCGACCGCGCCGGATATAAACGCTTCAACCGCTACTGGGACGACGACATGGCGATGTACCGCCTTAAGCAAAAGACCGAAGTTGGCACGTGGTACTACATCAAGCGATACAACTCCAAGGCAAAAGGCGCCTATGCGAAGAACCCGGCCGCCAATTGAGTTCTGTAATTGTTATTGTTGTTTTTTGCATTGTTTTAGGCCGATAAAAAGTTTGGAGGAGCGTCGTTCTGATTTGCATTTCGTCGTTCCGATTGGTTTGCTCCATCAATCCCTTTTTGTTGACTACGTGTGTGCCCTTTAGAGGACGGAGGGCTCTTCGTTTAATGATGTTTGGTCGCCGTGGGTCAACTGAAAAGAAGCCCCCGTTCTTAGTTTGTGTCCATACGACCAGTTGCGGCGAAGACGTGGAATCCAGCGCCCGCAGTCATCCTTCTTCCAGCGGCTGAGGCGCGCTCTTGACGTGTTGTTTTCGTCGTTCTGTTCAAACAGCCTCCTCGTTCCCCCGTCGTCGCGAGTGCGCGCCCTCGCCGCGTGATTCGATTATATGCTCGAGTTTTAGTCCTGTTCCCTTCCTTCCTAGCTTGCTTCGTGCCTCTTTTTGCGCGTCGCTCCTCGAGCGAATCTTTCGCCGATTTGTGCGCTTTTTTGCGCAGTCGGCTTATCATCTTTCGTTTCGATCGCCTTCGAATGGCCGCCGCTAAGAACGCGACAGTAGGATTGTGTCAGCAGAATCGATTGTGACTGACAAATAATGCGCTCGCTCATTTCAGAAGTTCTCGTGGGGCTTACAAACATCAACTAGATGTTCATGAAGCGATCTCCATGGATCGTTCCCGCGCTCACATATTTCCTCCTATTCGTCCTCCCGTCCAGCGCCTTCGCCGCTTGGAACAACACGGGGGACATTGGAATTGTGGGAGCCGGGAACTCGACGGATTCTAAGATCTTCAGATCCAAATACGATCAAGATGTGGTGCTTGAGTGCGACTACTACGGTAGTCCCGAACCATCGGTCAGCTGGTGGCTCGTTCATCCACTGACGCATATCGGAGTGTACGATCCTCAAGATAACAGCACAGAAACAGTCTGGACCAGAGATGGATCTTACGAAGTTCTGCACGGAGGCGGACTAATGCTGAAGAACACTGGAAGACATCTTGTGGAGAGGTAGGGCCAACTTTTAAATTTCAGATCGAGGATTTCTTTCCAGGTACCGCTGCGATATATCCAACATGCACGGGAACGTTTCATCGATCGTCCGCTACCGGTTGGACCTCTCGGACTGGTACAGCACGGCGATCTTCGATTCGGTCTTTTGGGGAAGCTGCTTATGCGCCGTCTTCGTTTGCGCCATATCCTTTGTCCTTAACATCGCCTGGATTTTATGCAGAAAAATCTTCTTGTGGTGGATTAACCGAGCAGGTAAGCAGATTTTATTGAATTTTGGCCTCAAAAATTGTTTATTTAGAACGCTTGAGTCGCGTGAAATCCATGGTGGAAGCAATGGAGAAGTACAGGCGCCAACAGCTGGACAACCTCCACGACAAATACCATCGCCGTGTCACGAATATCCAGAATAACTACCACGTCCAAGTGGAACAGATCCGTTCTTCCTACGCTAATCAGGTCGAACGTTTCCGTGACTACCGCCACACGCAGTTCGAGCACATGACCCAGCATCTGGACAACCTGCGCGAGAACTATAATCAACAGGTTGGATTCTAATACAAGGGACTTTTCTAGATACTTACTTTAGATGGGTCGCATGAGAGAATACGGCGCAAGACGAGCCGATCAGCTCCTGGAGAGCTACGAGCGCCAAGTTAACCGGATGCGAACTTTCAGTTTGCAGCAGCGATTGAAGCTTCAAAGACAGTACAAAGTGAAGCAGAGATACCTGAACAAACTCCTGGAGGCGATCGCAGATCCTAATAATCCTGAAGCCGTCAGCAGAAGAGTTCGTTTGAGTATCCGCCTTTGGAATTAACTTTGTTTCTTTACAGGAAGCCGCGATTAGAGAAGCGCTAGAACTCCCGGAACCTCCACATTCGCCGCTTTCCCGGTCGTGTTCCTACTACTCGCTCCCCGAATACGTCCTGGACGACGACGGATCGTTGCACAATCCTCCTCGATCCGTGATCCCGCTGAAAAGGTTCAAACTGGAACCCCTAGAGAAGGCCGACGATCAGTTAACCTCCGCTGACGTCCCCTCGTGTTCCACGGATGTCCCACGTTCCATTAACGCAAGCCCCACAACGTGCGCTTCCTTGCCGGGTACCAGTGGATCTACGCCGCTGTAATCGCCGCTGATTCTTGTAGCTCAGGGTAGAGATGAGAGTATTGTTCTAAAATATAATTGTCGTGAACCCCAACTTTATTACGAGTAGAATTCAATCTATTATTGTACATACGCTAATAATTCCGCTGTGTTCATTTTAGTCCTTTAAATTGTACCTTAAGAAGGTTTCATGTTTCTGTCTTCTGTCATGTTCTTTCAACGCAGATCCTCAAATCTATGTTGTGGCTAGATACGCTGGATACTTTGGGATAATTATATTCAAGCGGCGTAAATATCGGATTCGAGTCAATTCGCGTTCACTTTAAGAATGTAGTTTCGGCGTTTTCAGCGTTGTTTTCGTGGTTGGTTTGGCCGTTGCGATCTCGATGGCATCCGACATGCGGGGTCGTTTTCGGTCCTTAACGCACGACATCTTCCTAGAAGGAACGGGAAACTGTTTCCAGCAGTTGACGACCATCTGATCGCAGAAACAAAGCGCTTGTTCGCACTTGTTCCTGGGGTTGTATTCGCACTCGGGGTTTCGTTTGCTGCAGTGCCAGTTGTAGTCGTGCGTATACTCCTCGGCGACGCTGAAACACTCACGATTCGATAGGGCGATGTTGTAGCACCAGTCGTGAGTTCGGCAGCATCTGGAACCCGAGGAAGCTTGAACACAGCCTGCTTGGAAACCCTCCTACCTATCGATTTCGTCGACGGGTTTTCCACTTCCGCCAGCTCCACACCAGCAACCGTAGTTGTTGTAAGTCCAGGCGGATGTCTTCAGCGCGCATTTCGTCATCTGGTTCAGATTCCAGAGGCTTGGAGAAGAATATGCAAAGAACAGAAAAACGACCAAGAAGAGCAGAGATCCCATTTCGGGTGGGGAATCGGAGGATGACGGACCCCATTGCTTTCAATATTGTTTTGACTGTGGAATGACAATACAAGAAACAAAGACATATTCATGGAAAGAATGTATGTGAAATCGAGAGTTTAAGCGTGGAAATCGAGCATTTTCTTCATCTTTTTGCAGGACGGCTTCACGCTGGGAGCCGGGAACTTGGCCCAGCAGCTGACCACGTTGAAATCGCATTGGCAGAGGGCTTTCTTGCACTTAGCTTCGCTTGCGTCTTCTGAAACGGATTGTTTTAGGTGTGGACAGCAGAAATATGTTCTAAGAGTGTGAAGCCATAAACACGTGTATCGCAGACAAGCAATCCTAAGATCATGTGACTTCGGACACGAAACTTACGAGAACACGAGGGCACGTGGTTGTCGCAGGACCACGAATACCCGTCGAGATACTCGATCTCCACGTCGTAGCAATCTCCGTCATCCACGGCGGCGTCGTAGCACTTGTCGTGGTGCATGCAGCAGCTTAAACAAATCCTACAGTATACCTCCAAACTCCCATTTCACTCACTCGTCGATTCCATCGATCGGGATTCCACTTCCGCCAACTCCACACCAGCATCCGTAGTTGTTGTACTCCCAGGCGGAGTGATTCAGGGCGCAGCGGGTCATTTCCTCCAGATTCCACAGTGCTCCAACATTCTTAACGGGTTTGCCAGAGGAAGTTGGCGCTGAAACGGAGAAAAGGGCGAAAACAGAGAGAACCGAAGCTGAGATCAGAAGGAAGCGGGCGGAAGTCATGTTGGAATACGACGGATAAGATCTGGCAGCGGCCAAGATATCGAAATGGCGGTTAGCGATCGATGAAATCAGGCGATCAGGCGAAAGTCGGGCGATAGGCTTTATATTATGGCCGATGGAAGGGGAGGGAAGGTCAGCAGAGCTCGGAGGTGTGAGTCAGATCTGACGGTGATAAGGAAGAGTAGGTGTCGGTCGACGAGTGATTCAAAGATTAACTAATGTTTAGAGTGTGAGGCCGAAGCGAAACGTGAAATGAAAGATTTGTGGCGAAAGAGATGCGAATGCCCGCCTCATGATCGGAAACTAAGAGTGACTCTCGGGACTAAAATGTCCGAATGATTCGTTAAGAATCGTAAAGTAAAAGATCTCCCCTTCGCACATAATTTCTCATAACAACAAAAATCAACAAAGCTAACAAAAATATCACACGACTTGCTCGTTCCCCGTTTCTTCTTCTTTTGCTGTTCTTTTCGCCTTCTTTACTAAATTCTTGTGCATCTTCCCCTTCAGGTGGCGTTCCCAGTTGAGGACTCCATGGACTTCTCGGTCGCACAGATCGCAGCGGAAGATCTTATTGATCTGCTCTTGATACGATCTGTTTTGAAGCGACAAGTTTTCGCCTTCGTCCGAAGAAACTTCGTTGTTTTCCGATGACATCGACGGAAGAACGAGGGTCCCAAAAGAGGGTTTCGGTAAGGTTTCGCCGTGGAGGAAGTGTTCCACGATTTCTACGGCTGACGGGACGCATTTCTCAAAGAAGGAGTGAGAGGTGTTGAGGCGAAGGATTGGAGGAACCTGAAACAAACTCATATCAGTATCGAATACACAGCCGATAGATACCTCGCGAGTGGCGGAACGCATGATGAGCCTTTGTTTGACCCATTTCCTTTGCTTTCTTGAATACTGCCTCGTGTGCAGTTTTAGGTGCTCGCAGCCTTCGTCGAAAAGTTTTTGTCCTAACGGTGACTGGCGATCTTCCTTTGAGAGCTTCAAGTAATCCTCGTATTCCTTCACAGCAATCGACTGCTTCGCTCCAAACGCTCCCAGATTGTTCTTGTGCTGAAAATGATCATAATTTAGTTTCATCACGAGTTCCAACTAACCTCATCGTAGAACTCTTCGATCTCCGGCCTCAGTCCTCTCTGGATCATCTTCACAACTCGGCCATCCAATCGCTTATCCAGTACATCGATGTCCGCGTCCAAATCGATCAGAAGCATATTTTTATGCCTAAGGAGGCCTCCCAACTGCTGCGCGCCGGCTTCGACTTGATCTTGCAGGTGTTCGCTCTTCTTCTTTCCCGTAACTCTGAAGATTTCAACCGCTCTCATCACGCGGAAGCGGTTATTCCTATGTACAAGGCGCGCTGCTTCTGGGTCCACTTTCTCCAGTTCTTCGTAGAGTTCGTCCGTCGACATATTCTCTAATTCTTCCCTGAGGCTGACTTAAATAAGAAATAAGAAAGACTTGTGAGAATGAGAAACTTACGATGTTCTTGAAGAGTTGCGGGATTCGATATAAGGTTGTTCTTGTACATGATGGCTTCGATGTAGTAGCTTGTGCCGCCCACCATAACCGGCAGTTTGCCTTCCTTCCAGAGCTTCTCCAGGATTTCCAGGACGTCGGTTCGGTACTTGTGGACGTTGTACGAAACCGGGTCGCATGGGTCGTAGAAGGACATCATATGGTGGGGAATTCCGGCCATTTCTTCCTCGGTGACTTTGTTGGTGGCGATATCAAGGCCTGGAATGGGAAGATCAGAAGATGAATTTGATGGGAGAAAGTAGAGCGTCGATTTCAATAGTGAAACTACAAAATGGATCAAAGGGAAAATATGAAATCTAATATTTTAAAGGGCAAATCAATTAGTGGACGAATAATAGATGGAACACGAAACTCCCTGACTCACCTTTGTAGATCTGCATGGAATCGGCGCTTATGACTTCTCCGTTGAACTTCTTGGCCAGGGCGACGCCGAGATCGGATTTCCCTGTTCCGGTGCATCCCATCACCACCACGAGGGGATTTTCAACTTTTCGCCTCGTCATCGCTCGCAGAACTTGTTTGAGCATCCAGTGGAGCCTGAAAACTATTTTAAAGGAAGATCACAGATCGCGGAAAAGGAGGTCGAATTACGCAAAAACGAAAGAAAATATGCTCATACGGAACAGCTCGTCTTAAGACCAGCGTCAAAAGTCGGTTTCCCGTCGCTCATCACCCAATAGCAACAAGCTTTTCAACAAAGCGGATTGCGTCAACTTCGTTCTGAAGACGTCTTCGGTCAACCGATGTTGTTGGCCACACACCGAGAAATTCGTGTTCATGAAGTGATTTTGGAGCTGTTTTGGGTTTTTCGGTTGAACAAAGAAAGTCGCCTTTCAGAAAGCAAAATTTTGTCGTTTCGCCAATTTCCACCTTTTCTGTTCGCTGATCTGATCTATCATCGTCCGCTGATTTCAGATGGCCGCACCCAACGCTCCGAAACAAGCCTCAAGATTCTCCCGCATCTTCTGGCGTTTCATGGGCGCTTCGGCCTTCGTCACAGTTCCCGTGACGTTCTACGATAAAATTGGGTATCCGGCCGTCGTCGTCGGCTCGTCAATGGAGGTAAGTTTGTGTGTAGAAAGTGGATTTCTAAAAGGTCGATTTGTGTGTTCCAGCCGACGCTTCAAGGAAACGATGCTCGCTGGTGGAAACGCGACTTTGTGTGGATCAGTCGCCTTGGATTGAAGAAACTCGCAAAGTACGACGTTGTTGTGTTCACGTGAGTTTCTGAGGATTTCTTTCTTATTCTAAGACTCCTGCTGATTTCAGATGCCCTCGCGATCCTAAAAGCGTGCATGTGAAGAGGGTTACGGCTACGGAAGGCAAAGTGGTCAGGTAAGCCTTTCATGAAATTTAGATTCCAGCTTCTTTTCAGGCCCAAAATCGGACCCAGCTTCCTCACCGTCCCAGAAGAGTGCGTTTGGGTCCAATCGGACAACCCCAAGAACTACAACGACAGCAATACCTACGGTCCGGTAAGCTATTAAGGAAAATAAATTTTAACTACGAATCTTCCATTTTAGGTCCAAAAGGCTCTTTTGAAAGGCCGCGTCACAAGAATTCTTTGGCCCCTCGAGAGGTCGGGAAAGCTGCCGGAGAATCCGCCTTCCCAGTTCTCCATGTACGCGCAGGCAGAAGACTCCGAAGACCAGTGATATGTCGTGACTGCATTAGGTTCTTGTTCCCCTGTGCCCATACGATAAAGTCCGATCTCCGAAACTTCTCTGCTGTATGGTCCTATCGGGATTGCCCTGATCTCTGCATTCTTGTTTACGATCGCATGGTTGTTTTATGACGTGGGGAACTCGACTCGTTTCAGCTGGCGCCGCGATTCTTCCGACCAGCGAAGATCTACGGAAACGACTCAAAATGGCGACCGAAACGTGGGAAGGTGAGTTGAATCTTGTTTCCGAGTTCTTAGGAATGAGATTTACGTCTTCAGGACTCCGAAAGAAGGCTCGTCAACTGGAAATCGACATCGACACGAAGCTCGTTTCGCTCAACAAGCTCCATGCGTCCCCGAATTCAAGTTTGTTTTGCGATTGGGAGATTTTGTGAATCATGTTTGATTTTTAGCGCGGATCGATATGACCGGAGGAGCGCAAACATCGCAGTCGAAGTCGAAACGCGACCTGTTCGAAGCTTTGGGCAAGGACATCGAAGGACTGATCTCGAATTTGACGAAAGTCAACAATGAGGTAAATTGCAGGATGTTCGCTGACGAGATGCTCAGATTTTGACATAGAAAGCTTAATGCTTGCTAGCCTGTGTTTGTGGCTCGAATTAATCGTTCCGTCATGAGTCACTGTGAAGGCTCCTTAAACAGAATTCCGTTCGATTTAAACGTGGAGAATACATTAATCTTTAGTTTACTTAAGTATTTAAAGCGAAATGTTTTAGATAGAAATTCAGGGTTATTAAGATAATAGCAACATAATTTTGAAAGGAGTCATTGTAGGGACAACATCTTTTACCGCATGAATGTTGATCACTTTAATTCTATCCTCCTGATTTACTCTGGTTATTGCAATTTAATTGAAACGTAGAGAATATCCTTGAGAATATAAATTACGTATATTCTTCTTATTTCAGATGGCCAACGTCGCCCAACAAAACACGGCAAACGGAAACTCTTCTCTCCAGCACACACTCCGCCGTCACCGCGAAATCCTACGCGACTACTGTGCCGAATTCCAGAGATCTCACGCGAACATGAACAGCCAGCTCCACAGGTACTCATCTCGATTTCTTCGAATTATTCATAACCGAAGGTATTTAAGAGAAGAACTCCTCAGCGGAGGCATTTCGAGCAGCGACGATTCTTCGAATCTCAACAATCGCAACCGCGTGAACGAAATGTATCTCAGGGAAAACGAGCACCTGACCAGCTGCGACCGACTACTCGAAGACCAAATGAAGTAAGAATCTGTTTGCTAACATCTCTGAATCCGCTTTTTGTAGCATGGCAATGGGCGTAAAGGAGAACCTCCAGAGGCAGCGAAGCGACCTGTTCGACATCACGAAAAAGCTGCAAATCTTAGGAAGTGAGTTTGCTTAAATAAGAATCGTGGCTAATTCTGGTTGCTTCAGGAAAGTACCCGATGGTGAACAGTTTGATGCAAAAGATCCGGACGAAGAAGCAGAGGGACACGATTATTCTTTCGGGAGTCATCGCTGCTTGCTTCATCTTCACCTTCCTTTACCTGTTCCACTAGAACGCTCCCGGACGCGCCTTAACGCCTTAGTTTTGCCTTTAAGATGATGATGTAAATATGCAAATATTTGAATCTAACTGAATTTATATCTGGCTGTGATCAATATTTATGTAAGTTCCACAATGTGGTTCCGGTAAATTACTGGCATTGGGGTATTTGTGCTGGAATGGGGTGATGAGAATTGTAATTTAATAGAGCCTGATAAATAAGTATGTACTCTTTCCGTTTGCATTTACAGGACGAAACCTAGCAGAACCTCCTCAAATGAAGTTGAAGAAGAGAAGCTTGCAAGATACAATATGTCGATGTTATAGAGGAGATTCTAAAAGCTCGCATGAAGATTCGCGCATGGCCGTAGGGGGCCGCTGATGGCTATATCTACGAGACAAGCCATCAGCCATTCGAGCTTGCGACCAGACGTCTCAGTGCGAATGTCGGCGAAGCTCTCGTCTGTCTCGAAAGTTGGCATCGTCTTCCCGAACAGACGAGACATGTCTGAATCGGCCTTAAAAGCGGCCCGGCGGCCATTTTAGCGTCAGCCAGCTGCGAGTCAGGTTGTGCCGCTGCGTGCAGCTCCTGGAAATCGCTCTCCGATCGCCGCCGCTTCGTCGACTCTAACCGGAGTTCTTGAAAATGTCCGAAGAGGAGAATCTCGAAGAGGAGTTGGGGATTCGCCCCGTAAGTTCCTCGATCTTGACGACGTTTTCAACGGATACGTTTAGGGAGCGGTCGTGGATTCGGCGAAACAGAAGTTTGTCATTGTGAAACTTCTCGGTGAAGGAGGATTCGGTGCCGTGTTTAAAGTTCACGACATAAAGGATAAATCGCAAGAATTCGCGATGAAGGTCGAAAAGAAACTAGAAAATCGCCGGCATTCGAAGTTGAAGATGGAGGTGGACATAGCTAGCAACATTTAATACTGAATTTTAAGTTTCAGATTGCGATTCTAAAGTTGGTCGCAAGTGAAAGAGCCGAGAAGTCGCATTTCACACAGATTATTGACCGCGGCAAGAAAGAGAAGTACTTCTTCTTGGTCATGCAGCTGGTCGGGAAGTCGCTGGCGGACTTGAAGATGCAACGACCGGACAAGGTTTTCTCGATCGGCACCGGAATCGGTGCTTCGATCCAGTGCCTCGAAGCGGTGGAGGATCTACACAAGCACGGGTTCATCCATCGTGACTTGAAGCCCGCGAATTTCGCCTGCGGACTCGGCGTACAGAAGCGAGTCGTAAGTTCTTCAAGCTCATTATTACTTGTGGTAGCGAAGAATGTAGTCATGGTTATTTTTTATTTTTCAGTTCTTTGGAATATTTCCTTTTTCGTGCGTCATCGTTGCCTAATTTTCTGTTATTCACTTACCCGAATTTTAGGTTTACATCCTCGATTTTGGAATCGCCCGTCGAATCCTCAATGACAAGGATGAGCTGAAGACTCCTCGTGCCACCGTCTGTTTCAAGGGAACCGTCCGCTTTGCCTCCATGGCCTGCCACAAGAACAACGAACTGGGCCCCAAGGACGACTGCGAGTCTTGGTTCTATCTGCTCCTCGATCTTATCATCTCATCGGGTTAGCTTCGACGTTGTTAAATAACAGGAGTAAATAACAACAGATATTCAGGTTTGCCATGGAAGAAGATTCAGGACCGAAACGAAGTGCTTCGCGTGAAGGAGGAATGCCGCAAGGACAAACGCGAGCAGATGTTCCACGGCGCAAAGTGTAAGGAGTCCTTCGGCAAGATCATGGACTACATCGACGGTCTTCACTACCACGATCGTATTGACTACAGCTACGTTTACGATCTCTTGAAGGAGGTTTGTTATTTTTGTCAATTCACATCTTAATTGTGTTGCCTGTTTCAGTCAGCTTCGATCTCTGGAGCTCGCTTGGAGGATGCATACGACTGGGAAGACGACAACACGAAGTCTCGAAAGCGCGGATGATCGTAGCTTGCGTGGATAATAAATGTAACGGACCTCTGAAGTCCCGCTCTGTGAACGGTCTTTTTCAGTCTATTCGTTACCTTCTTTTACTTTATTATTCAACGAGGTCCAAAGGATCGAGCGAAAGGGGTTCTTAGTTTCTGATGTGTTAAATTTTCGGTCGATCAGGTAGGTCTAATCGAAGGATTTCAGTGCCAAAATTCGATCTAAGTGGACAAAGGGAGTTGCGAAGTTCAAGTGTCAAGGGAATTCGAGGGGCCTTCAGAAGTGTTGTTTGACACGACCGGCATTTTTACAGGTGCGCTAGTGACGGGCTTCCGAATGTGTGGACTTGGAGAAATCGATGGCGATCTGTGGTCAGCGAGCCAAACGATGCGCGTCGGTTTTTCGGAGTGGTGTATACATGTGGGTTCTTTCGAATTTCAATGCGATTCCAGATATTTTTCACATTTCTTCTACACCCTTCTATGTTCTTGGAATCTTTGATTTGTTTCTGTTTGAGGTCTTCAGCTACATGCGTTTTACTTAAAATTGACCCATTTTGACCTCAAAAGGCGGCTCTTGTGATCTCCAAATTTTGATCCGTTTAGGGTCGCGCAGTCGAAATGTTTATCATAAAGTTCTCACATCATAATCACTTGGCGAAATGTGTGAAACGCGGCGTGAAACCCTTTCTTTGTCCGCCTTGCGCAGGGCATCCGGAGGCGGGCGGAGCTCCGCTTCGCGCTCCTTCAAGTGCCATTCTAAGATTCTCAGCTTCAGTCCGACACTTTCAATCTTATCTGAACGGTCCACTTCTTTCAGAGCACAGCGATGTCCTCCGAATTCCAGAACCTCGGCTCGTTTCCTCCAGCAACTCGGACGCCTCCGGCTTTCAACTCGGAATCCTACGATTCCTTGCAGAATGTCCAGCCCCAGACTTCCTTTCCTGGGTTCTACTATTCTCACATGTATCCTATGCATTTCATGACCCCTCAGCAGCCTTGTCCTTCGGGCTACGGCATGCCTGGATCCAGCGTCTTCAGTACCCCCGAATCTCTCGACGATTCTGGAACTCTTCCTGATCCGATCCAAGGCGATCCAGCACAGCTCCCCTACGCGAATTCAGTTCCAGTCCTTCAGGACACCAGCGGCATCAAAGTCGTTCCCAGCGACGAGAAGCTCTGGGCGCGATTCGACGCCGTCGGGAACGAAATGATCTTGAACAAACCTGGACGGTGAGTTTTGCGTGTTTCAAAACTCTGAATTTCACGATTTGCATTTCAGGAATCCTTTTCCCAAAATCCATTTGAAAGTAACCGGCCTTCGTCCCAACGAGTTCTACAAGATGGCGCTTTCTTTCGACCGCTCAGACGATAAACGGTGAGTGGAGGCTCTTAAAGGCGAGGTGCGAACCAACTCTTTGCGTTTAGGTACAAGTTCAACGAGGGTCAAATGGAGTCGTGCGGAGTCGGCGAGCCCATGCTATCGACGGAGAAAATTTGGCACCCCGATGGAATCGTCGAAGGGATGGCTTGGATGCAAAGCACCGTGAAGTTCGACAAGATCAAGATGTCGAACTCGGAGAGCGATATAAATCGCCCTGTTGTAAGTGGATCAATTAAGATCGTTTTTAAAAATTTATTTTCTGATGTTTTGGCGGAACGTTTTAATTCTGGGTCTCTTTTCATGTATTCCCATTCAGGTCAAACTCCTCTCGATGCACAAGTACCACGCCGTAGCCCACATCTACCGCGTGGAGAACTACAATCCTTCGAACCCGGGACTCTTCCACACGGAAACCCTCATCGCCAGCGTCCATATCCCGCACACAACGTTTGTCACAGTGACCGCTTATCAGAACCAACAGTTAACAAACCTGAAGATCAGCAACAACAACTATGCGCGCGGATTTCGGCCGGACGGAAAACACACGAAAAGGAAGAACAACGAGCTCCCAGAAGGTGAGTGACAGTTATGATCTTATCCCAAAAGGCCATTTTACAGATGAACAGACGCCTAAGAGACGCTTGAACGAGAGCGCGGACAGCGGCTTGAGCCTCTCACCCCAAGTTCCCGCGTGGCAGATGCCGTCGTACCCGGCGCCGATGAGCTTCCCGTTTGCTACCGTACCCCAAGCATCCTTCCAGTTCCCCAACCACGGCGTTCCCCCGCAGAATCCCTATCAGCCAGCAGATAACGGATTCTCTCTTCCTCCTCAGATGCACTCCTGGCCGGGGGTGACCCCCTACGCACCTTTCTCGTTCCCGCAAGTGCCGCAGGTTTACAACCCCATGATGCCCATGCACGAACCTCATGACAACTTGAAAGCAGATGACGGCGAGGAGGATTGAAGATCGAAGGAAGCACCAGAAGAAGATTTTAGAAGTTTTGTATTATATTAGTTGAGGGGATCTCTAGCCGTATTACGGAAGAACGGTACAACATCGGGTTTGCGTGCATTCTGTTTACTAATGACATATTTATTTTTTTTGAAATTGTGTACAAAGTTGTGAAAAAAATAAAAAATGTTGATTTTGCGACTTGCGAAATGTGAATTTGAGGATCCTATGTACCTTTTGGTTATGCTTTATGGCTGTGCTTTTTTTGAGCATGCTTGCTGGGTGCATTTGTCCTCAAATCAAATATTCGGGTTGATCGAGAGTGTGTCAAGAACAAACAAACGATGTTTGATTGCCCCGGGGAACCGGAACGATGGCCCCGGGCGCTAGGGGGTATAAAGGCGGCCCGGGAGATCCCAGAACACTGAATCCCCAGCCATCTCCTCCACCATGAACTCCCGACTGGCCATCTTCTTCCTCGCCGCCTTCCTCGCCTCCACCGTCTTCGGCCAGCTCGTTTACGAGACTCCCGCTGTGGTAAGCGATCCAGCCCAGATTCCAGCCTCATCCTCTCTCGTTTCAGGTCCCGGCTGCCGCCTACAACGCATATCTTCCCGGCTACTACAACTACCCGTTCCTCTCCTATCCCTACCTCGGCGCCCCCTACGCCTACGCCATCGGAAGCAACAAAGGAAGCGGACCCAGTGGACCCAGCCGTCCTTCCGCCATGCCCAAGCTCGCCAATGACCAGTAATCCAAAACACGCGTTGTTTTCCTCGCTCACCTACGATAAACAGTATTACAAGATGCCAAGAGAATTCCAAAGACGGTCGTTCTTTTGACCACTAGTTTTCGCTTGCTGTAGTTTACCACCGCCGTAGCCCCACAACCCTCGCCTTCCACGTCGCTTTTTATCACCTCCCGTCGCCGATTCTATTGTCGGAGGGTCTTCTTGCACACGCAGTCTTCGCACGGTGGGAGCAGAATCACTCCACAGTGGACACTTTTTATCGTTAATCAGGCTGTCGGGCTCGCCCATCGATTGTCGTCTTCGTCGTTCTCCTCCGCCGCTGCTTCTCGCGTTTATCATTTTTGGAGAAGCGGTCTTCCACAATGCAGCGAACCGAGTCGTTCACGACTCAAAGTGCCGTTTCGGCGCATTCCAACAATTCTCGGCATCACAGGTTACTTTCTTTTTGTTTACATTGTTAGATTCTGGTTTGAGATTTTTGTAGTTTCGAAGTTCTGTAATATGAGTTTAACGTTTGCTATATAGTTTTACTTTGATATTTTGATACTTTTGATGGGGAGCTTCTCTTTTCAAGGATCCCTGTTTGCTACTAACATCAGTTTTCTTTGGTCTTTTTGGACCATTTTCCGTTGGAATCATTCTTGCTACCCTCTGTTTACATTGATTTCTAGATAGTCTTATCTAATCGCGGAGTTCTCTGCCTTCTTTTCACTGACTCCTGCAAGTTTTCCTTTGATGGGACGAGCAAAGTTCACCCGAAGCGCAAAATGGGGTGATTCTTTGAAAAACGGATCGTAAAAGTTATCTTTGAAACCGAAATTTGGGTTTCGCTTGGTTTTATTGATATTCCTACTAATTTTCCAATCATGATTCTAACCTCATCCAATACCCGTTTTAGCCGATCGCAGTCAGAAGCTTCGCTGATGGATTCGGACGAAGAAGATATGCTGTTCGCCGACCGCACGAAGAGCGATTCCTCGCTGACTCCGGAACAAGCCCTGATCCACATGATCAAAGTGATGATGGGCACCGGAATGCTCTCCCTCCCGCTGGCATTCAAGCATTCAGGCCTCTGGGTAACAAATCTCTCATCTAACACCTCTGATTGCTGTTTGCGTTTCAGCTCGGAATGGCGCTTCTGCCGGTCATCTGCGGCGTGTGCATCTACTGTATGCGACAACTGGTTTACAGTGCTCACTTTGTTTGTTCGAAGTAAGTTGGAAGTTTAGAGTTTCGGGCTAATCTATTTAATTTAGAACGGGTCAGGAGAAGATTGACTACGCGAACGTGATGCGGAAAGCAGTGGAAATGGGACCTGCGTGGATCCACAGGCGAGGATACCTGGCGAAGCAACTTGTGAACGTGAACATGTTCATCGCCCAACTCGGATTCTGTTGTGTTTATTTTGTGTTTATGGCCGATAACTTGAAACAGGTGGGGGTTCCGAAGACTTAAAATGATTTAAAGTTGCTCAGTTCTAGTTCTTCGATGAAACCTCGACGATCCACATAAGCCAGGCCGGCTGGATCGCCCTGCTCCTTATCCCGATCCTGCTCCTCTGCACCATCCGCCATCTGAAGGTTCTGGCTCCGCTGGCCCTTATCGCCAACATCGTTTACGTGGTCGCCGTGGCCATCGTCATCTTCTACCTCATCTCACACCTCCAGCCCAGCGATTCTCTGCCGCCGGTCGGCGACTGGCGCAACTTCCCTCTCTTCTTCGGCACCGTCGTCTTTGCCTTTGAAGGCGTCGCCGTCGTTCTCCCCATCGAGAACCAGATGGACCAGCCCCAGCACTACATCTCCCCCAACGGCGTCCTCAACACTTCCTGCCTCATCGTGCTCGCCCTCTACATGGCCACAGGATTCTTCGGCTACGTCGCCTTCGGAGACGCCGTTAAAGACACGATCACCTTGAACATGCCCAACACGGTCTTCTACCAGACCCTGAAGATCATGTTCGTGGGATGTATTCTGATCTCGTACCCACTTCAGTTCTACGTGCCCATGGAACGCGTGGAAAAGTGGATCTCGCGGAAGATCCACCCCGAACGCCAAACCTTCCTGATCTACTTCGTCCGATACAGCATGGTTGTCTTCACCTGTAAACTCTCTTTCTTTCTTATTTCCACTCATCCATATGTTTCAGGTCTTCTGGCAGAGCTGATTCCCCACCTGAGTCTCTTCATCTCCCTCGTGGGAGCCTTCGCGGCCACTTTCCTCGCCCTGGTGTTCCCTCCGGTCATAGAACTTCTCTGCTGTTACGCCAAGGGAAAACTGAACTGGAAGGCAAGATGCCCAACCTCCTTCCATCTCCTAATCTTCTTTCTTTTCCTGTTCAGATCTGGCTCAAGAACTCGTTGCTGCTCATCTTCGCCATGCTCGGCTTCTTCACAGGAACCTACGCGAGTCTCGTCGAAATCGCGAAGGCGTTCGGGAAAGAAGACGGCACGAAGGAATAGAAGCCGTTAGGATCAAGATTTATGTAGCCACAAAGTTGTTGGAAATGCGTCGTTCTCTATTGACAAACAAAGATTCTTCTGAGTTTAAGTGAATAGTTATGAGACAAAGAGGCGAGGCTGACGGAGATTCCGGGATTAGCGGTGCTGGGGGTTGATTGGCGCAGTGAAGGCTTCGGCGGTCATGGGTCGGTTCCTGAAATCGGAATTAATGAAGCCATGCGCTGGGTTTGAACGTTGCCCCGACTACAGATCTAATCTAGCAAAAATCTCGTCGAAAATGGAGAGGAAAAGAAGATGTTAGTGGGGGAGAAGTGCATGCGATTCGCGAGAATTCCACGTTTCGTGATTTATTTACGATCTAACTGTGCAGTGCATCGTGGGTATATTTATTAGGAGAAGAGGGAAGGGAATTCATTCGGCGGCGGCGGCGGCATCCGCTCCTCCTTGAGCTGACCCTTCCGAGGCGGTGTTTCCGAAACGCGCTCCGTCGTCCATGTTCAGAGCGCCGGCGCCGAGGCCGAATCCGACGCCCTTGGGTCCGAACTTGCGGCCGTAGCACTGCCGGCAGAAGAGTTCAGCGCCGTGCTCGGCGACGGTGGTTGAGTCGAGCATCTTGTTGCAGAGATCTGGAACGGAAAGAGGGGATTGAGAGGCGGGGAGAGAAGCGGGGTGGGTGGACGTGTAAGGAAGGACAGGACAGAACATGGAGGAACACAGGAACTCTTTTCCTTGCTGAGGGAATCTTATCCCCCAGTCTCCGGCGCACTCAAAGTACACAAAAATCAGAAAACCGAGTGCAATCGACTCGGCGCGCGGGCATCTTGTGCCTCCTCCGCTGTTTGCGTATCGGATATACGGTTACATGCGGCAGACAAATGACTTCCTTTTCCCGGATTCCAGATCTCCCAGCTACCGTATCCCTCTGCCTCCACTTACGTCATCTCGACTTCGCGGTTTCCGAACTGTTCGCCGTGGTCCATCGTCAGCGCTCCGGCTCCGATTCCGAAGCCGATACCCTTAGGACCGTACTTGCGGCCGTGGCACTGCTTGCAATAGAGTTCCGCCTGGTGCTCGCAGCAGTTCGTCGAGTCGAGAAGCTTGTTGCACAGCGCTGTAAAACGAGGACGGTTGGACGTGGACAAGGACAGGACAAGGACAAGGACAAGGGCATTGACGTGGACACGGGGGATGATACAGAAAAAGGCAAAGGAAGAAACTTACTGCACTTGAAGCAGAACTTGTGCCACTTGTATCCTCCGGCGAGCATCTCTTCGGCGGCGTAAACCGACTTTCCGCACTTAGGACACTTGGGGTGTTCGACCGGCTTGAAGGGCATCGTTGGAATCTGGAAATGAGTATTTAGAAATATGGAACACAAGGGAAAACGCGGGTTGTGAGCACGATTGATGCAAATACCGTTTGAAGCCTTCAGAGTTCAGCGACTCTGATTCATAGCTAAAGTCTAAATTGAATTCCACGGCGATGACAGATCAAAAAAGGCGGCAAACAATAAGATGATACTGATGAATGGGAGTCACAGATGCCATCTTCCTCGCACGAAAACCCCTGTATGAGAAAAAACACAAAAACTCTGAAAGCGAAATTCCTGACAATTCGTCAGAAGCTTCACCGAAGAATGAATCGGCCGCCCCCACCCTAAATGCGAGGAGAGCTGGAGTGATCAGGGCGAGCGGCGAAGGCAAGCGGGCGGACCGTCTTCCCCTCCTCCGAGGAGCCCGCAAAACAAACTGCGGCCCTCGGGAACAGGCGTGTTGACTTTTCGTCCGCGAGAGGCACAAGAAGACCGGGGAGTATTCCTGTTTTGCGGTAGGCGAGAGAGGAAAGTCGAGTGAAGTCGCTTCGGATCGCGGGATTTCGAGTTGTAAAGAGTGGCCGGCGGCGAGGAACGCGCGCATATGGCGAAGACGATTAGTTCCATTCCGATGCCCCGAAAGGCGGAGGTCGCCGCTCTTATAGGAGCGTGCACGCATTCGCCTGCACCGGGTGCTTACGTAACGTCGTGATCACGTCAAGCGGTGAATCAGAAGCCCCGACGACTGTTTTCCGCTTCACGGGCAACTGCCGGGGGAGAGGAAGCATAGTTAGTCAGCAGCGAACAGCTGCCGAAGAACGTCTGGGAAACATTAAAAACACCCAATGGGGTCGGATGCCGTTTTCCGAGCTGAGGAGGGTGTAACACGGCGGCTAGATCGAGGATGCCGCGAACGGAGGAAGAGGATCGGTCCGATCGAGGGCGGAAACGGGGAAAAGGCGATTGTTTCGAGTGGGTCTGGGAGAGCCGGGTGAAAACTGATTGATGGGGCCAGTTTACAGTAGAGGACTTTCCGGATGGGCAGATGTGGACGCTGCCGGCGGGTTTTTGAATACCGGTCGAGGGAGGTGATTAGGAAAGAGAGCGGACGAGTGACCCGGGAGGATAAGTCAGGTCGGACTTTACAACTTCCCCAAGAGGTGTTTTGGTTCAAAGTCCGAATTTCCCAAGCACAGAAGCTGAATCACGGTTAGGGAAGTTAGAGTGGAACCGTCTGGTGGCGCCAGAATCGATCTTCTTCTCCCCCGACAACAGATCAAACCAAAAAACCAAATGTTTGGATAAGATCCGCTCGTCGATAAACGTTGACATAAGCAAATTCGACTTTCACTTCGTCAGATTCAAGCTTAACTTAAGTAACCCGAAAACCCCGCAAACCTGTTAAGTGCCCAGTCCGGTCCACTCTCACTGATATCCCCCGCAATCACTCCGCATGCACTTACAGTTTACCTAAGAACGATCAAAGGAACCCATTTACCGCCGACCAAACATCACTCAACGCTGAAACTTTAAATTCCTCAAAATCCTCTCGGAATCCCCGGGAAATCCGCCTAATCCTCAAATTGCTCCGACGTCCACCCGCCTGGCTTTATGACCACCTCGCAACGGCCGCCTCTGCCTCTTCCTCCACTACACCTCGTTTCGAGTGACCAAAAAATCGTTTTTGTTTGCGTTTCCTCCGACACATTTCCATCTTCGTCGGCGTCGGGAGCGACCTCGGCGCCTGTCACTCAATCTCGACGGGCGAAGATCCTCGTGGTCAGTCGGGGGAGGCTGAAACAAAGGGTCCGAGTGTTTGTGTTCGAGGGTGGCGGAGATCTGCGCAGATCCCCCGAATACTGGCCGAGAGGCTAGGAGTCGAAGTGGATGAAGTGGATCTGACGAGTGTTCGCGCAGGAGATGCTCCCAAAGAACATGCCGGCGGCAAACAGGAGATTTATTGAATCTGGAAAATGTTTGTTCGCCAGGAATTTCGAGGTGTAATCGATGCGGGGATTAAGGCGAGCGGTAGGAAAGACTTGGGTTACGAACTTTATTGGATAACAAAGGATTCTAAAATCATAGAAGGTATTTGAGGAAGGCGACGAAGGCGATTCCGACGGAGAGGGAGGTCATCGAGGCACCGTTGCAGAAGTCGCCCGTGCAGCAGGTGACCAGGAGTTTGTTGAAGGGAATAGGAAGGTTGTAGGGCTTGGAGGCCTGAAGGAGAGAGACTCAGATTAAGATTTCCAGTTCCTTACCATGCAGATGGTGGAGAGATCCCCCTTGTAGTAGTCCGTGAGAACGGCTGAGTTCTCGCAGCCTTTGAGGATCACGGACCTGTTGAAGATCGGTTCTTTTCCTGCAAGAAACGCGAGATCCACTTTCCGTCCTCGGCCAACTCACCCATGATCGACACGCAGTGCTTGATTCCGGCGTCGCAGATGTCGTTCTTCTTGGAATCAGTGAGGTTCCTAATCGGCGATTTTTCCACAATGTGACATTTGAGGGCGTCGGAGAAGAGGGGAACCGCGATGAGGCCGAGAAGCCCGACGACGAAAAGAAGCTGGAGTTGGTTCATCCTGGAATGGGAATAGTATACAGAAGGGAGAAAGAGGGACAAAAAGGAGAGAAACGTGGGAATCGGCCGGTGGGGAACTGGACGAAAAGCCATTAAACCGACTTTACGGTCCTAATAAGCGAGAACCGCGTTATCTCCGCGAGTGAACAGATCGAACCATGTAGAAATGTGTTATTTATTTATGGCCGGAGGGTCTTCGCGAGGATACGCGTTGCTGAGGATGATTGATTTATAAGGTTGTCGTGGAACGAGGCTGGTCAGGGAACGTGGTGGAAGTGGCAAAGATGACCGGCGGAGTCAAATATGCAGGTGATAAGGGTTAAGTAGGGATCAGACGGAGAGAGAGTTTGCTTTAGGGGGTTATCGGTAAAGAGGAAAGTTTGGGAGGGAGTGACTCATGGAAGAGGATCGCTGTTTACTGATTTTGGCGTGTTTTGGCAGTATTTTGAAATTCGATTTTAAAGACTTGTTTTTGATCGAATCTTGAATTGAAACGAAAAATTTCGAAGTTTCCGAATTGCAAGACTTCGATCCTTTTTGGATTTTGAGGTATCAAGATCTCAGGACGCTGGGATCAATGTGTGATGTGTGCATGCGGAATACGAGTACAGTTTCTGCATCGCTGAAACTCACTCCTCAGCAGCATAAAGGCGTGCATTCGTTTGGCTGATATCGTGTTCTCTACGATTGGTTCGCTTCCTTTTCGAATGGACGGATCTCTGCATCACATTCCGAGGGATTCCCGCATTGGTTTTCACTGACATTTTCGTATATAGCAAAGCCTCGTGCAGGCAACTCTCATCGGCCTCTCCGCCACCATTGAGATCATCTCAAACGTAAACTTACACATTCTTAAAGTTCACAAAGCAATCTTAAAAATCTCTAAACATTCTGAAAACATTAAATATCCTCAAAGTGCCCAAGCTGGCTCGAAATCTTAATATTCCACTCAAAACCAAAAAGAGACACTAGAATCTTAAACCACGCGCATCGCTTTCAAGCAGCTTTCCTGGCAAGACATGTGGCTAAAGCCGCTTTTGACACATTTAAGTGACGCCGCTGAGGCCCATATAAGGACTACGAAAAGCGGATTTTGTTCAATTCTACGCACCGGTAGCCGTGATCGACCACCATGGACCCGAATTTTGCCGAATTGCTCCAGAAGCCAGAGATGCTGTGGCTTGCAAACCAACTAACACTTCAGTACCAGCAGCTACTTCAACAATTCCAAGCTGCGATTCTGCCCCAGCTGTTCCCCACCTCTCCGGTCACACCCAATGTGCTCCGCAACCCTTTTCTGACGCCTCCTTCCACGGGTTCCTCGTCCTCGGCGACGGACTCTTCTCCGGAAGCTCAGAACTGCAAGCCGAAAACGCACCAGAACAGGAAAAAGCGCACCACGTACACTTCCGACCAACTGAGCGTCCTCGAAAACGCCTTCAACGCGCACCCAAACCTCTCTCCAGAGAGCCGAAACCGAATCGCCGAGTTGACTGGCCTCGATGTCCTGCAGGTGAGAACTAAAACGTGTTCACGGTTTTAAGAATTAGATTTCTAGGTGAACAAGTGGTTCCAGAACAGGAGAAGCAAAGAGCGCAGGAAGCCGGAAACCCAAGCGAAGAAGGAGGCTGTGGACGACTCCGAGTCTTCGGAACCCCCATCCAAGAAGGTCTGCACTAGAGACAAGGAGAAGCCAGCGAACGACGTGAAACAGGAAGGTGCCGAGACCCCCACCAAGGAGACCGAATGAACCAAACGAGATTTCAAATTAGGTTTTTAGATTTCTGTTTTGGAAAGTTCGCCTTGGCGCCGTTTTTGTAGTTGTCTGTTAGTATGTAGTAAATTCTACAAGTTCTTAATCGCAGTTAATTCTTTGACAAACACATACCATCTCATCAGGATCCGAGCGCATTGCAAAGTCATCTGATTTACACACTAAACATTCTATTTTGTGCAGCCAAACGAAAACTTCGAGGATTGTCGAAATCGAATTCCTCAAAATTCTGCATTTGGCTCCACAAAAACGATTTTCAGGCATTTTATTGTAGGTTAAGAAATTCGGATAAACACCGAATAGGGGAATACTTCAATCCATAGTCAATCCTGCAGATGCTTGTGGGTCCGATCTATTCAAAATGACGTTTACGTATCAATTTTGGTGAGTTGAAATGGGGGATTGTGATAGGTATCAAGTCAATAAACGGTAATAAATGATTTGGGAAAGGAAGATTCGACTTCCGGACAAGTAGTAACACAGCATCTCCCACGTCTTATACGGACTTTCATCTCAGAATCGTTGTGTGAACATGAATGTTAACAAAGAAATTCCGAACTGATATCCGAGCCAATGCATTGCAGTCGCATGGCTTTGAATAAGGATCCTTGATAGGAAAACTCGCCCCTGCTTCTTGTCCCAACTGATGTCGTCCTCGAGCACACGGTAAACAAACTCTTATCAGCTCCGCAAGGAAACCCTGAGATGACGGAATCACACGCATCACGCGCGTGATGTCGTGTCACAAGTGTGGAAAAGAGGTTCTCAACGACCAGGAAATCGACGCCTGCGGATTCAAATGGCACAAGACGTGTTTTCTGTGTGGTAGGTGACAATTCGATAGATTCGAAAGAGGTTAAACTGTTTTCAGAAGTGTGCAAGAAGCAGTTGGACTCGACGACCGTCGTGGATCGCGACAACGAATTCTACTGCAAACAGTGCTATAGCCAGAAGTTTGCTTTTTCGAATCTTGGAGCTGAATCCACGGCTTCTTGTGAAGATTGAAGTCGCGAATGAGATTTGCGACCAGTGTACAGATTTCTGTTTTCATATTCGGTTCTGCTGAATCGCAGATCACCAGAGATCAGTGGTCAATAAGATCCGTATCCTCTTCCGTTCCGCCTGCACCTGCTTGTTCGAGCAAACATTTCTGCAAAGTTGTCCAAATTCGGATCCGATCGACCATGTGATCAAGCCAAACATAAACACCCAACAATGCCCAGGACACCAGGAAGATCTGTCGGTGCCGCCGTCGGCCGAGCGCCAGATTTTCCCGCTTGCACAGCTGCGTGTTTGCAAGAGTGGATCGAGCGTGGGAGACACGCTTAAAAAGGTCAAAAAGTGGGCATATAAGGAAGTGGGCGAGGATCCAGATCATACTTTTGATCAGCCGCGAGATGATCGGACAGGCTTTGTTCTTAGTGCTTGTGGCCTTTGGACCTCAGGTTGGCTGGCGGATTTTCGAAATCTTCGAAACTTGGAGTTACAGGTGATTGCTGAATCGGAATGTTGTCCCGAGTGGAGCGAGTGGGTGGAGGTGACTCCGTGCAGGTTCAGTTGTGGCGCCTGTGCGAAAGTTTCCAGAAGGAGGACTTGCCTGACGGAGGCGACTTGTCCCTGTCCCGGGCCGAACAAGGAAGCAATCCCTTGCAACACGAATCTCTGTCCTGTGGGACTGCTGGGACAGTCTTGCTGCCCGCCCTACACCTTTGTGACCGTCGATGGAGAGATTAGGTGTGGGATGAAAGTGAGTTTGAAGTCCGCGAATTTCGTCTTTAAGTCGTGTTTCAGGGTCAAGCAGCGGCAGCGCCCCTTCGAGATCCAGGTTGCGAGAAGGAGAAGCCGTGTTGCCCAGAAGGCGGAATCTGGAGCGAGTGGATCGAACAAGGAAACTGTCCCACGAAATGCGGATCTTGCTCGACGATCGCGAGGAAGCGGAAGTGTTTATCCGTCAAGATGGGATGTCCGTGTGTGTAAGATTCAGATCACCCAAATCCTAAATTGCCACGCTTCGTTCAGAGGTCCGCGACAAGACGTCGGCGTGTGCGGAATGAGGCTTTGCGGTCCTCCGGCCGACGTCTGCTGCCCAGGAAACCAGATCCAAATCCTCGACGGCGTTTCCCAATGTGTTCCCGAGGGAACTCCGACAATGTTTGAGAAGCCAGAATGTTTGAAAGAATCCGTGTGGAACGAGTGGGGAATGTGGAGTGAGTGTTCCGCGCCCTGCGGAGGATGCGGTTCTTCTACGAGGCGAAGGACTTGTGCTTCCTATGCGCATCACAAAGAATGGTCGGTTTGGAGCCAGGCAGATCACATAACGAAATCAATTTCAGCCCAGGATTCGGCTACGAAGAGACTACGCCTTGCAATCTGCGTCCCTGCCCTACCCCAGAGCCGCCGTGCTGTGCTGGGAGCGCGTTGTGGAGACTCGGAAACGGAACGTTTTGTAGGAAAGCGATTCCCAGAGATGATATTGTAGGTTAATGGATATGCGGGCAGGCGGGAAAGATCTGGTGTTCTTGCAGTCTGGTCCCCTGGTAAACCAGCAACCAGGCGAATGGGCGCCTTGGGTGACAACTTGCACGGACAATTGCGGCTACTGTGGGTACAAGAGGAAACAGAGAACGTGCAAATCAGGCCTCTGTCCGTAAGTTCTCCCAGCTTGAGCTCCTCTCTGATTCAATTTTAAGATCTCGCAAACAAGCGATTCAAACCGAAGAACCTTGTGGAGCAACGGCCTGCACGCTTCCGCGAAAGCCTTGTTGTGGCCCCAATCCTAAAATCGAAATCGTCAGGGGACTAGTTCTCTGCAAGAAACCTTAGAATCTGTCCGACAAATATGTTTTATAAGTCCTATCTCAAGAAGTTCGAACACAAGCCGGTTTTCCCCTTAAAATGCCGATCTTCGCATGTTCGCAGCAGGCCTTTCTCGGGTGTGCGCAGAGATCCGCACCGCAGCGATTCTTCGTGTCTTCGCGGAATTCACCTCTGCAAGATCGCCTTTAAGGCCACAAACTCAAACGAACGGACTTACACACAAGTTCCGGCGAGGCATTTACGGAGTCTCACGTTGAATCCACAAAGGCCGCAGTTGTCGGTGCAGTGGTCGCTCCATTCGGACCAAGTTCCTGGAAGGTACTGGTGCTTATCCTAAAAAGGGAATTGCCGTAATCCAAGATCTCCGATCCTCCTAACCTCCAACTCACCTCGGCACTCACAACAAACACGAAACATAAAAGCGCAATCCACAAAATCTTCTCCATTCGGATTTTCGCTGCTCCCGAAATTCTCCGCGAATCGATTAAATACGCGCGCATTCGATCGGAACGAACGAGATCAATTGACCTGGATTGCTCTCTTGAAACATGCGTCTTTGTGTGCTTGAGAAAACGAATCCGAGAAAGCGAAAGAAAATCGAAAATTGGAGAAATTTATTTGTGGCGACAGAGGAGCGACTGGAACGACTGTTGGGATTAGATGGGGAGACAGGGATTCAGCATCTGCTGCAGGTCCGGGCGCATTGCTCCCCGAGGAGATTCGTGTATTTGAAGTCGTTGCAGTAGTCGAGGAACGTCTCGCAGAATTTGCCTGAAATGGAGCTTGGGGAAGATTCAGCAAGAGGGATTCTTACTCTTATCGACGCATTCGGCCGAAATTCCCAGTAGGAAGAAGGCGCAGAGGAGGACGAGAATAGCGTGGATATGCATCTTTGGATGAATAGGGAAGTCGGTGGGTTTTTGTGGTTTTCGATCGTTTGTTTACGGACAGGTGTGGACAAGGGAAAGCGGATAGCGTGACCACAAGAGAATGGCTGGGATTTATGAATACCTTTGACAATGGGTTGTTGTGGGCTCTTGTGTTTTTCAGGGGAGAACTGAAATGGAATCTCCGTTTCATAGCGGGAAGTTATGGGAATCACTTGGCTCACATGAGTATCCTGGCTGTCAGAGTCACCCTAGCAACAAGCGAACATCTCTGATTCCTCTCAGCGTCTTCTTAGAGAACTCCGATAAATTAGAAACCAATAACAACGGTTGTCGAGAGAGAAAAGGCGCTTTTATCTGAAGAGCATTTGCCAAGGGAAGCAAACCTAATTCGTTCGTGTTTCTTCAGTTCTTTCGACCGGTTCTTCGATGACTTCTTGGCTCCTGCTAATCCTGTTTCTGGCAAGAGAATCCAGCAGTTTTTTCAATAATTGGATTTTGAGGTCCACAGAACATTAGGAACAGCTCCCGATTCGCAGAAAGACTTATTCCTAAAACCGATGTTAAAAGAAACGCATTTTGTCGAGACGCCTTGTTTAGAAATCCCAAGTGGTGCCGCCAACACTGCGAACTCTTGAAGCGGTCCACTATAAGTTGAACCCAGCGGAATCCGTCGTTTTCACTTTCGATGAAAGCAAAGGAACCTGCAGTTTCTACAAGAACTTCACCTTCATCGCCAAATCGTCTGCTCAAAACAGCACCTTCTTGGCCACTTGGGACAAAGATGATGCTTGCTTAAACTCGCCAAGCGACGCGCGCGAAATCACGACGACTATCAACGAAATGGGTATTGTTTAGGGTTTTTTAGTTAAATTCGGTTTTCAGTGACCTGCATTTACGGGTGGAAGAAAGTTGAATTCGACGGGAAACCGTATTGCTATGGGGCAGTGAAGCCGGTGGAGTTTTGGATTTGAGATTTGGGTGACATTATAAGTCTAGATTAAGAGCGCTAGTGAAACTCAGTTTGATCTCTCACGGAGCTGTACGAATGTTGCCCTATTATCCCAACCCGCTACAATCGAAAGCCATGAACAAGGCATAAAGACAGGTTCGCAAGAGTTTTCGAGAGGAATAATAAAAGGAACTGTTTAGCCAAAATGTTTCCCGATTCCAAAGCCGAGAAGCTGATTTTGGGATTGCATTTTGTGGGAGGCCCGGAAGATTCCGAACCAAATTGGTATTGGATGGATGGCTTTAGAAAGCTCGATTTGGACCAAGTTGATGCATCACAAGAAGATAAGTCAAGGCAATACGGATTTTTCGGACTGGATAATGAAGCAAAATACGGTGATTCTCGAATAAGTCCAATCTGATTAACGAGGAATTGTAGGTTATTCCATTCAGTTGACCGCAAACGGACTCAAAGATTCGACGAAGCTCTTGTGCCGATACGAAGCTGGACTGAGTTATAAAAAGGACGGAAAACATTGAAATCCTTGCTGTGTAGACTTTTTCAGAACGCCAGGAGAAATTGTTGTTAGGCCATAAAGGTAGTAGCCACGTTCTCGTGACTCCTCAAGAAGCAAGAATATGAAAGCAAAGCATAAGAAAGCTGAAGGATTGGGCTACTTCAAGATTCGAATACGATCTCGAAACTACACATTGAAGGTGCACATTCCAGGTGGTTCCCCAAAAGTACAAAAAACAAGATTCCGAGATAAAATCTCCTGCCAATCCTCCCTACACACCAAACAAGCCCTCCTCGCGCCCACCTGCTCCTGCTCCCCAACCTTCTGATCACGTTCGCCCATAAAATCCAATTTTATCATTCCTCGCGATATCGAATCAGAAGTCGCTTGCGTCATCGCCGAAGTCAATCTCACCGTTTTTGCCTCCTCTACGCTCCGGAAGCGACTTATCACACTTCTGGCGCCCAAAGAAGCGCCTCCGTTATCACTCCTTTCGTGGTTTCCGCGATGAAGTCGTCTTCGTCCGCGCTGATTTGCGTTCTGCTACTGGCGCTCTTAGGTTCGGATGTCCTCGCGCTCAGGTGCAGCGTGATGTCTTCGGACCCCGAGGTGCATTTGGAGTCCGGGATTGAGAACTGCTCGAACACGAATATGATTTTCGATAATTTCTGTGCGAAGGCTGTTCGTGAGTTTGCGTCGCCAGAGGAGTCAGATGATCTGGGAAGAGTTTCAGTGGCCGACGGGAAGGTGATTCGAGGCTGTGATAATGTGCTTGTCGAGAAGGACAAGTTGGTTCAACTCAGCTGCACGGTGAGTCTTTCTTTGACTTTAAGAACCTCTAAAATTGCTGAAATCCTGCATATTCTCCTATATTCGCCTTTCCAGAAACCAGGCCACAGCACCCACAAGATCTACAGCGAAACGTGCGACCTCTTCTGTTGCTCCGAGGACTTCTGCAACGCCGCCGCGGCTGTCAACATCAGTTCGATTCTCTGTTTATCTCTCTTTCTGCTGCTTTTCACACATAAACTGTTTTATTAGCCCTGATCAACCTTTAATCGACTTAAAAGGTCAGCAGTTGGAAGATCGTCGTGCAGGCCAGGAGATAAGAAGGACAAAAACAGTGGAGTCTAGTCTAGCAGACGTCGGAACGATCAAAACGACGTTGAACGGAAAGTGTAGATCCGAGTTTAAACACGCCTAGTTTAACACGCACTTCCCAGCCTCATCTCATAAATCAAATCCGCAGCCAGGTGTCCCGATCTCGGAACACTCGCAACTCAAACTCTCGTCCGCACTTATTGATCCCCAGTTCCTCGAGGAGTCGCGGTGCAAATGTTTACAATTAAATGCGACTAAAAATACTTGTTTGCGGCGTTTCGGATGCGTTCGCAGGCGCCAGAGTGATGCAACAGAGGTCTGAGATTACGTTTAAGAGAGATCCCGGCGCAGCGGATTTATGAATGTCGCGATTGTGCGAAGTTGATGTGTGACCGAGATTCAGATTGGCGTTTGGTTCTTGATTGTCGAGGAAGAATGGCGCGAAAGTTGGTCGTTTTGAGCCTTTTGGCTGTTCTGGTGGCTGGAAACGGCTATTGGGAATATGAGGTGAGGATTCTAATTCAGAGGATTGGGGACTAATAAGGAGTTTAGGAGAAGAAGAGTGCGTTAGAGAAGAATGAGTGGCCTGGCATGAAGTTGAAGAGGATGTGGATGAACCGCGGGAGATTCGAGATTTTCACGCAGACGCTGCCGGACAATTTCGATTGGAGGAAGCAGAAGGTGGTCACGGATGTTAAGGAGCAAGGTACGGTTGAGTTGGGATTTGAAGTGACGGGGGATTACGCGTTCCAGGAAACCTGGACGTTTCGGACGTGTTCGCCGTCGTCGGAGCGATCGAGAGCTGCTGGGCGATTCGGACCGGAAACCTCGTGACTCTGTCCGAGCAGCAGCTGGTGGATTGCGGCAAGAAAGACGCTGGGATGAACGTCAGAGACGTCATGGAGTGAGTCGCATTCTATGCGATCTTCAGCAACAATTACGCTTTTAGATCTGTGTCCACTCTCGGCGGCCTCGAACTCAACTCCTCATATCCCTATGTCGCCCGTCGCCAGCCGTGCAAACTCAACAAAACCCAGATCTCAGTTGGAATTGAAGGTCATTTGAAGATGCACAACGAGGAAGCGATGGCCCGATATCTGATGGCGAAGGGTCCTCTTGTAGTCGGTGAGCTTAGGTTTGTAAAGAATTCAGTCCTGACGCCCATACATTCCAGGTTTCAACGGAAAGGACTCTCTCCCCTCCTACAAAAGCGGAATCATCAATCTCAACGCCACTCAGTGTTCTCCCGCGAACCTGAGTCATTCCGCTGTGGTAGTTGGATTCGGGATCGAAGCGAAAACGCCGTTCTGGATTCTCAAGAACAGTCGAGGAGCCAAATGGGGCGAAAACGGGTACTTCAGAATCGCCCGTGGGTTGAATACGTGTGGAGTCGCCACGAGTGTGTATTCTCCGTTCTTCGATGTGGACATTGGAGGACCGAATGTGATGAGAGTGATGGAAACGTTGTAATGAAATGGCAAGATTCGAATTGTTTGCAGATTCCACAAAGCCACAAATCAAAGCCACAGAGCAAACGCAAGCCGGTTAAGGGCATAAATGTACACAGGAGTTCGCGTTAAAAAATGGCCAATTCTTTCAGCACGCGAGTCAGCAGTTTCCCTGCTTGATCGTTGTAGTCGGTTGTAAACGAAGATAGTCGTTCGGAATTGAGAGTTTGTGGGATCACAGAAGGCAGGAATTTGCTCATCAGAGTGAAACGGATTGTTGGACAACGGAAAAATGATTTGCGGTCCGTTTTCTGCTTCGGGCGAATTTTTCTCCGGATTCACGCAAACGAATTCGAAGGATTCTTTCGATACTGGCGTTTCGAACCGTCGTTTTTAGAGCCTCGCGTTCAAACCCGAAAACACCATCTTCGGTCGCCTCCTCACGTTGACGATCTTTTTGTTCTTTTGAGGGACCAAAATCGGTTGAGCGGCGCTCGTTTGCCTAATCGAATCACAAGTTGGAGGTGGCGACCTTGTTCGGCGTGATGACAAGTTTCCTAAAGCGCTGGGTTCTGAAGAAAGAAGGCAGAATCGAGATGAATGGCCTCGTAGCCATAGGCGAAATCGTGAATATGGATGTCATCAAGAGAGCGCTCATGACCATCCAGGGACAACAGGGCGAGTATTTCCGTTTCCGTAAGTGGAAGGAGGACGTCGGAGGACGCAAGAAGGTGTTCGAAGCGGCGATGTGCAAATCAGAGAGAAACGGGCGACTCGGAAGGTGGCGAGGAGGTCGACTACGAGTATTATGGACCTTCGGGTTGAAACATGAACTGGAAATTGGGTGTCACCTTCGACAACACCTCGAGGTTCATTCGAGTGACGTTCACAGAGACCGACTTTTGGGGGAGCGACATCTCTGAGGACGGCATCTCGTTTGTGTGGCTGGCTTAACTCGTAACTCTTCTCGATTTGCATTTCTCTCTTCAGTAATCGAATGTCGATCGAACCTTTCATTTTCTGTCGTCTCCTATCACCGCTTAATCCCTCGTTTCCGAAGCCCCATGGCCTCTACGTACGGTTTACACTTCAATCTGTTAAACATTAAGTGGTTCAATTCTTTTTGTTCTACCACGTATGTGTTTTGTGCTGACTTTGGCTCTGGTGTGTTTATACAGTAAAACTGTGTTTTCCAAAGATTAGCCCAGCGATGCCGACGTTCCTCAATAAAACAGCAATAGCGAAGAAAGCTGTTTCGCTCTCTTGAGAGTCCTAAGCTCATATTCCAAATCGCATTGCGGCAAAACCGCCGCCATCTGCAATCGGTGGCGCTGCTCTTAACGCTCTTAACGCTACGTAGATCAACGTCAGAAACGCCGCTTGTCATTGATTGCGCGTGGAGCCGATGTCGTGGCTCTTCTTCTTGGCACTCTCCAATAATAATTTTGGTTGCAAAGTTGCAAGTTAACCCTTACATAAATAACGTGAGTCCCACACTGGCCGATTTTGAATTACCCACTTTGGCGAATGCGGCACAAAATCGGTTGAGCGGCGCTCGTTTGCCTAATCGAATCAGAGGGAAATAGCGATTGCGGCCATCAAACATCTGCAATCGGAGGTGTTATTTTGCCTATTGTAACCTTAGGACGACGTTAGAAACACCGCTTGCCGTTGATTACGCGAATAGCTGAGGTTGCGGTGCCTTCGAATACCGTCGCGGGCTGTTGTTTCGCGTTCGCTTACGTGATCATCGTGATTTCCTCTTAGCGTGCGTAAAAATAAAGCTATTTTCAGATCTTATTTGTCCTTAGTGACCCTAAGCCTTTTTGAGCTCTTCGACTGCTCGAGTAAGTCTGGTTTTTTTGCGAATTCTCTTGAAATCTCAGTTTTCAGGCACGATGGAAGCTATTCCCATAAAGTTTTGCCTCGCCGTCGCCAAGCACCATCGTGCGGGTAGCAGGGTGAATTCCACAAATGTCCGCTTGCTGCCGAAATTATGGAAAACTGCATTTGAAACAAGACTCGAGAAGACGATCGATGATCACAACGAAGCTGGGTACATCTACTGAACGGAAATCTTTCCCGACTCTTTCTAACTCCTGAACTAATTTCTAATAATCGCTTTGTGACTCATGTTCCCACGCCTCATTCTCAGAAGTCACAGCGGCGTTTCCTGTTATTCCTCGTTTTCCGCTGAATGTCTCCATTTCCACATCTGGGAATCTCAGAACCAACTTCCCTCGTCTTAACCAATCTTTGCCTTTTGTTATTGCTCTCTAATAAGTAAACGTATGGTTTACGATTACGTTGTATTGCAGGTTCTTGGGTAAGCCACAACAAGAGCACTGACCACATCCTTCATATGAACAATGGCACCCACTCCACAGAACCCTCGCACCTATAATCCCAGTCATCATCCACTCACAACCGTCGAATTCCCCATTTCCGCCACATTCCCTGTTGCGAGTTCCGCGCGTCGTCCCAATCACCCGCGTCCTCCACCAGTTTCTTTACTGAATTGAACTTTAATTAGCAGCAAAATTAATTCCAGAAATAAACGCGTTCACGGAAAGGTCGCCGTCGTTCGTGCCGAGTTCGCCCCCGAGGGACGCCCGAATATTAGTTTTGTTTCCAGCGTGGCCATTAAGACAGAACTGATGATGATTGGGTCGATTCCTGGGTTTAATTAAACTTACTAAGTTCTGCAGTTCGCTTTTTGGTCTTCGGACGGTTTCTTCGACGTCTGGACAACTTTCGAGTTTATCTCCGATCGAACACTTTTGTGCTTAGCAACGCAGAACTTATACGCCTCATAATTGGCCCTTCGCCCGCGCCGCTCCTAAATTACACGTTCGCCAAGTCTGCTCTTCGCGATTTGTGACTCTTGGAATTCAGCTTTGGGCTTTAAGACAGAGATCCCGTTTCATCTTCGCGGTTTCTGAGAAACTCGTAATTGTGTTTATAAGGCGTTTCTGGAACAGTCGTGAACCTACAATCCACGACGTTCCATGATCCAATCCAGACATCGCCATCTCGACCTCAGAATTGACATTTCGGCCACGGATTTCACTGGTTTGCACAAACTACCCTCATCCTGTTTTCCTCGAATCTAATTTGCGAACCCCAACAACGCAATCTTGTCACGCGACTCCCGTCTGGGCGCCTCTTCATGACGCCATTCGCGCTGTCCTCCCCCAGCTGGGTTACCTAAGAGATCCTATTTTAAGCACAAGGCTGTCTTCTGACAAATTGATAGCATTTTCAAACCTAAAATGACGTTTTAAGGCGTTGAAACAATGTCATTTTGTGAATAATTGAGGTTTTGATGCTGTGCCGAGACACAAATTAATCGCCCTTTTGCAGAATTTTGTCCCGGAGCGATCCTCGGGACATTAAAATTGCCCTTTGTTCCGTCGATTCCGTTCCCGGCTGCTCCCCGTTGGCTCCAATTCTCGCGTTTACGGAAGTGCGAACTCGTAAAACTCGGATTCGACCAACTTTTTGTAGCCTCGTTTCTTTTATGGTCGTGTCCAAGTGCGGAGTTTCCAGAGGGTCTCTTTCCTCCTATTCCAATCCCCAACTACTTAATCCAATTTTAGGAGAACTGTCCACTCCCCCAACTTCTCAGCACGCAACCTTGGATTCCTCCCCCTCCCATCATTCAATTATCCACCCAGTTTCATCTTCATCTCGTCGTCCTTCCCTCCTCTGCTAATTCTGGAAATGTCATCTCTGATCCTGGCCTTAGGTTCGTTAATTGGGGGTCAAGGGCGAGTTCTACGCAACATGGAATAAGGGTGTTGAAGGGGGGAGATCGGATATATTCTATCCTAAACCCGTAATCCCCATTCTCTCCAAATTCTCTGGCTTCCGCAATATTAAATGTGCATGACAAAGCTCTTGCGGATGACCTTTTAGGATGACAAGTCCGGTTGTTGGAAACAGTTGAGAGACTTTTCGACTTTCTCCTGCTTCCATATTCCCCACGCGTTCCCCTTCCAACCCACCAAGAATCATCAAATTCAAGCTTTCCAAATTTAATTCCTGGACCACGAGTAGTTTTCGCATAAGGAATCCCATCGAACACTGATTATCCTTGCAAACATGAAAACTCTTAGGGTTCTTCTCGTCTCGATGCTCATTCATTCACCTCCGAGCGCGTGGCGGATCAAACTAGAACTCTTTGCAAACAATCGCCAAATTCAATATAAATTCTCGCGTAGATGGACTCTTAAGCCCTCGAGCTCTTCAGGAAAAGTCCACCCCGAGCAGCCTTTCGCGTTTTCTTGCACAATGTCTTGTTTTCGTTTTCTCCGAATCTTTCGATTCCAGCGAGTTCAAATGAGCACTTTGCCCTTGAAGGACTGTTTTCGCCGGAATATGGTAAGCACACAGAGGAGGCATGATATCCGAAAACCGGAGACAGTTTGCTGCCTTCGGAGAAATGTTAATTGCTCGGTTTCATGGGAATTGAAGTTGAACGAGTGGTGTAGCCGGAGGAGTCCTCCGACCATTTCATTCTCATTCTGGAACCAGAGATCAACCTTTGTGGCGCCAGGGAAAGAAGTCCATTGCTCGTCCACCTCATTATGCACGTCCTAATCGGTAAAGGACGTTCCCGAGTCTCTTACTGTCTCCTCCATCCCTTGCATCTTAATCTTCGGTTCCAAAAGTCTTTATCTCCCAATAAAGAATCTCCCCAAAATCTGCACTTTTCCAACTTTTCGTCATTTCAAATGCGCCTAAAATTAACGCTGAATATTAGAGAAGGCAAGTGCAGGCAGCTTTCTGATCGCCACGTCCGAATGTTAAACGGTCTCGTGCCGACCAAACCTCCGTCTCCCGGCTCATTTCGGCTTAAACGGTCTTGACGCACTCTAGGAGATCTATTATCCTTTTCTAAGTCTCCGTTTTGACGTCAAATTCATGCGTACACGTATTTTCTTCTCATAAATTTCCAATTAAAAAGGTTTTTCCGTCTCGAAATTCGTGTTTTTCGTTTAGAATTGGCGTATTTTGTATGCACGAGTAGACGCACGCTTGGTCACGGAGAGCTGATTGACGTGAGGCGAGGTGCAAAGAGGAAGGAGACAGAGGAGCGCTTAATTGTGGATCCTTGTGACTACACTAAATGACTCCAGATTCTGAGAAATCTCGGAATTTCAAAACTCTTCCGGCTGTCCAAGCTTCAGTTTCAATCTCTGGCTGATCTTCCAGTGTGCCTAAGAACCTCTAAGACGATCCCAGCTACACCCTCCATGAACTCTTGTTTACTCAAACCTGCAAAGAGGAGATCCTCGCGTCACGGATTCGCCCGGCTGAGTGACGACTTTTGTTATCTCCCGCAACGTTTTGTTTTCCATTCGTTTGTGGTTCCTTGCCCATTCCGAGTATTCTCGGCTCCGAGATGCCCTTTCGCCGGTCGTGTTTCTAGGCAGCTTCCCAAACAGAACCCAAATATACTTGGATCGCAGAGCGCACTTCAATGAATTCCAAAGTCCTTGCGCAAGTGTTCTGCAACTTAGATCTGTTCTTAGATTCCACCGACTTTTTGGGAGCTTCTAAGAAACCGATTTAAGTCGCACACGGCTGGAATTGTGTCGCTGGCCCTCAGTTCTTCTCCGGGATCTTCTCTCCTCCACTCACAATTCCGGGTCTTTTTATGCCATAACACACTTCTTCCAACTTCGGCGCTCGCTGCTCATCTGCCTGGCTAATTAAGTCCTCCAGAGTCCGGAAGCACTTTTCATTGCGGCGTGGCAATCTCGTTAGGTCCGCGGAACATTCATTAACTCTTTCAAAGATCGGTTTCTCTTGAAGACGCTCTGGAGTCAAGTTGTCGCCTGCACGAGCTAATTTTGGAATGTTCGCACTCTGTCTGGCCACTTAAAAGTGCATCTTGGCCGAAGCTCCTCGTCATGGTTATGCTAATGAGCGCGTAAATTCAGACTAATTCTTCTGTTTTCTACACAGCTCGATTCTGAAGCCTGAACGGGGGAATTTAGGGAGTGTTATGATGTTTATGCTGTTCAGACCCCTTAGATTCCCTCGCGGAGAACGTTTATAGTTTACAGCCCCAATTATGCCAAGTGTTTTCGGTCTCGGAAATGAGGAAACTTGGATGCTTTGTTCTCCCACGGAGGACGACGAAGTGATCGTAGTCTGGGACAAGTTTTTTCGAAGGTTTGCGGCTTTTTAAGGAATCTCTTGCTCGGTCCCCGTTTTTACCTTAGATTAGACACCTTTTCGCAAATCGCGTGTTTGCCGAAAAGTCTCAACGTCCTTTTGCCACAGTTCGTCGAACATTCCTAACCGCATGTTCTTGGCATGCAACAACATTAATTACTCTGAGCGAGCACAAATATCCAAAATAAACTCGGAAATCATGGCACTTTTGTTTACGGTTAAAGTCGTTTTCGGTTTGCCGAACCTTTGAATAGACCTTAAACAACTAATAGATTGGCTCACTCCAGAAACAACCTCCGTCTGGAATCGTATTTTGGCACTCTTCACCGCGGCTCCTTCCGTCGACCACCCGCACGAAAGGACGCAAAAAGCATACTATCAATTCTATGAATCCAGACGTCGTTAGTGTGACTTTTACTAGTTTATGAGCCCCTTCCTTTTGAACACTGATTTCCCAAGATAAGCGGACCAACTTCCGCACCAACTGGCCATTTCCTTGCAGCGCTGAACTGCAAACCGGTGCAGCCTAATGAAGTTCTTAGATCCAAACCCTTCCTTAGCCGCTCCCTCACACTCTTATTATGCAAGCCGACCCAGCTTCCCGCCGCGCGGACTCGTAATCGCCGGCCAATCCGACTTGCAAGCAGCGCCGTAAAAGTTAATGGGATATGAAATCGACGCTGATGAAGCGGCGAAGATTACCCACCGCCGCTTTTTAGTCCCGAAACGTGAGTTCTTCGCTTCCTCGGGCTGTTCCCAGAAGATCAGCTGGAGACAAAATAGGTACGGAACCTCGGTCGCGAGTCACAATTGCGTTCCTTGGGAACCTCACTTAATTAAGCACCGAAAACACAAAACGTCGTCTTCGAAGTCGTCTTCTTAGTTTTGTCTCCGGCTAACTCAATTCAAAATTTCAGTTTTAACTCGAGTTCCCAAGTTCCGACCTCCTCCTTCTCCCCATCCTTCGTTTCTCCTTCCGCTGATTGCATTCTGGAAGGCAACTCTCTCGATCCCAAATAATCCTTTCCTTTCCATTTCTGTTTGTTGTTCTCGCGTTCTCCGCTCCGAAAACCCGAAGACTCCAAAGTTCCTCGTTTTTCCGTTTGCGTTAGTCTCAAAAGGTCATTTTTGCGTTTAATCGGACAGAGAATTCGGCTAATTCTGGCCGCGATGGAGGCCAGGAGATTAACGCAAGGTGATTCGAGTGGACAACCTTATTTTGCACAAGTGCGCCTGATTAACCGCCAAAACGAGGCCAAAGATCTACGGAAGAACGCTCCTTAAAAATTGTCAAAATTCAGCAAAGGGAAAGCTGTAGCCATGAAGGGAACCTCCTCCACGGCTGCTAATTCAAACTTTCGTTTGCAAACCGTTTCCGAAGATTAGCTGGATTGTGTGTTTCCTCCACAAATACAACTGAATTATTCAGAGAGGCGCCTCCAAAACCTAGCCCTCGGTTAGTTCACGCGCATTTCAGTTCCGGACTTCCTTGAAACCAAAGTTCATCTCCTCATTCAATTCTTCCATCTCCTCTTTTCGCGCAGATTTGTCCCCAAACTGAATAATAGAAGCGCTTCCGAACAGAGGATTCCGCGGAAAGGTGGAAAGGAGTCGCCAACTTTCAAAACAAATTTTGGGCGAAAATTGGTTGTTTGGGCAAATGGCATAAGTGTGAAATTGCCGGCGGGCCTGTTTTCGGCGGATATCCAAGACATTCGGGCGGTGGCTACCTGCGTGGAGTTCGATTGGCTTGTTTCCGTCGCCTGCCCCCTTCGTCGCCTTTCCTTCGTGCACCGTTTTCACGCGTTTCCGTGTTCCTTATATTCTTCATTAACTGCAGCTTCGAATCGCCCCGCGATCATTGAATTCGTCCCAATCGTTTCTCTCATCCTAAACCTTCGACTTTATTGTTTTCGACTCTCGCGCTTCAATAACTGGATTGCGTAGAATCTGCTTAGGCTGACTCTGTGAGAGCAGCGTGCATTAGGACAAGACCAGCTTTTAATTGTGTTTTTGATCCGAAGCTTTGTTTTTTCGGTAAATTGGAGTAGCAGCCTTAATTGCATCAGAAAACAAGCTTGGAACTAAAGACGAGGAACAGCGCCCTAGGCTTTACAAAGACGTGTTTAAGAAGTACTCTACCGTTTGCTAATTCTCGTCCTAGGTTGTTTGCGCGACTTTGTGGCTGACATGGCTAATTTCGAGAGGCCACAAGGCGCCACCGAGGGACGAACGGGACCTCGTTTTTCTTTATGAGACGTCGCGGCGATGGATGGTAAATGTCCTGTTTGCGAGTTTGTGTTTTCGAGTTGGGATTGAGTGCCGCTTTGCACGCTCTGCCGGAACATACCCGTGCTGTCCCAACTGATTCAGTTCATTCAACGCGTAGGAAGAGGGTGCACTATTTATTCCTTCCTCGTCAGACTCATGAAGTACCGTAGTCCTAGGACAAATAGCTCATATCGCTCTTCGTGAAAAACATGGAAAACGTGTTCTCGTCCTGCAAAACTGAAATTTGGCTCGACGCTTCGCGGACCGCTAGGTGTTCCTCAAAGAACGATCCTGGCTCGGAGATGGCGTGGAGCTCGGGGGAGACCAATTCTATCATCTGGCCATTTCCTTGGATCTCCAAGGATTCTCTCCAGTTCTGCAGAACTTCTTCCGACATCTCCAGCATCCGCTTGCAATCTCCTTCCGGCCTGGGATTTTCGATCCTGAGGTAGTTCCAGTCGGGCGTCATTCCAATCCATCCCACAATCAGATCCTTGAGTTCTGGTCCGAATTCGCAGTTCACGAAAAAGACATTCTTGGTCAGGCCTTTGCCCAGAATGTTCCAGAGACTCTGCAGGATCGTGTTGTCCACGTCCCGGACGTTGATGAATCGAAATGTTTCCGGAGCAACATTCTCCAGGATCGTCATCAGACTGTCCACTTGGGTGTATCCGGCGCTCACGTTCTTGAGAGTCACTTCCTTCAGCTTGGTCGCGGATCCCAGAGCACTTCTGACCTCATTCAGGCCCAACTCTTCTTGGCAAAATACGGGAAAATTCTCCTGGGGACCGAAAACATTAAGAACGTCGATGTCCTTGGAGCACGTCTCGACTTTGGTCAGGAGTTCCTCGCCTCTCCACCAGAACCTGTCGACTCCAATCTTCGGATTTTCTGGCGAAACGTGGAAAACGACGTTTGCTTGGAGGTCGAATCTGTGGACGTCGGATTGGCCGTCGAGGGCCAGGTTGTTTAGTCGGCGAAAGAGAGATTCCATGGTGGAGGAGATGTGAGGTTGGCTACCACTGTGCCCTTATATGACTCCGCAGGCACTACTTTTCCTAACTTCCTCTAGCATTGATCTCTGACCTTGTTTGTTAAATTCATCCGAATGCAGAGCACTCCAAGGGCAAAAACAAAGATAATCGCTCAAACGAGTGAACTTGAACTTCCGAAGAATCAAGGACCATAAAAACCAATTCGAAGGGAGCAGGTGTTGAGCAGATGCTTCCAGCACTTCGAAACTGATCTCGACAGGCCACGTTCAGTGTTTGCCGCATATTGACGTTTGAAACGTAATAGACGCTATTGTGGGACTCTTTTTTGTGGAATCGGAGAGATTTTCAGAAAACAGGTGCGCTTGAAAAACGCCGGAGTTTGTTTTGGAAGATCTGTGCTCTCGACCAGTGATGCCCTTTGGTTGCAACGCCCTTCGCGTTGCAACTGATCCCCACTCTTCTCCTTTCCAGGATCCAAATTCCCAATAATCGAATTCCTCACACTCGAATTCATTTCTTCGAGGTGTTGCGGCCGCGATTCCTCGCAATTGGACTTTTGCGTGCAACGTTTGTTTCGAAACTACGGCCGCCGAACTCGTTTACCTGCGTGATCTATTCCCGAACTTTGGCCACGCTTTACTTGTTCCTCCTCGATTCCTTTTGTTTATGGTTGGCCCATTGCTGCGAAGTTTAAGCCTTCGGAAATTGCGGCCATCGACCTTGGGTGTAGTCAACCCGGGGAAGGTCGGGACTCTTGAGGACTCTCGAGTAATCCCCCGGAGGAGAAGATCACCCACGTACTTTCCAAGGTTGTTTTGACGGAGCGCAGCCGCAGAAACACGGAAACTTAATAAGATCCGCTATGAAAAGGTCGAGAGGGGAATTTCCGAAACGTGCAGGCGGAAGGAACAATGGGGCGGTTTTGTAGTTGCGCCCTCCGCTGAATTTAATGCAAACCCAAACCACCCGAAAAAGGTTCTCTTTTGCGATCTCGGCAAAGTACTCGAAAGTCTCGATTTCCAGCTGTTTATCCCACAAAACAACTTATCTTCCCCGGCATATCTAGTATCCCTTCTTTCCCCGTCCCTCCATCTTCCTTTGTGCCATTCGATCCCCCCTGTTTTCGAATGACGCGATTCTCGGAATCCTCCTTGGCGGCCTCCTTTTGAAAAGATGGTTTCTCGAGTAAACAATAGGACGTTTCGTGTTTCTACAACGTTTCTACGTTTAGCGCCAGGTTGGGAGGTCGGTAAATATGGGAAGAAGAGAAGAATGACAGATTGTGGGTACGGTGGAATGTGTACCTCCGAAGAAGGACCTCCCAAAAGCGAGCACAGAGATCCTTTGGCCCCTTTACACTCAAACACACCTAAATTCACAACTAGTTCGTTCAAACAACATTCCAAGTTTTAGATCTCAATTTTCTCCGCCGACCTCAAGTGCGAATCAAGTCCAGAACCAATCTCCGTCCAAATGACGCACCCGAGTTGATACTCCGCATATTATTGCAATTCCACCCAAAGTTCTCGACCACCACTCGCTCCAACTTAGGCTCTCCTCTTCTCCTCGCCTCGATTTTCATCTCCGTGTGTTTTTTGGTGTCCCTACATAAAAGTTCTTTCCGAGCCACCCAAAATTAAATTCCTGTTTTTCGTGTCGCCTCGAGCGCTCTTCGCGCTTCCTCCTCTCGGAAACTTGCTTGATTGCGTAATTAATTAAGAATGCACGAGTCCGATCTTCATCCGCGAGATTTCCAAAGATTCGTGCATTTGCGCGCGGGAACTTTGGGCAGAATGCTCTTTTGGAGTTCTTTTCCAAGACCTCGACTCGTTTATTGTTCCGGGTCTTAAGTGGATTAGCTCCTCTTTGTGTTTTGCAGTTTCCATGGTTCGGAAGATCGTATTTTGACCGTCGGAAGCGAATGGGAGGGTGGGAAGGTAGGTCAAGCATCAAGCATGGTTCCTAAGCTTCTGCGGAGAAAGATCAAATTTGGTTTTCTGTATCTTCATCCGGTCTTCTTCCCGAATTCCGCTGTCCTCTATGGATAGGACCACCATAGCTCATGCTCTGAGCCGCCACGTCATCCAAAGATCATCGTGATGGACGCGTTCGAAATTAGTGCATGTCTCGATTTCGGCGTTCAGGGCGACACGTGATCTCGAGCTGAAAAATCCCGCGTTTGTTTACGCCAGATAGTTGAGACGGATCGCAAAAAACGAATCTATGCATTCGGTAGAAGGTGCCAGACTAAGCGACAGGTGATTTTGGGTCTGTGGCGAGTTGAACCCGAGTGAGAGACTAGTGTGGCACCATGTTTATGCTTGTTTCCCCTCGAATAGTTCTTAATCATTCAGCGGAAAACTGAAAACTTGACCGAAATGTGAAAGGCGTGAATTCGAGGAATGCGCAGACAGGTTCGGTCTCTGGTGTCTTCTCTAGGAAAGAAGACCTTTGTGTCCCTTGAACTCGAAAATGTCCTGCAGAACTCTTTTCTTCGAATTCCTACAATTCAAATCCCGAAATCAGATTTCTTTGGTCCCAAACATTTCCGTGGGAGAGTTCTTTGTCACCCCTAATTGCACCAACTCTACATCGAAGGTCAGACCACTTAACTCGTGACTCTTCTCTCCTTAAACAGAACCGATTAACTTTCGAAACGCCCGAATTTCTAAGAAATCCAAACCTTTGCGTCCCTACAGTGGGGCTCCTAAAAGGGCTCACAATGTCAGAGGACATCATCCACGCGTCACGGGCCCAAAATGACAAATGGTTGTGAGTAAACACCAGTTCTCGTTTTGCACTTGCGTGATCTTCTCCAGTTTCGCCGAGACTCCAGTGGCCGTATCCACGAAACTGGAAAGCGCTTCCCACTCGGTTCCCAGTCACTTCCCAAAATGCTTCCCAGCTTCCCGGTCTCCGGTGACCGGGAAGCTGGCTTCCCAGTCAAATTTTTCGATGCTAAGGGATCTTCTTAACAAAAGTTAGGTGCCACCCACGTCAATGCTTCCCAAAGTGGGAACTTCGTGGATGCGAAATTGAAAAACTGTGGATTTTCCCACTGGGTAAGCTCCCATTTGGGAATCGACCGGGAAATGCTTCCCATTGGGGACTTTTCCCAGTTTCGTGGATACGGCCACAGGTTTTAGCTTCGGTAACGGTTTTCCTGGCCCAGCTTCATATAGTTCATTTCCTTGACGCTCTGATGGCCCAAGTAGTATAGTGGTTAGTACTCCACGTTGTGGCCGTGGCGACG
>KN167610.1:108590-124531 GCA_000757745.1 Steinernema scapterisci
AACCCGAAATGAGCCATTAAATTTTGATGCTTGAATGTATTTGAAGACAATAAGGAGACAGACTCTATTGTGCGCCAAAGGCCATGTTGTGACCAGGGATTGTCCCTGAAACGAAACCAGCGCGGGACGATCCAGCTTTTCGGTTTGTTTTCTCTTCTGTAGCCTGCACTCCACTTAAGATTCCTCGAGTTCTCTCTAGAAAGTTTCTCTTTTGTCTTCTTTGTATTCGACTCCGCCATTCAGCTCCAAAAACTGTTTTTCTTCGCATTTGCCCCTACGCGTACCCTACGTCCGCTCATGATCCGCCGTCATCCTTAGACACATTTTTAAATGAGCAGAATTAATGGAGAAATTGGGAAACAAACTTCGTTCTGCGAAGACAGCTGAATTAAGGAAACGTTGAATTTAGTGCATCCTCTACGTCTTATTTGCGCCACATGCTCCGCTTGTCCAAGCGCTCTTTACGCGATCTACAAAGTTTGAGAGTTTGAGTCATACCAACTGTTCTCATGAAGTCCAACTCCAAAACTCCGAATTCTAAAGGACGAGGCTACGCCGGACTCTTTCAAAACGGCCAGGCCTTTTCAGCACCCTCCGTTTCGGCTAACATTTGAAGGCAATCTATCTTCGTGGCCCCGGTGTAGGGACGTGGAAGGGGCTAAGAAAACAGCGACGAGGGAGCCGTAGAATGAGAGCAAAGGGTCATGTTTTCAATGAAGTCCGAAAACTCGTCGACTCGGTTTTTGGTGTCCTGGATACTCCGTATCCTCGAGAACAACAGTGAAAATATGTTGTCCGACAAAGAAACGAGGTCAACGATTCGAGCAAACTTAGCAGAAAACACGAAGAATTAAGTTTTGACGAGATCGGATTACGCATGATTGAAAAAGCGCCGCCCGCAGCACCTAGCCTAACATTTCCCCAACGCGCCCCTACACGAAGTCCCCAGGAGAATCAGAGTTTCCTGTCACAAATTGCTGAACGAGCAAACGTTAGGAACGTAGCCGTTCTCTTGCGACTCCGAGGATGCAGGCGGAACAAATCCTGATTTGGGTAAATACCGGTAATTTCAGATTTCGTGTCTGTAGTTTCTTGGCTATCCGAGGCTCAAAGAAAGATCCAGAGGGGCAAAAAAGGTATCGGAGGAGATCTTGCGGTATCTCGGGTTTGTACCTGAATGTCCTTAGACAAAGTTTCACAGAACTACTTGAACTAATAACGAGATCAAGGCGATTCGTGGCGATAAGTACAGAACATGTTTGTAGCGTAGAAAAGGCTAATTTGTAGCTAATGGAGGAGAAGTTGTGGTTTCTGGTCTCGCCACATTCCCTGACGTGTTCAACGTTAAGAGATTCCGGGAATCCGAAACGGAGATAGAAGGTAGCAGAGGAGTGTAGGCGTCACTGTGTCTTGTCCCCGGCCTTCTCTTTGCAGTCGAAACACGATCCCACAGGGGATCTCTCTCTACCGAAACGAAAATTGCTTATCTGTCCTCACAAACAAACAAATTCAAAATGCGCATTAGGTCACACTCGATTCTCCCTGAACCCTCGCATACTACCTACAAACTCCCTGTTTTGTCAGCTCTCCGGCTTCCTAACCGAATCTCCCGAACTCTGTGCTTCCGTCAGCACAGTTCGTCACGTTCAACGTGGCCAACAATAGCTACTGGAAGGTCTCCGCGTTCAGGTTCCGACGTGTTCGCTCCGAGTCAGTTCAGGCGTGTTATTTACGTTTCTCCGCTTTCAGATTCCCGTCGAGACCGCAATCATTTTCTTCCGCATGGCCGAACCCGTCAACCTCACAGGATTCACTCTCCGCGAATTCACGGTTCCGTTTCGGGTAAGTCTTCTGCGCCCTCTTCTTCATTAGGTCGCTATTTGCGTCCCGCATATCAAATGTCAAATCATGGATTTGTTTGGACGCCCGCGAATCGCACGTTCTCCCCACTTAGGGACACGTTCCAGGCCGGCGCTCCGCCCCCAGGCGTCCAGGCCCCACCTCCCACATGCTCCTTTCCGCCGCCCGCACCGAATAAGACATCAATTTCGCTTGCTTCAAGCGTGCAGGTTGCTCCTTGCCTCTAGTCAATTCCTATTTCTGCCAAAGTGGTTCTAGAGAATCCCGGACGTCATGAAACTGGTGAGGCTTTTATGCTTAATTATAAGAATTAGCTTTGATTGTGGGTCTTGAAGCGATAATTACGGGAGGACCAGTGGGAAAGCCCATTACCCTTGCTTTGGACCAGACGGATATAAATTGGGGTTTAGAGCCTCCTGGGCCCATCCCGATATAATCCTATCGAAAGCTCATCTGAACACGAGTCGCCTAAAAGCTGTTTTCCCGAATCAACCATTAGAGCCGTTCTTCCCGCTAATCCACTTTTGTCTGTTTTTCGCTTCCTCTTACAGGCTCCGAAGAGGTTCCTTCATCGCCCCAAACTCATTCTGACTTTTCTCGCCGAGATTCTTCCTTCACGCGCCCTATTTTGATCCTAGCCAGAATTCTTCGCAGCGGCGTCGGGACCCTGAAAGACAAAAAGGTTTTTAATGTCGCGCTCGTTAAGAATTAATTGTTTTGGCGATTACAATTTTCACGAAAGCTGATTTATTCAGAGAACTCGGCTAGCTGCTCTCGGATTCTTGTTTCGCCGCCTGTTTTCCTAAGATTCGCTCGTCTTGGACCGACTCGCATTCTCAGTTTTCCTTTTTGAAGACTGTTTTGTAGGTTTTGTTTGTTTTTCGCGTTTTTCAAAAAGGAACCAACTTTGGAATTAGTGCAGTTGAGTCGAGGAGTCGGTTTAGACCGAATTCCAGTACGCTTCATTGGCATTTTGCTACCTACAAACATTTTAGTCCTGTAGTGTCCGGAGGGGAGTTTAACCGGTTCCGGGGTCTGGAAGTTTCCCAAGTTTGGCGCTTTGGACTGCAGTAGCTTCGGATAGTTTCGAAGGCGCGGAGTATCCAACGGTTAGAACTAGCCTTAGGGAAGAGAGCGCGAAACCGCACTCGAGGATGCTTGAGGACGACCACTTGTCCTCGTTCAATTCAATCCGCACTCCTTAAATTGTTCTAAAACAACGAATTCAGTTTGTTTTTGGGTTTTCTTTCTTGCGGCTACAATGCTTTCTTAACTTGAGGACACAAAACTCGATTTCTCCGGCGGCTCTTAAGTTCATCTTCGTTCCTCCAGTTGCAAATCCAGAATCGACATTCAACCACAAACAAATGATATCTGTTTGTTCTTTTAAAGTCGGGGATGTTTTCCGAGACGAGGAAACTGGCTTCGGAGAATGTAGGTGGTCTGCTCTTGTCCGCATTTGATTTCGTTTGCCATCGAATCCCAATTTCCTGGATTCTGATCCCAACAGCTACGGCTTTGTTGGCCGTGAGTAATTGGACCTCCTAAAACACGTAATTCGAGCGTGGATGCTCTTTTAAGCGGTGTACGCCAAATTACGTGTTTGCGTGGCTCTCGATTCGTTTCCTGTTTTCTCAAATTAGCTCGCATTGCAAGCTAACCTGAACTCCAAATTGGGTCTCTCTCTATTCCTAGCTCTCAACTCCACTCCTACCGTACCTTGTATCACTAATCCTACACTCTATCGTGTTTTCGTGTTTCCCACGACCTCGAAAGTGCACTTGCGAATTTGAAACCGAGTCTCCGCTGGTTCCCCTTTGCGCATCTTCCTGCAAGAAGTCCTTTGCAAGTGCGTAGGATTGTCCGATTAGGTGATGGAGGAACTCCGGAGGGGATATCTTGCCTGTACCGAAGAGCTTGAGTACACACAGACAACGTGATATTGAAAATGGGGCGAAGTTTGTGTTGACAGATGGCCCGATATTGCTTTTCCCGAATTCGTGAGAATCGGGTGAGGGTGGGAAATGGGAAGAAGGAGGAGGATTGGACCGTTTTGCCCGGCGATTGAAGTAGAGCGGAGATTTCTGGAAGTTTGAAGATCCAGAAAAACGATCAAACTAGTTCCTAGTGCGAACCAACTTCTCCAACTTCTTTCATTTCGTGTTTTCGAAAATTGTGCTTTTGTTGACGTGAAAAGAAACGACCGACTGCGAGAGCTTCGATTATTAGAAAACACGAAGTGCGCCTTTTAGAAGATAATTTGCCCGGTCTGACTCATTCCGCGGAGGCAAATTATTCATTCTCTTCGTTATTGTCTGCCACATGGAGACGCTTAGCCGCTTGACGCGCCTCGCCGACTTCGCCTCAAAAGCTCCTCATCCCCAAGAACAACTCATGGTCTGGAATCGCATAAACTAATCTGATTTCCAACCATCCGTGCTGAGTCGATCGAAGCAGAACACGCATCTTGTCCAAGACACTCTTTTCAACGCTTCAATTTGTTCAAATGCTCGCCTCCAAATCTAATATTGTGTTGTTACGTTCTCGCTTTTACGAATTGACTCGGGCTTTCGAGGAAACCTTCTCAGCCCGACTTCTTCCCGAACCGTTTCTCAGGTTGTCAAACTTCTACGAATAGTGCAAAGCAGCTAAATTTGGTTTTGAAGACCTCAATTGAGTTTGCTGGTTTTCGGTCTTTGAATGAGAGTCGTGGGAATACCGGGCCATTGGACCTTTGAAGCACTTCGGAGGCACTCCTGCAATCGGTGGTTTCACCCAAGTCTCCTGGACTTTCATTCACAAGCATATCTTCGACCCGGAAATCCTGCTGCCTTCCACCTCCTCTTCTGGAAATCGCCACTCGACCTTCTCTTGTCCTCAATCAGATGATTCACTCAGCTTTTCAACCTTTCCGACCCTCCAAAGATCGAAAAACGCAGATTTCCGTTAACAATTCATCGGGATTCGCCGTTTGCAATTCTGAACGTTCTCTAGCTACGGGAATTTCCAATCGCGGAACGTGTGCAGATCCCAGAGGTCGTCAACTTTTCCGTAGACCGCAAAAAACACGGAATCTTTGTGCAGACATCTTCTAGGCCGTTATTGGGTTACTTAGGCCCGTTCACGGTCGGGACAAGCATTTAATGACCAGGAAATGAAGCCTTTGGACCGGTTGTTGTTCTTTGCCTCCTGTCTTGAGTTTGCTTTTTCGCGTTTTGCAAAAGTTCTTGGGTTTCCCAGTTTAGTTGTGTGCTTCGTTTGCCTGCCGCTGGCTTATGAAGCGCATCTGGACTCGCTTTCCCGCGGTCTGTGTAAACTACAGACGCAAGCAAATGAGCTGTGAATGATGCGTGTCAAAAAGCGGAAATTTTGGGAAATCGACCGAGGGCAGAGAAATACGACACAACAACACAAACAACGCGAGTTCGAGAACCTTCGGTAGGTACAGGAGATTCCCGGAGATTCCCCTGTAATGTCTCCATCCGCTATTTTCCAGATTTATCTGTCCTTTCTATAACCGGCACCTATCTCGTTCCTGTCTTTACACTCTCTGTCGTTCCCAGACGGGAACCTGTCCTCTCTATTCCCTGTTTTCCCTTCTTCGTCCGGCCCTCAAATCGAATTTCTCCTAATTTCGAGTAACTTTCGACTCGGTCTGGAAAGTCAGCAATCTGCGCAAGGCGGAGTCTCGGGTGTCTCCGGCCCATAAAAGTGTTTCTGACCAGTGCGGGCAAGGCGGGGGCTCGCCACCTAATGGGCGTCTCCCAAGACCTTTATCTGGGGTCGAAACCGGATCGCCGCCATCCGTCATAGACCTATTTCGTTTTTCCGGCGCTACCGTTGGGCGGACGTGGGCTTTCGGCCTATGTGATTCATGGGAATCTCGATTCGGAGACCCGATTCCCAGCTATTAATGAATGATGTATACACGCGTAGGCTCCGTTTTTAGTTATCCGGTTCCACCTCCAGGAACAGCGCCGCCTCTGGATTCTCCCTCTTTTCGTGATTTGTGCAGGCGACACTTCTTTCTTCACTGCTTGTTTTTGGATCCGACCTCCGAAGGTGGCTCCTGTCCACTCACATCAACATCTACACTCGAGTTTTGATCTCTCCGGACCCTCATTCGATATGCAACAATCCACTTTCTGGCCGCACTCCTGCTCCTCCGTACTCCTGCTTCACCGTTTTTGCCCTTTTGCTTTGCCCCAACCTGGTGACTCGAAGAAGCGATCGGGCTTGTTCATGCCTAAAGGTCGAATTCCTGGAGATGACCTTGGTCGATACGCGTGGTCGCTCCATTCGAGCGGAACCCCATCTTTCACTTTCCCGTTATGCCGTTGTTTAGTCAGGATACGCCAGAAGCCGAGATCCTTGTTATGAGTTCTGCTCGCTGCACTTTGGCTCCAGAATTCTTACACCTGAACTCCAATCTTAGCATGGAAGTCAAGTTCTCGTTCTTCATGACCAGTACAGACGATTTCAGATGCAGCAGAACTAGAAGTTCTGCTGTTTTTGTTTTCGAATTCAGTTTTATGAGTTTTCCCGTGTTTTGGCGTCGGCTGGTCGGTCCACCTTTCATCCCCGAATCCACTAAAACCAATATTCGAATGTATTCCCCTGGCGCCGCTCGGAGGCAAAAACAGAGGAATCGAATAGGTTCCCGCTTTCGAGTTTCCTTTCAAGTTCGCGTTTTCCCTCGAGTGCTTGTAAACGAATTCAGCTGAAACGCCTGTTTTAAGATTTTCCACGCGGACAAACGGCTTGTTTTTGGTCGGCCACGAGTTTAGATCGCCGTCGAAAGATTGAAAATGGTAAATATTGTCTGGTGATTCTAAAGTCGGCGTCGATCGCCCTTATCTAACTATCTCTTCGGGGTTGCTCTAAACTAGATTTTAGGCCAGCAGACGTGTTCCAGGAAATGAGTCAAAAGTGGATTGAGGACACTTGTTTACGTACTCTGCCTTTCAAGGCGATTCCACTGAAAACAGGAATCCTCGTTTCCTTTCTTAATCGAGTGTAGACATCTCGAGTTTCACTCCCGAAATGATGCTTCAATTATTCACTTTCCGCCGAGACTTTCGATTCCGTTGAAGCTTTGGCTCTTGGGACAACAACAGCTCTAAACACAATCACGAGGCGAACGGACGTGTGAAGGGAAAAGGCGCTTTTGGGGATCTGGAAAGATTGCGTCTTGATTTCAAAAACCCTGTTTTTGGAGATATTAGCGTTTAAATGTTTCTTAGTCACCGAATTACGTAAACAGAGTCTAGACCCTGGGCGCTTATCATATCGCCAACGACCCGGAACGCTCATACAAGTTGTCGCTCAAAACGCTTGTTTTCAATTAGCTCAAAAGTTCAAAACAAATCCAAAATGGTCCAGAATTTTAATATTCTGAGTTTTAGGGATACCGTCAGTATGTCGCCGGAACCTACATTGCCTTCAACATCGTTGGATTCGCCCTCAACGTGTGGGTCGCCTACGTCGTGGCGCCCCTCCTCACGGCCCAGAGGGTCCGCGTTCCCAAAGCGATTCTCTTCTACATCCTCATTCTCTGCATTTCCGATCTGATGACCATGATTGGTGAGTCCCCCAGTTCCCTGGTTCCCATCTAATCCTGGCCCCTTTTCAGGTATGCTCTTCCTCATCACAGAAGTCGTCCTCGGCACGTGGATGTTCAGCTCCTTCGCCTGCACCTCCTATCTGATCTTCGACTCGATGAACAAATTCGTCGCCCCGATTATCGTCGTCTTAATTAGCAGAACATGCTACGCTACAGTATGCCTGGACAAGGCGAAACAGGAGAACGCCGCGAGTTTGAAGGTTGGTTCTTTGAGAGGCCGTTAATGGATGTTTATCCGGTTAATTTGGGATTGAGTGGGTCGGATTGGGTTGGGAAGGAAATCGTATGTTTCCGGAGATGAGAGAGGAAGATGGGATCTTCGAGCTTTCGTTAAAATTTCGAAAATCGATGATTCAAGGAAGACTTTTGCAAGAGGTCCTACCGCGATAATCAATTATTTCACGTTTGTTTTGTCCGGCGAATTCGAGAATCGGTTTCTAAATGCTGTTTATTTCCAGCAAGCCGTGGTGCTGGTGGTGGTCTCCCTCTGCGTGGTTATGGCCCTCCTCTGGCCCGTTTTCGCCTACAGCGAGGTCTTCACGCTCTACTTCAACGTCAACGAAACCGCGAAAGAAGTGAACGTGATGCGGAAATGCAGTTTCTTGCCGCCGCCGAGTAAGTTCTCCTCGTATCTTCCTGGATTCTAGTTTTCCTATTTCAGCGATCGAACTCGGCTTCAGCATTGTCGCCTGTACTCTCAGCTACGCGATTCCGCTCTTCGGGATCATCTACTGGTACGTCTCCGTGCCGTTCTTCCTGCGGAAACGCGCCGGAGAATCCCTCGTGCAGAGAAGGTAAAAACTCATCTTGGCATCGCTCTTCCAACTCTTTGAATTTCAGCTCGTCCGCTGAAGGAGCGATCAAGAAGGTCGTCGCTACCGTAATCGTCCTCAGCGCCGTTTACGTCGTCTGCTGGACTCCCTATTGGATCAGCCTCTTCGCGCACCGAATCTTCGCCACTTCCTCCATGAACCGAACTCGTAGGAACTCTCATCCAAGTTTCTCTTCTACTCCTCTTTTCCAGTGGTGATCCTCTCCTACCTTATCCACCTGCTCCCCTACGTCAGCTGCGTCGCCTACCCGGTCATCTTCACCGTCATGAACCGAGGAATCAAAGCCGCGCACGCCGAAGTCCTCAAGAACCACAAGCGGAAACTCCTTTCGATCAAGGACGAAGCCGGACAGCAGATCCGAATCGCGGTCCGCGGAGCCGCCAGCAGAACCCGAGGGAGCGACGCCTCGAAACTCTGTTCCGGACTCATGATCGAGCGTTCGATCAGCAACATCAGCAATGTGAGTTGGAAGAAATGAGGGACCTGGGAATCATGGAGCCGAGTTTAGATTGCGAGCTTGAAACACGAGCGTGCTTCGTTCAATTCCGTTGCGGAGGCGACCACGGACTCGACCGCAGCGAGTCTTCGCGTGAATTCCTTGGAGGAAACTTTGTTGTAAAACTTGGTGCTCGCATTGTTTTGACATATCTCTCGCGTTTGATCTTTTGGCTGCCGACGGGTACTTGCGATAAATTCTGACTATTCAAATGTGTCTTTTTGTTGTTCTCTCATTTAATGCCACTTAATGGTGATGTTACGTCCATTCGGCCAGTTGACGAGAGATTTTCTCTGTTCATCTGCAGTGGCCACACCGCACCAATCTCCCCAACGCGACCATCACACTTGGGATGTCCCATCATGGAAGGCTCATAAACTTACCTGGCTGGGATCTCCCTGCGATCACGAAGACAGGGAATCCATGGCGAGGCTGGGACATTGCACTTCGGCTCCCGGCTGACCCGTGCGGCAGCTCCGAGTTGGAGTTGGCCGACAGCTAAATTTTTGAGTCAGGGGACAGCGTTCGCGCTTCCCCGCCAAAAGAGCGATTGTTGGCCGAAACCAGGTCTTCCTGTCCGTCGATGTATCGTTTCCTGGAGATTATGTATACGACAGGAACTGGAAGAAATCAAGTGTGGTCAACTCTCAATCTCCATTTCCTGTTTGCCAAAACATTCCTCAAAGAATCATTTCCGGAACTCCTTTGAAATGGTTTCGGTGAACACAGGGATCAATCTTCAAGGGAAAAGTAGCGCTGAACAACAACGGCTTTCATCAAGAAACATGACTTTCCTACGACGTTGTTTCAGGCATTTGTTGAAACGTTGAAACGAGGGAGTCAAGAGCTCAAAAGACGCACTTCGAAGTGAGGACAAAAGACGGAAGGGCAAAGTTCCAATCGCGTGGTTTCAGAGAACAAAGTGAGGAAACAAATTCCAATCTTCGCTTCGCCCTCTATCGTGTTCTGACGCGTCCTTCGAAGCTCTTCTCGCCGAACGGAAACTGGAACATCCTAGGGATCGCTACGAGCCGATCAACATTTGCGCGGACTTTTTGACACTTGCATACATAATTCTTTAGGAGATTCTTTAGAACTCTGACAATCTGGTCACACAGCAAGAGTTTGATCTGAACTACAGCGACACTGAACACAATTGGATTTTTCATAATGAAGTTTGGCGATTATACATAGGTGCACAAACAAGCACGTGCATGACGTGGCGGCTCTTTGGAAGCCACTTGTTTTCTTCACTGAAAGTTTGTACTTCGAAATGGGCCTCCAAGTCAGTTCCGAAAACCAAGATTGGGAAAGTGGGGGTCTGAGAAAAGATCAAAGTGAGCAATCGACCGATCTCCATGTAGCCTTTTCGGTGGTCACCGCCATTGACCATTGGCCTCACCATCCGGTGAACAAGCTTCGTCCCCTCTGTTTCGAACTGCGAGGGACAAAAGGAAATTCTTCTTTGCAGCTTTGCAATTTTTTCCTGGTACTACGTAAGGTGGATGGTGGATCGACGAGGATGCTGAGAAAGAGAAGACGGATTCGCAGAGCGACCATTCGCCACTTTTCGTGGGACCTGGCCTTCTTTTTTCTTGTAATTCCAAAGATCGCTTCTGTTTTGTTGACAACTTCACTATGGCTCTAGTAAATAATTAGTGTATAGCGTTTCAGCTGTAATCGGGTGTTGTTTCAGGCCTTTGTTGAAACGTTGTGAATGAGGGGACAAACGCTATACGAACAACAGATGTAAGGTCAAGATCATAATTGCGCATGCACTTTAGCGTTCCAGAGAACAGACTGAGAGATACAATAAACTAATTCTAATCGTTGTCTTTTGCTTGAAATTGGCTTTTAGAGCGTATTTGAAAACCTTAAAACAAGTTCCAGCTCAAAATTCGATTTCTATAAAAACTTATGATCCTCCGGATACAAAAATTCACCGAAAAGCACAGATTTTTATAGTAATTTGCTTTGTTGGACTTTGGTCGGAGATTGGTCGATCGATCGATCTTCACACGTTAGATCTTTTTGGTGCATCCATCTCATTGCTGACCCCACCGTCCGACAAGCATGCTTCGTCTCTTATTCCTGGGACTAATATCCGTTTCCTTGGCTTTTGCTACAAGCACAGCTTACACAAAATGCGTCAATTCAACGATTCGTGACAAGCATCTTTCTGCATGCTCTGAGGGTTTGCCACTAAAAATAATATCATGTACATTTTATCATTTTAGAAGACCAGAAGCTCGTCCTAGAAGCTTCAGATGCGATAGAATTTTTAACAGCAGTTGGGTCATTGACGGATTTTGGAGAGATCACTAAGGAATTGGCAAAGACGGCGCAATTCTTTCGAGGTCTCCAAGAGAAGCCCGTTCAGGATAAAACGGTAAACATCACAAATTTAGTCTTTGCTTGGAATTAATCCTGCGTTAAATGACTTAACTGATTAAAATTACATGAACTTTGTTTAGATTGGCTTTTTCCTTTTCGATCTGTTTTACACGTTGACTACTAAACTAAACCACCCTTTCTCCTTCCTCTCGCCGTCCGATTTCGAGGCTCTTCAATCGACAAAGTGCAGAAAAAGTTATTCGCGGTTTCAAAGCGACGTAAGCGATGTTCACACTTTAAAAACTCATGTTGGGTGAGTAATTCCAGTTCGACACAAGTGGGTTTTTACTTCTGCTCACAACAATGACCGAGAAACGAGATATCGAGACCATTTGCTCCCATAACACGACAGCAAAAAACTTAGTGGTAAGCTACTTAGATGAATTGTCCAATTTTCATTTGTTTTATTTTAGAAATTGATGACACATTTTGACAATAAGAACACTAGCTACCCGTGGATCTGCCTTAAAGAAGCGAACTATTCAATCACGATGTACACAGAAATTGGAAAGAGGATTCAGCCAACGATTGTAGCCTATGTATGTTTCCAAAAAATATGGATCTCCGATATGTTGGTTTTTAGGGTCTTTGGTACAAAATTTGCAATCCGGAGTGGTGCACCGACGGAGACTGCGAGGGGCAAAAGGCGTATTTTGCTTTGGAATCCTTTCTTTCTGAATATTACGCGAAATGGATGGCGGAGCGCGCAAGAATTGACGAGGATTCTGAGAAGAAGAAGAACAACTCGCCGGGCAATCATTTGCCACTTGTCGTGGGATTTGGCCTCGCTGGTCTTCTTCTTATATAATATCAAAGTTTCACTTTGTTTTGCTAATAACTTTATTGTGGGTGATTATTATCTCAAATGCTCAAATTAAATTTGTTTTTGATGTGCGGTCAAAGCTATCTATGTTGTTTCAGGCCTTTGTTCACGCTGTGATTGAGGGAACAAACATTACACGGGCAACAAATGGAAGGGCAAGATTATAATTGCGCGGTCCAATCTTTGTTTTGTCCATGTTTCCTCGTATCTGTTTTGGCCCAATTGCAATAACCATAGAACGTTCATAACAAACCGATATTCATTTTTCCGAACTTTCTTTTCGTTCTTCGAAACTCGCATAATTAAACAAACTTCGGAAAGTCAAGAGTTTGCTGTCGAAGCAAAGATTTGGTCCGAACTACGGCGACACCAAATTCATAATGAATTTCGGTGATGATGGGTGCACAAACAAGCACGTACATGACGTGACGACTCTTCAGAAACCACTTGTTTGGGTCCTGACAAGTTTGTACTTGAAAGAGGGCCTTGAAGGTCATCTGAACCAAGATTGGGAGAACTGGGTTCAGGTAAATATAGCAGAATTTCTCTTTTGAGGGACAGTGTTGGTATTCCTCGATGATGTCCTATCAAGCAGAACCGGCTTCTCAAATTAAAATGACCCATCCAGTCCAGTTTCTCAGGAACCATTATCTGGAGTCATCCGGACCAAAACTTAGCTTACCTAGTTCTATAACCATATCAGTTCTAAAAACTGATCACTCCATCCCTCTCTTCTGTTCTCACACAAACCCTCAACGACCCGTCCATTCCGAACCTATCCACCTTCCCAATCCAGCAGTCCAGGTACTCCCGCCTGCATCCCAGCCGCCTCCCTCCCGCATTCTCCCACTTCCAAACCCATAAATTACCTTTCCGGGTAAACACTGACCACTCCGCCTGACTTCGCCCCCAATTAATCTCCGTGCCTAACTCCTAACCCACTTCCCGACCGTCTCCTTCCTTCGCCCCTTCTTCTGCCACCCCAAGGTCGCCTTCGGTAAAATCGATTTCGGCGACCGGCGCGCGAAGGTCGTTGTCGCCAGCAGCGACGGCGGCGGCCACTCGTCCTCACTCCCAAAAAACCGTCTTGGGAAAACTCTCCGCTCCAGATGAGCACCCCGATCCCAGGCTTCGCGACGTGGCACCGGAGCCGCCGGCGCTCGAAGCGGCTCCTGTTCTACTGCCTCCTGGTGCTCGCCTTCCTCCTCTGCTGGTCCTTCTTCACGCTTCTGCTGCTCCTCGTCCAAGAACAGGTTGGTTCCCCTCTCGCGTTGTAACACTCGCGCGCCTTATTAGGAAACTCCTCGGGCTGCTGCTGTTTGTGTAACAAATTGCGCCCCATCAACAGATGATGATGCTCTTGGGAGAAGGCGAAGAGCGGCGGCGGCCGACGCCGAAGCCTCCGTTCGCCGTTTTTTCGGTTTCCCGATCGTTTCCCATAATCTCGTTCACGTAATCCTGTAATTGTCTCCGTGGGTGGCCGTAATCGCGGATTCCTCCTGTGGCGCCGCGGCGGTATTTTGGCTTCCGTGGGACAATAGGATTGCAGCGGCGCGTGGGAGGGTCATGACCAGGTTCCCCCAGCGTGCAGCGAAGCGGAGAATTTGGAAGATCGTGGGCAAAGCGAGAAGAGGATGGGGGATTGGGGGAGGTCTTGAGTGGACTCTAAAAGTCCAAGAATCGCATTTTGATGTCGATGTGACTGGCTGCGAAGAAAAACAAGCGCGTAGTTTTAATTAATTCGGTTCATTTCATGCAAAATTCGGGGATTTGAAGTGCGAAGATTTGGAATCGCTTTGTGGGACGCACGGGGAAGACTCAATTTGGCCTCGCTTGGGAAGACCTGACCTTGAACTGCGACCTAAACAAATTAGCCTGCAATCAAGACTTTATCTCGATTTGATCGAATTTAGGAATTTCGCGATGGATTTAAAATTGCGATTTCGCGGTTTTCAGAAGATTCAAAATTGATAAAATGCGCCTTCTCGCTTTTGAATTCAGGCGTCGCGGGCGGCATCGCTCCGATGTCCCCATCGTGGCCAGCCTTGAACTCTCAAATCTTACGCAAGGCGCGCGCGATCGCGGCGCTTCTTTTGATGGATGACGGTTCTAAGACAAACTGACTGAATTCCTGGCGATGGCAGGAAGAGTACAAAGAACTGCTGGGATTCTGACGCGACGCGGTGAAACAATCGTCTTTCTGCTGTTCTGAGCGATTGCGGTCTTGGGAATCTGCGTGTTTTCTTCTTCCGATCGTTGATTTCTTGTGTTCTCTTCTTAAATTCTCTTTTTTCAGTTACTAGGTCCTCTCGAGCGGCCGACGACCGTTGACCCCGACTCCTACGTGGGTCGGGGAGTCCAGGTAGTCGTTGGCCACTACAACGGAAACCTCCCCGCCGAGAAACTCGCGAATCTGACCGAAGGTAACTACAATCAAATCACATCTCAGAATTCCTTAATCTTCTAATTTTAGATGAACTCAACGCGAACAACTACAACCCGATCCCAGGATTCGGAGAAAACGGAAACGCGGTCAGGCTCTCGGCCACCGAGGATAGGATCTCCGATGACACTTTCGGCATCAATCAGGTTTGTCCTAGGCGCTCTGATACTTCTCTCAATCCTCGTTTTCCAGTTCAATTTGTTCGTCAGCGACCGGATCTCGATCAACCGGAGTCTTCCCGATATGCGCAAGTCCCACTGCCGCGAGAAGATCTATCCCTCGGCCTACGAACTCCCGTCGACTTCTGTGATCATCGTGTATCACAACGAAGCGTTTTCGACGTTGCTGAGGACGGTCATGAGTGTCATCAATCGGTCGCCGAAAGACGCTTTGAAGGAGATTATCCTCGTCGACGACAACAGTTCCAGGGGTCAGTGTTCCAAACTTACGAATTCGCTAAATAACGATTTTTCAGCATTCTTAAAGGCGGAATTGGATAATTTCATGAAGACCCTCCGCGTCCCGATCAAGATTATTCGTTCCAAGCAACGCGTCGGCCTGATCCGAGCTCGAATGATGGGTGCTCAGGAAGCCGTGGGCGACGTCCTAACCTTCTTGGACAGCCATTGTGAATGCACTAACGGCTGGCTCGATCCTCTCCTGACCCGGATCAAAGAGAACCGCAAGGCCGTCGTTTGTCCTGTAATCGACGTCATCAACGATCGGACCTTCGCGTACCAGAAAGGAATCGAACTCTTCCGCGGCGGATTCAACTGGAATCTCCAGTTTCGATGGTACGCGGTGCCGCCCAAGATTTCCAAGATGAGGATGGAGGACCCCACTGCGCCTATTGAGTAAGGACATCTGGGAAGTTTAAGTGTTTAACGCTATGATTTTAGATCTCCCACGATGGCCGGAGGACTCTTCAGCATCGACCGGGAGTACTTCGAAGAACTCGGCACCTACGACCCCGGAATGGACATCTGGGGAGGCGAGAACATCGAGATCTCGTTTAGGGTAAATTGAGGAATTCGCCATTTCCAAGCATTGTCTTAATTTTCCAGATTTGGCAATGCGGCGGCAGCGTAGAGATCCTTCCGTGCTCTCACGTCGGCCACATCTTCCGCAAGGCATCTCCGCACGATTTCCCAAAAGGAAAGACATCGGGAAAGGTCCTCAACGGGAACTTGGTCCGCGTGGCCGACGTTTGGATGGACGACTGGAAGCACTTCTTCTACAAGACTGCTCCACGTAGGTTTCAGGTTTCAAGATTTTGCTAATTTTCCCATTTTCAGAAGCGCTACAAATGAGCAGATCGATCGACGTCAGCGAACGAATCGAACTCCGAAAACGACTCCACTGCAAGGATTTCAGCTGGTACCTGCAGAACGTTTGGCCCGACCACTTTCTGCCCCGTCCGGATTCGCTCTTCGGCAGAGTAAGTTCTTCAGATTTTGAAAATAGAATTT
>KN167613.1:4680-17577 GCA_000757745.1 Steinernema scapterisci
TTTGGCTACTCTTAAAAGCGTCATCCGATGTGTGCTTAACGCTTCCACACAGAAGTGGAACCAACATTTCGCACTTGATCTCCTACCCACACTCACATTTGGCATAGCTGACTTAGTTTTTGGGTCGAGATGGGATGCCGCCCCAAAAACCACTTCTGCTTTTCACTGATTACTGCTTTCGAATCACTCCCGTAAAGAGATCGGTCGCTTAAAAGCGGATCTGTGCATCGACCATTGATATTATTTGGCTCAATTTTCAGGTTTACCGCCAAAATGGAAAGCGAGCAAAACCTCCACACCTGCTGTGGCCGTGTCCACGTTACTGTATGTTCACAAACAGCATTGATGTACCCAATTTCGTGAATTTCAGACTGCTACACGTGCGATAGGGATTTTCGAGGTCACTTTTGACGTTTGTCTTGCAATCATTTACGGCTTCACCTTGCTAAGCGTTTCTGAACTTCCTGATCTTACTGCCTTAGGGCCTCTTCTAATTTCCGGTGTCCTTGGTGGTCTACTAATTGCTGGAGTCCAGAAAAAGAAGCCGATCTACCTGAAAGTGTTTTTATTTTTTCAGGTAAGGAATTTCAACTCCAATATCTTGAAAGTCCATTTTATAGATCCTTCAAATCGTCGTGGAAGTTGGTGTCATCTTGGTGTGTTTTGGCTTTCTGGTCTTCCTTGGAGTTTTCTTCTTCATTAAGAATCCGGGACAGTCCAATAACGTTTCTATGCTCTTAGCCCTAGGTGGTCTTTTTGGCGGAGGTCTGATTTCAATCCTTGTAGTCGCGTGGAAACTGTGGGTGTGTAAAACGGTTTACAAGTGCTGCGAGTATCTGTTGATTCTGGAAGATATGGAAGAAGCGAAGTATGTGGCAGTGGCCTATAATGTTGTCTATGCTAATGCCTATAATAATATAAGTTGTGTCTAAAATAGATAAAATACATAAAGTTCGATTTCTTACAACTTGCTGAGAGTGTTTCAAATGTCGTTTGTGGCGTTTCAGAACCTCGGTCCAATCTTCCTTGTATCTTAAGTCTCCGTGCCAGTTTTTCTATGTTTTGTTTGTTTTGCCTCTCCTCGAAAACTGCATCACGTGTTTACTTAGCGCTTCCACAGAGGTGGCACCAACATTTGGCGTGTGGTTTACTCCCCACAGTGACCGTCATTTGAAGAACTCGGCCTGAACTCGTTAGCTGCAAAGCCGAAATGGAGTGCTGCCGAAGAGATTACTGCTGCTTTGGCTTAGTTCACGTCACCGTAGGTCAGCAAGACAAGTTCAGGTTTAGATTTTGCTGTTTTTAGACGGGCACACGTGCAATTGGAATTGTTATGGTATTTTCAGCAGCTTTGAATGGAACTCTGTTTGGCCTTAACTTGTTGACTGGGCGGATCGAAACGTCGCTATTCTATTCTGTTCTGGTTTTTTGGTCTTTTGTCGTTGTAGGAGGTCTTGGAGTGCTTCTGATGGCCGGCGTGAACAAGGAGAACCCGATTTTACTGGTGCCGTTCTTGGCTGTGGAGGTAAGGTATTGGATCCTGGCTATCCATGATCATCATGGCTGTCCATTACCATCCCGACTGTCCATGACTATCCTGGCTGTCCATGGTCATCCTGGCTGTCCATGGTCATCCTGGCTGTCCATGGTCATCCTGGCTGTCCATTACCATCCTGGCTATCCATGACCATCTAAACTGTTCATGATCTTCCTGGCTGTCCATGACCATCCTACCTGTCCATGCCCATTTGGGTCTTTACCAGAGATCCTAAGCGTTCAGGGTGTTCGCAGTTTTCACTCAATCAAATTTCAGATTCTGATACAGACTGTCATGTGCATTCTCGGAGTTTACGTGCTCGTCTTGCACTTCCGTGAACACAAACAGATATCCTATCCAAGCACCTTAATCGGTTTGGCCTCACAGCTCTGTATTTAAGCCTTAAGTTCTTATCTTTGCAGGAGCAGTTCTGATCCTTGTCTCAGCGCTGACTCTATGGCTTGTAGACACGGTTTGGAGTTGCTACAAGTATCTGAGCAATCTGGGCGAAGATCGGAAGGAAGAAGAAGAACAGGAATGTGAAATAATGATCCTGGAAGCCCGATGGGGTAGTCTAACAAGCACTTTATGTTGGCTTGGTTTGTGCTTGTTAACGGTCGTGTCAGAGTCTTTATGATAAAGGATTGAAAGCTGAAAGGTTTCACTAGGTTTTGGGACAAAAGCTACATTTTTTCCAAAGGCTCAGTTTCCCTCCGTGCCATTTTTTTGGGTTTGTTTGTTTTGCTATCCCTCAATAGCTGCATCCCGTGTTTACTTAAGACTTCCACTCTGGGGTGGAGCTAACATTTTGAGTGTGGTTTACTCCCCAAACTGCTCGGCATTCGAGAAACTTGGCTTTGACGTCAACATGAGCTGTGACCAGAAAGACTACTGTTGCTGTGGCTCAGTTCATGTCACCGTAAGCCCGAAACCCAGTTAGAAAGTTAGTTTTGGTGTTTTCAGACTGGCACACGTGCGCTTGGGATTGTCTTGATATGTTCAGCCGTTTTGAATACAGTTTTTTATGGTCTCAACTACTGGACTCTGTGGTTGGAAGTGCCCTCTCTTTACTATTTCTTCGTTGTTCCGTCTTTTGTGGTTGTTGGAATTTTTGGAGCACTTTTGATCGTCGCAGTTGACAAGGAGAGGCCTGTCTTGTTGGTGCCATTTCTAGGCTCTGAGGTAAGATTGTTCAAGTTTAGAGCTCGGGAATCCTTTTTAGATTATTAAAGGGTTCCAAACTGTTATGGCAGCTTTGGGAATGTTTGTCTTTGCTTTCAACTCAGGCACTTACAAGCAAATCTACAATAAATTTATCGAAGGTCATATTGAAGCTTCCTTCAAAGGCATTTTGACAGGTTTGGACACGCAAATCTTGATTGAAACTAAAGCTTAATTTTCAGATGCTGAGATTAAAGATCAAGCAGAAATCATAGGTCACTTCGCTCTTCTTTCTGCAGGAGTGCTTCTGATTCTTGCTTCCGTTTTAAGTCTGTGAATTTTGGACATTGTTTGGAAATGCTACAAGCGCCTGAACAGACTGGGTCGCGGTCGAGATGGTCAAGGAGTTGAATGCGAATTAATGGTTCAGAAGACTTAGAAGGACAGTCGCCCGAACGGATGCCCGAAGATGCCCGAACATAAAACTCTTCTCTCGGACTGTAGAATTGTGTCTTGGTGTTGATGCATCTTGAATACATGGCTTAGAAGTGGCTCTAGATCATGTGAAACCTGAGGAAATTCCATTCACTTGCAATAAGTGTTCCTAAACTGGAATTTGAAGGTCAAATCGTCATTTTCGGGTCACTGTAAGTGTAACAGCGTCGGGTTTTTGTGTCTTTTTTAGAGCCCTTGCCGATTGGCTTGCGATAAGCACTCACCAACGAAGACGTTTAAAAAGGCAAAGCGACGGAGAGAATCTTTCATTTAGGTTCCTTGTCGCTGTGCGCTTTTAATTGCACCGATATTAAGCTATTCGGAACTTTCTTAATTCTTATTTTTTGCTAAAATGGAAAGCAACCCAAAAGACCACTGTTGCTGTGGCCTTGTCCCCATTACTGTAAGCCCATAATCCCTGTTTCATAAACTTGATTTCAAGTGCGTTTTTAGGCCGGCACATACGTTATAGGATTTCTGAGAATTCTTTCCACTGCCTGCTTTGCCCTATCTGCGCTGTACACCAGCTCTCTGACCCAACTCCGACTATCTGCTGTCTTCCTTGTTATGCTTGTTTTGTTTTTTGGTACCCTTGGCGTACTTGTGATTGCTGCAGTTTACAAGAAGAAGTCGTTTTTTCTGATCCCAGTTATGCTTGTTCAGGTGAGCGGCTTCAGAACTAATCTCCTAAACTGGCAGTTTCATTGCTATAGCTTCTGGAAGTCATCATCACAACTGCGTTCACTGTGAGGCTCTTAATCGCAATGATGAGTTCGGAAGTGCTGGAGTCAGCTCAACAAGGAATTGTTTCCGGTGCAGGTCTGGCGATGTTCCTAATGACCGCTCTGAATCTATGGATGCTGCACACGATTTGGAAGTGCTACAAGTATCTGAAGAGCTTCCATGGACATCAAGCTAAATACCAATCAGTTGCCCAGGACCTTCAATTTGATGTTCCGGACTCAGTTTCAAAGTTGTCTTGATAAATCAATGTCACCAGGTTGAACAAGGCGGACTGCTTTAAGAGTCTTAAGTATTCCAGCTAGGCTTGAGCTAAGTTACTCGGAAATAACGGCTTAAAAACCTCAAGCTAACATTCCTTTAAAATGCCCTAAATTGGCCCAAACACTGACAGAGCTCTTTAACCTTTAAACTCCACTTTTCTATGCCCAGTAACTGTTTTCTCCATTCCATCAACACTCATGACGGCGCTCCGAAGTCCTGAATGTTTACACAACGCTTCCTCTCGTCCCTGGGTCGTTGGGTGGCAATTGTTTGATTTGGCTCTCAAACCAGCGCAACCTTCTCGCGACTTGACGCGAACTTTCTTTTGTCGCACTCAGTTTTCAAGGAATTCCGCGTCAAGATGGGTTGCTGTCGGGAGGACCACTGTTGTTGTGGGTCTATGCATGTTAAGGTAAGTTTAAAACTGCTGAAACACCTTATTTGGATTCATATTTCAGACCGGCACCGTCGTCATTGGAATCTTTATGATCACAGCGACGGCTTTAGGAACTGTCGGGCTTGGTGTTCACTACTTGCTATCCGGAAACCAGTTGCCTCTTATTAACTACGTCTGTATTGCTGTAGGGTACCTTGTTTCCACTCTCCTTGGGTCGCTTTTGATTATTGGGACCCTGAATGAGAAGCCTTTTATGCTCCTCCCATTCATGATCTTTAAGGTTGGTCCTTAGAACTACTGAAACCCAACTTTGTCCATTTCAGACCTTAAACGTGATCGTCACAATCCTGCTCTTCATCTTGCTTATCGCCTTCTGTATCCATCCCGGAGACTACAAACAGAAGTACTACGACATGGTTTTGGAAGTTCTGGAACAGAATAACCATGGGAAGTTGGAAGGTTTGAACTACTCAAAGATAGTTAGGATTTAAGAGTCTGGTTTCAGAAGAAAAGCTAGAAGCGATGGCCGTATGGGTCGGTCAGGCCGGTCTGATCTACTTGGGAATCGTTCTCCTTTTTGGAATCGCTTTCGGATGTTGGTTCTTGGACGTCGTGTGCAAGTGCTTCAAGTACCTGAAGAATCTGGACCGAGAAGATGAAGCCGAGTCTGTTCAGATGTTGCATAAGGCTTGATAGCTTTCAAATGAGCCTTAAGCAGGATGTGCACAATAAAACGGTCTTTCCAGCTCTGATCGGTGCTACTAAGCAACTTTAAGCCGACAAGTCTTGGCTCCTAGGACGTTGAAACTGTTTACTGCTTGAGATCACGCGGCGCATCCAAGGGGAAGAGCGCATGTTTACCCAGTGCGTCAGCAATAGAGGCCAAAGTGTTTCTTTGATTGCGGCGCTTGACTAGCAGTATCACGTAGCTCAAACTGAGGCTTGTATGGAGCACGTTTAATTGGAAAGATTAGAATAGTATACAAGTAAAGCTACATCTTCTGATTAAAGCTTCTGGATTCGCCTATCCCGGTTTTGATTCACTTTGTGAGTCGCTGTTTGAGGCTCTCCATCTTGGCCACAACCTCTAGGATCTCGATCATACCCTAAAGCCGTAAAATGACACTAGTCAAGTTGATCTATTGACACTACCTTCTTAGCGTTAGCCTGCAAATCCTTCGCTTTCCTGAACTTCTCATCCAGCTCCTTCTCAGTCGCCGGGACTCCATTGACCCGAATCGAAGTCCTGATCTCATCTGCCTTCTTGAAGTGGGCGATCACTGCCTGAAATTCAAGATTTAAGCAACGCTTAGATGTCATTCTCACCTCCAAACAAGCCTGACCATCCTTCATCATCCTGTCAAAAGCCTCCCTAGCTTCTTTTCTGACGTCATCGGATGGATCCGCTTCCAAGCGCCCAACAAGCTGATCTCGGTGTTCGCGAGTGGCGTAGGAGAACTTGTGAACACTATGCCAGTGGTGCTCGGTTTTGGTGCAGGCGAAACAAAGGATCTGGGAAAACAGAGCCCGGGATTTATAGACTCGTTAAGCGCCGACTTACCCCATTTTCCTTACAAGCCAGATGATCGCACTCGTAGGTCTCCTCAATCGAGATCTCCTTCTTACAATAGAAACACGTAAACTTGTCCATCATCCTTCCTGAAAGAGAACAAAGCAATCGACCTGATCCCGGTCCAGCATCCACATATCCACGCCTCGGCAGTGCTCTCGCACTCTCGGTCTCACATACAATCTTCACACAATCTCGGATCGACAAGTGGCGGATCTCTCTGTTTCATCTGATCACATCACAGGGTTTGAAACCGCTCGCGTTGTAAAGTGCGAAAGGACTGGGGAGAGAGCCTGATGTGCGATGAGGTCAGCAGGCAGAGGCTAATCTGTGATGAATGGATCGCCTGCACTGAGCACCAGGTGCGGACAAAAAACGAGGCGTTTGGGTTCGAGGATAGCGAAAGAGTGATCAGGAAGTGCAGGCGATGGGGGTTTACGACCATAAATTAGCACAAAATGCACAAATTTGAAGATCCCTAGAACGACATTAAGCAGCTCATGTCTTTTTCGACCTTTGGACGTCGGATTGGAACCTTAAATCCAAGACGTGCCCTTCACAATGTGTCCCTGACAAATTACAAATGTTCGAAATTCGTCTAGTTGCGGATCAACACTTAAAATTTTACAGCCAGCCGAATTTGCAGATAAGAGACAAGTTGCATCACATGGCTACTTGGTGATAAGACCCGGCTTCTGCTCGGGAGGAAGTGATGTGAATCAATTGACGAGTTTGAATCAATTGACGAGTTTGCAGATAAGGTGTCATAAACCCTTGGAAGATGCGTCGACCAGGTGTGTGTCAGTGGTTGGGGGTTATGGCTCTTTGCTGGGTTCTTGAAAATTTCGGGCTTTCCGAGCTTAGTTTTCTGCTTTTGTTTACCGTGATGTGATGGATTCATTTAGCCTTTACCCAGATCGAGTCCCATGTTTCAGGGATGTACCTCTACAGTCTATTCCTAATCTCGCTATGGCTCCTATGCATCCCTCCTCTAGCCTCCGCCGACAACCCACCTTGTCGCCCTCCTGCGCCAGGCCTCACCGTCAACCACACTCTCCCATATATGGTCTTTGGCAATGACAACGTCTCAGCAATCACCCTCACCGAGCCCACGTGCATGTTCATGAACGCTGGAGGTCTGGACAGAATCTCCAACATTTCCTTTGTGGTCCGGCATGACGACGGCACGTGTCTCCAAATCAACGCCACGGATTTCGACAAAAGCGAGGGAAGCGGTTCCACGTTTTTGGGCAAATTCTGTCCTGAGGACAACGCTAAGACTATCCAGTTTCACATTGGAAACGAGTCTTACGGCTACGAAAGTGGGTCAATTTTTAACGACAGCGTCATTTTCCTGTTTCTGCCTAAGAAGGAAGTTATGGGTAAGTTTTGGAACTTTCGTTTCAAGACCTAAACTTGATATTTCAGTGGATTGTGAAGTTCTCGGAGCTCCTAACGGAGTCGGAGGAAACGTCTACAGTATGCTCATCGAAGGTATCACAAACCTTGTCACCGTCAGCGGCAAATGTCCAGCTTATGTTCTCACTCCCACGAATTCCAAAGACACGAATCTTTGGGGTGGAGTGAAGCCAACAAAGTGTCCCGCAATCACCCTTTATACGGTTTCAAACACCGGCAATATCATTGGTTTGCCTGAAGTGATCCTTGGAATCCCGGACGGAGTTACCATGACCTTGGAGACTGTCTCCAGTGGGATTCATGACACTGGAGACCCTTACATCCTGTCCTACACGTGAGTTTTAGTCTAAACCCTTGAAATACAAACTTTTGGCTAATTTAGAAAACAGACAGCAGAGAATTTCCAAAGAGAAGCTTTCATACGAAGCGCGTTTGTCATAAAAGTCGACACGCCTGATCCGGGAACCGCTTACCCAGATGCGATAGGAGTGATAGACCTCAACGGCGATGTAAGCAGCGGACGTTGTGAAACGAACCGAGACCTCTTCAAAGGAGCGCAGGGTGCCATGTCTTCAGATCCAAGCGAAAATGTGGATTTCTTGTCTTCAGTGGCACTAACAACAAGTGGTGATCTTCATTTGGACATTCGGGAATATGACGGCAATTGTGTGAACTTGACTTTGTCCGGGACTTGGATGAACAAGGCTGAGTGAGTTTTGAGGTCAATCCTAGGTTAAAAATGCTATTTAGTCACCGGATCGAGCAACCCAAACCTGGGAAACACTCTCTCTGCAACGCAACCCAGATGTCGGTTATATTTCGGCGTCGTCAGACTCCTGAATGCGCTCATGCGCAGGTTTATATGTCCTATGGTGTGGACGTTCCTGCCGATTTTCGACATGGGCAAGGACAAACCGGTATGTCAGATATATCAAGATGCCTTAAATCTAAGGTTGGAAGCTCTTCAGGTACTTCAACCACGCCTGCACCGAATACCTGCACAACCTCATCAGCATCCACGAGCTCCATCTCCCAAGTCTCCACTTTCTCTACGGCCTCACCCACTTCCCAAAGCTCCACTTCGATCCCTCCTACCTGTCCATCTCCCGCACCAGGTCTCTCCGTCAACCACACTCTCTCATACATAGTCTTTGGCAGCGACAACGTCTCAGAAGTCGTCCTCACGGAACCCACTTGCATGTTCATGAACGCAGGAGGGATGGACAGAATCACCAACATCTCCTTTGCGATCCGATATGACAATGGCACGTGCGCCCAAATCAAAGCCGCGGATTTCGCAAAGTGGGAGGAGGACGGAGCTACGTTTTTGGGCAAATTCTGTCCTGAGGACAACGCTAAGACAATCCAGTTCTACGTTGGGAACGCGACGAATGGCTACGAGAATGCCTCGATCCTGGCCGACAGTGTCATATTCCTCTTCCTGCCTAGGAAACAAGTCATGGGTAAGTTCTAGAGTTATCGTCTGAAGACCAAAACTGGGCTTTACATATTAGATTGCAAAGATATTGGAGGTCTCAATGGTGCAGGCGGAAACGTCTACAGCATCCTCACCTTGGAAATGGCGAATCAGATCACCGTGAGCGGCAAATGTCCAGCTTATGTCCTGACTCCCACGAACTCAGTAAACATCTGGACATCAAGTCAAATGTCAGGAACGCAATGTCCAAATGTCATCCTCTATACCGTTTCTAACAACAACGTCGCCAATGGCCCGCCTGTGCAAGTTAAGGGAATTCCGGACGGCGCCACCATGACCTTAGAGACAGTCTCCAGTGGGATTCATGACATTGGAGACCCTTATATCTTGTCCTACACGTAAGTATCAATTTAGTAATTAAACATCAGTTTTTTGGCTAATTTAGAAGCAAAAGAGCGGCTAGTTTTCAGACAGAAACTTTCCTACGAAGCGCGTTTGTCATAAAAGTCGACTCACCAGATTCGGAAATCCTGTATCCACAAGCGATAGGAGTGTTGAATGCCAATGGCAAGGAAAGCTCTGGGACTTGTGCCCTAAACCGAAAATTGACCAAAGGAGAACAGGGCGTCGTGTCTTCGGATCCTAACGGAAATGAGGACTTCTTGGAAGAACTGAAATTCAATGGAGACTTGAATTTGGACATTCGGGAATACGACGACAATTGTGGGAATCTGACTTGGTCGATACATTGGATCAACGGATCCTCGTAAGTTTCGGATCAAACTAGAGGTCTAAAATAGCTATTTAGTGACCGTATCGAGCAGCCCAAGCCAGCAAAACATACATTTTTCAATGTGAGCCAAGCGACAGTCGAATACCATCGTCGTCAGACTCCTGAATGCGCTCGATCCCAGGTTTATATGTCCTATGGGGTGGACGTTCCCGCCAATTTTCCAAATGGACAAGGACCAACGGGTTCGTGAGACTTCTTTAAATGATATAAACATGTTCTTTCTAGGCACTTCTACCACGCCTGCACCAAACACCTGTCCTCCTCTAAGTGGTGGCGTATATATGGGACAAAACCCATACTACATGTTTGGCAGTGACAAGCTCCCCGAAATCGGCATCCGGGAGCCAACTTGTGTGTTTCTCAACGCCGCCAAGATAGCCAAAGATCAGCTGGAAAAGATGTCTTTCACCGTACTCTACAAGAATAACACCTGCGAGACCGTTCAAGTGATGGACTTCCTCCAGACGATTGTGAGCAAGAATGTCTTTTTTGGCAAATACTGCCTCGACGACAGCGCTCAGGAGGTCCACTTCTTCTACGGGGACAGTTTTAAGAACGTCTCCCGCAATTCCCCCTTGTGGAGAAGCGTGATTTTCCTGTTTGTGGACAAGCATGTCGTTGAAGGTAGGTTTAATCTTGATCCCCTTTGGACTCTTCGGACTTGCTTCAGACCTGTGTCGTGACTACGGTACCGAAGACATAAATCTAGGCGGCAACGTCTATGCTGGAACCACGCAAGACGCAAGTAGCTTCTACGTCGTCAGCAAGAACTGTCCGGCTATTTTCCTGACCCCGACAGGCATCGACCCTAATTCCACGTGCCCGACTAATCTAATTTACTCTGATCCAGTACCTGATTGGCTTACGCCACTCCCTAAAGGTGTCAATCTTACTTACAAGGATCTCCCCGAAGGAACCGGATTAAATGATAATTTGATTCTTTCCTACGAGTATGTCTTCCCCGAGTTCTCATCCTAAAACTCCGTGTTTCAGCGCCGCCACCGCACCGGATTTTCAAAAAATGACCTTTATTAGAAACGCCTTTTGGATTCAAACTAATTCGGAATCTCTAATCGAAAGAAGTGGTGGAGTTATGAACTGGAATTCTGGTCTGAAGCCTGGAAGGAAAAATACATGTTTGATCACCCGGGCCATACTTGGAGACATAACGGATCCGATTCACCTCCAAGGAGTGATCTTGTCGGATCCGTTTCAACCTGAGGGCATCTACTACGAATTGTCAGCCGAAACCGGTCCTGTCTTGTTTGAATTTAAAGTTGACTATTACGACGAGAAATGTGTGAATTTGACGTTTTGGCTCTCGGTGGATTATGATCAAAAAGCGTAAATTTATAGATTCTTATGCGTATTTGCTAATTTTATGAGTTTCAGCGTATATCACAAGGTCCCACCTGGAAACTTTTCGTTCACAGGCGTAGAAGTCGATGTGGAGTTTCCCAGAATCGGAGGCGACGACTGCTTTTCTGACGTCTACATAACTTACTTGATTTTGGATCTGCCTGTCACCGACTCCACTTCCACGGCGTCCTCTACCACCTCATCTTCATCCTCTAGCTCCACATCTTCCGTTCCGCAGACATCCACGTCTTCTGGACCTTCTACCACTGGGTCCATCTCTACTAACTCCCCGTCTTCCTGTCCTGCTCCCGAAGAAGGCGTCCAGGTCAACCACACCCTCCCCTTCACCTTGTTCGCCAGTGACAAAGTCTCAGAAGTGATCCTTACCCAGCCCACTTGCCTCTTCCTGGCTGCTACCCTAAGCACCCCATTGGATAAGATCAGTTTTGTGGAAATCGACAACCAAGGCGCCTGCACAACTATTCAGGCAACCACGTTTGCCGGTGAAACGCACGACAGAAGTGGCTATTTTGGAAAACTTTGCTTTTCGAATTCTACCTCTAAAGTCCAGCTTCACCATGGCAAGATCTACGCAAACGTCACGACCCGGTCAGAGATCTGGAGGGGAGTTATCTTACTGTTCATGGCTCAGCAGACTGTTGACGGTTAGCGGAATTTAGGTTTTCCTGTTCTGAAACTCCAAATTTAGACTGTGGCAGTCTTGGAGACTCTAATAACGACTTCGGAGGGAACGTTCACACGTTTGCTCTAAGTGGCGAAACCAGGCTTATATCTGTTAAACCGAACTGTCCGGCTATTATCCTAACTCCCACTGGCGAATCTTCTCGCTTCAACTCTCCCTCAGAAGCCATTTGCCCAGGATCTACAATCTACACCGTTCCGAACCCAGCTTTGCGCCTATTACCCCTTCCTGCCGGAGACACCCTGACCTACGAAACTGTTCCCAGTGGGGTGGTCGACATCAAGGATCTGTACATGTTCCAGTATGGGTGAGCTATCTTCCAAATCCCTAATTTCCAGATTAATGACCTTTTAGAAGAGACACGGAAGCAAATTTTCAAGGAGAAATGTTCCTAAGAAGCGCTTTTATGATTAAGACCAACGCTGACGAAGAGTTGACTGATGTCGTGGGAGTCTTCAGCGCTATGACGGATGTGTCTGACCAAAACAACATGACTTGTCAGCTGAACCGAGTGATGGAAAATGGCCAACAAGGAGAGATCTCATTGGATCCTTTGGGAGTTGAAGGAATCTATGTGCAGCTTGGTTCTGACTTTGATGCTGTGAATCCGGATTTCATGTTCAGGATTCTGCCTTATAATGGGAAGTGTGTGGATCTGCAGTTTGTTGTTGAGTATCGGAATTTTACCAGGTACGTGCAAGGATATCAGGTTTGATACTCGACCTTTCCCTTCAGAAGCGATCCCATTCGTAACCCAAGAGGACCTCTCCAACTTGCTGGCGACATATATCAGGTTGACGTCCTTATCCAGCGCTCTAACGAGGAGAGCTGCTCTACAGCCGACGTCCACATCGAGTACAGCTACAAAGACAACGGACTCTCCACTTTGTCTTCCCCGTCTTCTACCGCGTCTCCCCAATCTTCCGCCTCGCCTGCACCTTGCTCCACCCCAGAAGAAGGCATACAGGTCAACCACACCCTTCCTTTCACTCTGTTCGCCAGCGATAAGGTCTCAGAAGT
>KN167614.1:0-25302 GCA_000757745.1 Steinernema scapterisci
TAAGCCTAAGCCTGTTTGCAGGTTGAAGCCTGTCCGCAATGCGAAGCCTACAGTCCACAGCGCCTTCGGCGCTATAGAAACTAGGAAAAAGCCCAAGCCTAGGCCTAAGCCTTGCAGCATGTGTCGCCCTGTAGTACTATCCCCGCTGTTCGCAAGTCGAGGCCTATTCGAAGTGCTTGGGGAACGATGCATTTGTCTGCTCTTGTAAAAGCGCGCAATCGGAAAAGCGCGCAAACGAAATCCGCGCAATCGAAAAGCGCGCCAATGGCGTAACACCATCACAGAATTAATCAGAACAACTTTTGTAATAGCGTTCTTTTAGGTTCAAACACAATATGGAGATTTTCAAGTCCAGCTTGTGCACTTTATCGAGCGGCCTTACCAGCTTCCCATGGCCAATGTTTGCATTCATGACCTAGCGATGCACCGCATTGCATTTCTTTGGTTTTCTATAAAGCAAAGCAACAAACGTATTTTCAAAACCTAATACGAACGCTCAGTAAAATGGACAATCTGCCGTACGATTTCTTAGAATCTGTGTGCCTTCGATCTGGTGAATACGACCATCTAGATCCCAGTTGGTCTTCTGCCGCCGAAGCTGTTAAGAATAGAAAACAGATATCTTACGCGTTTTATCTGAAACATGAGAAAGACTCAGATGTGTTTTACTGGCGACTCGCAGGTGTTAAAGGCGACTCCGTCTTTCATTTTGATCGTCGCTCTGCGAGTATCGACGCACTTTTTCTCCATCACACGATACAAGGCTACAATCTGAAAGCGTTCAAAAAAGAGCCCCTGGAAAAGATGCCGGATTTATTGAAGCTCGTTTGGAAGTGCGTAGGCAGGTCTAACTACGTAACCGATTTCAAAGAAGAGGTTTCTCAACGAATCATAAACGAGCACAACTTAATTACGACTTTTAATAGCGTTCACCTGCATTACTTCGGCAGCGATAGCATAAATATTGCAAGACATCAAAGGGGCGAGCTCTATTTAACCGGTGCAAAGGAAGATGCCTCGCCGTGTGTGTGGGAGATTCTTCGCATGGGTAATGTGTACAATTTGATCGTCTGGGAAAAGAACTTCAGCCTCGAAATGCTGAAGTATTACGTGGACCGTCGCATCGACGATCCCGAATACGGGCTAAGGTTAGACATTAACTTCAAAAGGCACCGAAACGGCGGATATTATTCTGAAACGAATATCAATCTTCTGCGCAATTACCGAAAGGACGAACAGGTTCCAACGTCACTGTGTCCCGTTTTGAACACAGAAGTTCCAGGATACTACGTTTGCTTCAAGTGCTGCGATGGCAGAACTTTCTACATGTATTTGGCGCCAGAGAAACAGTCGTGATTTCGAATAATATTGTGTGTTGAGTTAATAATAAATGAGTTTGTTGTGATTCGGAGCATTGTTGCGGTCGGTCCTACTCGCAAAGGAACAATGTAGCTGCTAACTCTGCCTAAAAGTACACAGCGGAAGCCTGGGTCGCACCAGAAAACCTCTAACCCCGGCCGCTCTTACTAATCCGTGGACGAATTCACCGATATATCCAGTTCCTTGGAGCTTCAGGGCCGTTCTGCGGTTCCAGCTTGTCCTTTAGCCGTTGGCTTATATATGTGTTGCAGCGGACGATCTCTAGTGCACAAGTATGTTTTCGGAGTCTTTCAGAATAAACATTGAATCCGTTTTAGGTTCATCCAGCAAGTTTACTTCTGGGAAGGAGTGATGGGTCGATCTGCCCATATGAACATGTGTGTCACAAAAGAGATAAAAGCGGACCTGTTCAGTCGTTGGAAAGTTTTCAGCTTTTTTGCTCATCCGTACTTCTTCAGCCGTTGCAAAAGTGGCTCAAACAGTAAAATTGGCGTTACTTAACGCCATCCAGTCCTTGCTTCTACCTAAGTTTTCCAGAAATCAGGGGAAGAGAGCAGAATGTGCATTCTGACTTGCGTTGAGATGTTTTGAGCTCCTGCTCCCACCAAATCGCTCATTCGAACGAGTACGTCTCGGGGAACATTTCTGACTGACACTTTTTTGAAAGACTCATTCTGCACCGAAAAACAACCTAAAACAGGACACGAGTCTGAGAATCCCATACAAAACAGACGTCCGGCCAAACGGTAAGCATTCATTAGTCGCCGGTTTCGCGGCAGGACGCGAAACTCATGAAATGGTTTTGACTATATGGACTTCATATCGCATTTTCAGTGAACCTTTTTGGTCAGCGGCTATTTCCGCAGGCTTACAGGAGAACCGCCATATCCCAATTTTCACGGTGACGTCTACGGATGTCCCGAGTTGAGGAAAAATCTCCTACTGGAATGCTTGCGGAAAGCGACGCGAAGATAACCATCGGCTTCTCTTTGACCCATCCACTTATCCGCTGAACTCGAACTCGCTTCTTACAGCTCACACTTCTTACAGCCACAGCTCACATTTGTCAGACGCAGCGCCGCCAATTCTTTACCGCCTTAGTGGATCATTTGTTGGAATTGCGGCTGCCTACTTTGTCCGCTGCGAGCCGCCACTTTTTTCCATCGTCGTACACTCATTTGTAGTACTTGGGGCCAATTAATATCGTTGCGCACGATCGCAATAAGCCCTGACTATGTTCTTTTCATCGACGGAAGCTCGCGGTGGGCCGTTCGTCACTTTTATTGGCTGCCAATGTGTCAAGTGTGTACCGCAGACGCGATGGTGCCTTCAATGACGGCTTGTTTCAGGATCAGCTGACACTGTAAACGCCTGAACATTACCGTCAACACTCGGACGACGAGCGACAATCTGGCCAGAGGCTCGCCCATGAAGCAGTTTCGCCTAGGTTGCTGTGAAGGGTTCTGAGAGAATACTGCACACCACAGGCGGCAAATGATTGATTTGCTTGTTAAAATGCAATAAACGTTTGTCTTTCGTGTTTGGCAAACTGATTGCAGCAATTAATTTCCCCTTTAGCTGATAAAGTAGGGTAATATACCGCCGAGCATGTACATACATACCCATGAAATATACCGTATACTAACTCTGGAGTCTCACTGGGTCGTTCGCCAAGATTGCCATTGCAATCAGCTCAATTAGACACCGCTAGTTTGCTAATTGAAGGCAGCTCAGGATGTAATCTATTCCATTAAAGCATTTAATTAGCTCTGTATTTTGACTACTTAGGACTTGCGCTGTCGTTCTAGTCATAGATTTTCAACGACGAGTGGAATTACCAGAGACATTTTTCGCAACGAAGCGTGTCCCATTTCACTTACATCGGAAAAGGACGTTTCGGCGGGAACGAAGACTAATAATAATAATATGTGCGATTAAGCCAAACCCGTTAATTGTTTTCATCAGGATCCGCAGATATAATGCATCAATATCACTAATTGAATAATTTGGGCATAATATGTTTGCGTTCTGTTTCGGCTGGGGCCCTCGTGAAGCGAATCTTTAGCCAGATCGTTCGTTTCCTCGCGCCAGTTGGATTGGACGAAAGTTTACTCAAAGAGTCCTTATGATGGCGGCCTGTCGACAAAGGCATCAGAATCATTGGTGAAAGCAGCCCGTCGTCATCAAAAGCACATCTAATTTCAGTCATAAAAACGAGCGACGGCGGCAACATCTAAGAATTATTCTTATGCAAACCATCCGGCACTGAAGACACTCATATAATGAGTTTCACCACCTAACAGTAGCTCGCTTAGAGCAGCAAAAACCTGTCACAACACATTCCATAAAGTTCTGGGAGATCTGGTAAGCCTGTATCAAGATCAAGAAGAGTACTAACAATTCAACGCCTGTTTTATGGTAGAAAAGAACGCGGTTTTGGAAAGTGTTTATTAGTTTTCGTTTCAGATAAATAGTTTACATCAAAATATACAAAACCTGCACAAGATTTCCGCCAAACTGCAAAATCATTGAAACACAAGCGAAGGTGACGACAGATCATTTGATGTGAGGGGCTGGAAAAAGTAGAATGGAAGCTGGTTGGGGCTAAAACCGTTGAACGGGGATGCGAGGGGCGACGTGAGCGTGCCACACGAAATGCTCGGCATCGATGTTGAAGTTGCGAGGCTTTTATTGAGGAGACCTGTTGTCGAAGTGATTTGGGGAGAGGTGGATCCGGAGGAGCTCGATGAGGTTGGAGGGGCATTAGCATCCATTCCCGGATTGTGCTTCTTCCACTTTGTTCGCCGGTTTTGAAACCATATTTTGACCTGAAAACATGGATTCAATGAAAGGTTGGTCTGTGGTTCGTTGCTTTTCCACGCAGGCAAATCAACAACCTTTTTCGCTACAGACAACTTTTTGCTAGAGCGTGTGAAGCGTAAATCAGGCGCCAATCATTGCACCCTACTTTGCGATCAGACATGAATTCTGGTCACGAGAATTTAGCGCTTTTCCAAAGTGATGTTCAAATGCGCAAAAACGGAACGTGTGCAGCCATAAACGCAAAATGACGATTGCAACCAGATGATCGAGAAGTCGAAGAGCGCTGCAAAGCAGGGGGACAGATGACGTGCACCGTACCTGAGTTTCAGAGAGTTGTAGTGCCATGGCCAGGCTGACTCGTTCGCAAACAGTAAGGTAGCGATTGGTCTTAAATTTGTTTTCCAGGGCAACAAGCTGTTCGTAGGTGAACGCCGTTCGGTTTCGTCTCGTCTTTGGTTCTTTGCCGTTTTCGCTCATTTTACCGCCTGGAATAGAAACTTGGGCCAAGATAAAGTTTTAGAACAAACTTGAGCAGGGTTCCAATAAACGCTGTGTTACGGAAGAAAAGTCTTCTGAGTCGCTGAACTCCGACCGTGTGTAGTATACATCTTTTTCTGAATTTCAAGAGTGCAAAAAGTCCCCAAATCTTCTCATACCTTCACACTGATGCAACTTTGTTGGCGACAGAAGAGCTTCTACGGAGAAATTCTTCAAAGACGACATGACAAATAGTTTCTGACAATTGCAGACGTCAAATTAGAGGTAATACATGTGGATATGACATAAATTAGCTGGTAAACTCAGTGGACCAATCTCAGCGGCAGCGAGTGGGACGCAGTAAGTCGAGGATCCGCCCCCAAATCTCCGCCCCTGGCAAAGCTATTGGCCGCCGATCGTATGGCCGCTCTATGTAAACCTGCGTATGTACTTGTGGAAAAATTCGAATAAATGTCTATTTAGCCTTTTTTCCTGCCTAACAACGCGAGATGTTCTGTTGGCACGCCGAAGAAACACAGAGGTCCGATTATTGGCTGTTATACAATACAGTATGCTAACAACCTCCTTGCTTTTCAGTATGGTTGACGTTGTCGGCGTGCCGCATGCCTCGTTCAAAATCTTTCAGACTTGAGTGTATGGTTTGCTAACGTGGTGAGCGGCTTCCTGGTTACCAAGGAAGCCAGGGGTCGTGATTTGCATTTTGTCCAATTGAGTAGAGCTGTTGATGTAGCTGGTTACCGCAATTCTCTTACGCAGATACATCAGCGCATCAGCCAATCTTTAGACTCGGATTCAATCCACACATCGGACCTTACAGTAATGGCTATAAATGTCATTGGGTGGACGGTAAATGTAGGCCGTGCTTTCTCAAGTATGTTTATAATGGACCAAAAAATACAATTTTGAAGCAAGTAAAACATGTTATAATTAAATGATCAATTCGCTTTTTTGGCTTGATAATTAGCCACCCGCTTTTTGTGAATACCGAGCATCACGAAAGGCACAAAAACAGCTTTGAACAATGGAAAGCCGATCAGAGTGCCAAGGGCAACTTGGACGTCGTGCAAAAAACAACCGGTGGTCAGACTCCAGGTTCCGATGAGGCGGACCGCTTGCTCCGCGTACCTCTGCGGGTCAATGACGAAAATGTTGTTTGCTTCATCGGAATCGTAGTGCGCGATTTTCGTGGCCACGAGGAGAGGAATCAGACACTTCAAGGACCATGTTTTAAAAGGCTCTGTCCAGTATCCAACGTACCTGGATTCGAACTTTAGATTTTCCGTGAAGCTCGTGCGCTAGAGTGTCGGTAAAAAAGCTGAGAGCGGCCTTGCTTGAAGGATAGGAAGACATGTAAGGAAGAGGTCTCCAGCCCTAAAATGAAATTTCTTTCATCCTAATTTCTCTCACTTGGCACTGACCGTAATCGAGGAAACATTGACTACGATTCCGCAGTCGCGCTCCAACATTCCAGGCAAAATAAGTTCAACCATCTGAAGAATTCATGTAGACAGTTTTTTTGGCAATCACAACTCTACCTTAGTCGGAGATAGCAAGTTGACCTTGTAGATGGTGGACGGGAGATTGTTCGGGAGTTCCGAGAAGTCGCCGACTTGCGCAGGGCCCATACCAGCACAGTTAACTGCAACATTCGGGTAACCACATGATGCACCTCAAAGCATGCTCACCGAGAATTCCAACGTCGAGGGTTTTCAGATCGCTTGGAAGGTTTTCCGGGTCGTCTTCGAAGTCGAAAACCTTTGTGATCACTTCGCACGAGTATTTCTCTTCTAAAATTGCATTTAGAGACATTTCCATTGTCTAGTCAAAATACCGAGTTCTTTGCGGACAGTTTCCAGTTTCGCGGGGTTTCTGCCGATCAAGTAGAACTTCCGAACACCTCGCTTCGCCGCCAGTTCCTCGACGTAGCAACGACCAATCCCATCGGTACATCCGGTTACCACTAAATCAAGAATATTAGGTAAAGACATTCATAATTCGCACACCAGTCCACTTGTCTAGATAAGGAGTAAGGTCGTGTTCTGGCCAAAGGAAATGAGCGATGAGGCTGCGAATAAGTATTATCGCACATTTGCCGACTCGCACCACGACGTAGCACGAAATCAGCCAAGTCAGCAGTTCCCACAACGAGTCGAACATTTCGAGGTTCTGAGCAGCACCGCCACAATCAAGCTATTTAAGAGAACCTGCAAGAAAGCAATGAGGAACAAAGAGTCCTAAACAATGGCAAAAACAGTTTCACGTCGTGCCTATTCTGTACGGGCACGACGGCAAACAAGTGTGTATGGCGTGCTCCGCTCAACCGCGTGCGGCAGACGCAGCGGAAGAGTACGCGAAGAACGACAGAGACGAAAGTTTCGGCATGCTCGAGGTCGTTACCGTTGAAGGTCATCTCTCCTGTCGCTGACCGGACGGAGTTTTGACGGTAGAGGTGCACGACGAGTCCTCTGTTGCGACGACTGAACTTTGGCCTACATGGATACTGCGCTGTTGGAAGAAATTGAAACCGGATTGTCGTCTTCAGAAATTGATTTTCTTGCTCTTCTGTCCCGAACGCACCAAAAAGTGGCGTTCAAGAGAGAAAATTCAGTGATGAAATACAAGCTTATAGCCTTTTACATTTGATCTACCAGAACCAATCTATGCACAGCAAGCATGTCTGAGGAACACCCCTCTGCTTGAAAACTAAGAACGCGTATAAATTTGGAAATCGAGTGTTTAAATTATAGTTTTCAATTTTCTCTGCCATCTGAAGCACATATATTTTTTTCTAATGAATCTGAAAAATCCAATTGTTAACAACGCTGGCCTTGTACTCTCGCTCCTTCAATTAAAAGTTGTCCTAAAAGACTTTTGCACATGGGCGCGCAATCGAAACACGTTGTGAAGGGAAATTTCAAGAACGATTCTACAGCACTTCCATTAACTGCGGATTAGTTAGAATTCTTCATTTCGTTTCGCCTTCCAGGCAACTCGTGGGCTGTACGTTTTCCCCCTACACGACCTGTAGAAGGCGCTCATAGCTTTGGCAGTTTGTTGAGGAATTCCTTCCTAGTTTGGTCGCGACAATTCTGGTCCTGTCAGTGGCCATTCATAGAGCTGTGAACTATGCAGCGCGGTCATGCTCTTTTCTCCTTGGCTGACTTCTTCCAAATTTGGGCAGGAAATGGCCTTCTTCCAGAGTCATCGTTCATCCAATCGGCTTAACAGAAGTCGCAAAGGATGACAAGGGTAATTACATTAATCCTAATTCAGGAGGGACTTCTGTGGGCTAAGGGTCCAAGGAGAATATTTTATCTTCGCGACTTGCAACAGCAACAGAGGCGCGAACTCCTCTCCTGCCTTCATTTCGTATCTCTGACATCATTGTCCTTATCCACTGTAACTGGTTCGGAGGACACAGCTTTTCGGCTCGTCTTCTTTATTCATGCGTTCCTCAACTCTTCTGCGTTTGAACTCCTAAACACAAGTTTGGTTGTCGACCTATAATAAACAGGAGTGAGGGATTCTAAGGGTAATGCATGTCCAATGATGTGTCAACATTTTGTTTTGAGTCAAAGGCGCGAACGGTCGGAGACGTTCACAAAACAATGTGCGTGCTCATAAATTTATTGAACGTGGCAACCGTACGGCGGCCGGAAATTCCGAAAAACGCCGCTCGTGAAGTTTTTATTCTGTGCCGACCCGCGGTCTGTTTCAGAAGCTATGATTCGACAGTTCCTTGTCCTCCTTCTCATCCTGGAACTCTGCATTGGCACTCTTGCGGGATTTGATAGGATTTCAGAGTGTGAGAGAAGATGCGCTAATGGTGGGTGTCCCCGTTCATGCAGAAGTTGAACCGCAACTTTGCAGGTATGACCGAGGAGTGTTGCGAGTGCATAGGGTGCCATCAGGCGATGCGGTTCGGGAAACGAGCGTATCCCTCGGAGAAAGTGGTTGGACTGGGGAACTGGCCATCAGGTAATCTATCTTCTGATGTACCTCTTAACCGTTTTTTGCTATTCTAGGACGGCTGGGACGTCTCGCGCGATCAACGAAAATCAAGAACGTGTTTCCCGAGTACCCAATTGTTGTGGCACCAGAAGAGAGGAAATAGTCTTCAAGAAAAGTTGTCACAATTTGCGGTTTACTAAACCATAACAACATTCCGCTTGCGAGCGCCAACTCGCCCAGTTCTGTCTTGTTCTTTGGTTTGTAAGTTAAAAAATCAGGCTGTTAGACGTTAACTCCGCATTTGTTCCCAACATCTCCATAGCACACCTCTCAAGGACGCATAATTTTTCATTTATTACACTTTGACTACGTGACATTTGAAGTCTACTTCGTTATTTGGGGAGAGAAAGGCGAAAACGAGTACGTTAAGGACCAGTCGCTGGTGTTCTGTACAGATCTTAAACACCGAAATGCATGCTAAAATTAAAAAAAACGAAATTGTGCTTATTTCTGGATAATAAGGGCGCTGTCATGTTTTGGAGTTCTGACCAAATAGCGATAATGTTTGAACTTGTTAACAGTTCGCGATTTGTGGTCACCAGCTTCAAACGGTCGAAAATCATAGACAACAAAGTCACGCCTCTCCGTTGGTCCTTTGATAAGGCTATCAGTGCCTGATGGCATCATTACGTGAGTTCTGCAAGATGCGAACGTAAATAGAATCGGCGTTTTGATCGTTTCAATGAAAAGAAGACGAGGAAAACGCTGACAAGGAGCACGGGTCTACTTTGACGTCGTCTCAAAACCAGTTTATCGCTCCATGTTTACCAAATCAGTTGTCTTCTTTATTTAGCTCGTACATGGCGCTTGAGTGAACCACTCTTCACCTCTAGAATCTGCCTACACTCGCTCGCCCTTCCGGGTGACTAACTCCGATGGAACTTCGACTTCTTCCAGTTGACTTCTGAACACTTAATCAGCATTAGTCTCTAACGAAGAATCACGTGGCAACCAGACCACTCCTCCGCGCTCCATCTTTCCCCATATCACACCGGTAACAGGCGTCATTCTGCCTGCGACGCGCAGTCCCTAATCACCCCCTCCTGGCGATTGACGTGTCAGTTAAGAAAGTATTCTCCATCGGTCACAATGTTTTCCATTTTACTGTTTCCTTTTGCTATCGTGCTTTCAACTGTGCATAGAGTACGGTAGCTCTGCCCTGAATCGGAATTAGAAGAACCGCTAGTTTGAATTTATCAGGGCGAAGTCGCCCCTTGTCGTCCGAGACACCGTCTTAAGGAGTAGTGCTCGTCGTTTCAAACCGTCTGAATCTCATTCTGGGCAGTTAGTCTTTGTGTTAAGTGTCTGCGCGCTCTGCTTATCATTTTGAACGTCCTGTCGCTCAGAGATATTTTTGAAATGACATCTTTTTTGCGCCATTTTGGGAGGTTACATGCCACGCTTCATGCAGTTAAAAAGGCCACTGTTTCCTGTTTCGTTAAATGAGTCACCAAAGATTAAGCGCGTTTAAGACGTTGTGCATGGAGGAGGGCCGATAGTGTTTATTAACGTTTGATCGATCTGGTTGATAACGACACGTGATTGATCGGTTGCAGTCTGATCGGCTTTGCCATTGTTGGCATACTGTAGGACCGCTGAGCTGTAGAAAAAACCAAAGAGGATAATACTGCGGTCCCACACGCTCACAAAGGAATTCTTTGGAGATAGACGTCTTCCAGCTACCCAAGGCTGTCTCGTCCGGCTGTGACTTCTTCCGCTATGCTCTTGGACGTTGCTTTTTTAACTGTTTCAAAATCTTACGCGCTTCTTTCCTTGTGGAAACATCCTTTGAAAAGGGTTGAAAAACTGTTTTTGTAGACATGGAAAAGCTCTGTTGTCAGCTCCGCGAAATCTTCAGTGAGGACGAAGTGAACACGGAAAGCATCCGCGCCGTCCTAGAGTCCTACAAAAGCAACCCGGCTGATTGGAGGAAATACGCCAAATTTGATCCTTTCAAGTAAGACAATGACCGTGGCTAATTCTTCTTATCTTACTACATTTCCAGGTACACCAGAAACCTCGTTGACGAAGGCAACGGTAAGTACAACTTGATGATTCTGTGCTGGGGCCCCGGCGTCGGAAGCAGGTAAAGCGAACCTCCTAAATGAAAAGTTCTGAAAGCAGTTTGTTTTCAGCGTTCATGATCATACGGACGCTCACTGCTTTGTAAAGGTGCTTCAGGGTCAAGTTTTGGAAACGCGCTACGACTGGCCTGAGTCTGACGATTCTGAAGATCCGCTTAACGTCAGTGGTCAAGACACTTACGGCGCAAACGAAGTAACCTACATGAGCGGTATTTAGCTAATTGCTGAAAAATTTGTCACTTAGCAATCTTTAGACAAGCTCGGCCTGCACCGGGTTGAAAACCCCAACCACTCAGACGGTGCCGTGACTCTGCATCTCTACTGCCCTCCTTTCGACCACTGTCAAGTCTTTGACGAGGTAGGAGTCAGTTTGCGAAGCTCGAGTTCAAATGGTTATTTCCAGCGAACCGGACGCCGAACCAAAGCCACAGTCACCTTCTATACCAAGTACGGCCACAAGGTAGACTACAAAGGATGTAAGGAAGGAAAGCTGGTGATGGAAGAAGACGTCTCTTCGCAGTAAAGCCGATTGAATCCTCTCGGCCAATTTGAATACTGTTCAAGATTTGTACATTCGAACGCGTTGTGTTACTTCCATCCTGTTTAGTTGTAGTCACGGGTCCTTTCACAATTCATCGTCCGGTCATCTTATGCTCAATGAGTGTATTTAACAGTTAACCCGCGTAACCTAAGAATCATTACTGAGCCTGTAGATCAAATAAAATTTTCCAACCAATGTGCATTTACGCTTTTCGGCATCGGCGCCGCAGATCTTTTCGGCGCTGTCGAGAAAAAGCAATTGAAATTCAAATGTTAAAGGAAGAAACGCTTCGGATTAAAGCTTCACAAACAAGGATATTAAAGGTTAACATTTGGTAGCATTTTCCAATGTATAAAGTTTAAACCTTATTCAGCAGAAGCCTAGAAATGTTACCGGATTAAATTTTGTTGTGCCTGTGGTGAAACCACTCTACGGTATGCAGGAACAGGTATTTCGAGGAATGAAGACACTAAAATTTTTGTTTTAGCTACAATTTCAACGCCTTGAATTCTGCGTGCTATTGGCACCACAAAACGAAAAAGTCACCGACCACAATTTTCACCACTGCATGGATCACGGCTGTGATACCGCTAGCAAGAACCCAGGGCGTTTCCTTCCATCGACCGTCGTGTGTGGCGCTCTTCGACGCGGTCTTGTCTCCAGGCCCGCTACTTTACGTTTCTCGTCAACCTGCGTCCATGCCTCTAACGGCTTCTGCTTCTGATTCTGGCAGATCGAAACGATCTTCTTAGAAACCTTCAGCATATTGCTGACAGTTTGTTTGACACCTCGTGGTGGTCTTGGCGCGAAGTTAACATTGTTCGCAACAGATGATCGCGATGATGCGAGTGTGTGGTTTGTATGCGCTCGACGCGAGCAGCTGATTTCGTAAAGGACAAACAGAAAAAGCCAATCAGAGGCTCATTTCGGCAGAATTGATTCATTTGAATATATTGATTTGCTGTGGAACTGAGATTCGCGAGGCACAAGTACAAGCGATGCGTCTGGAACATTACCCTGCTCCGCCGTTTCTGTATTTGTCAAGAAAGCGATGCGCTTAATCATGAGAATTTCGCGGTTCCATACATATAAGCCAACCGGCAGTGGATTCTAACTAAAAATTAAATTTTCAGACATGGCTGCTATCGCCGCTCATCTGCAGAATGGTCTCGTCAAATTTCTGGTTGATCGCTACATGGGGCACCTTTTTGTGCAAAAATGCGCAATCGACAACCTCACATTAAATATTCTAACGGGCGAAGCGTCAGTTAAAGATTTGGAGCTAGATACACAGGTAGGTCCTCTCCCAGGGACCTCTTAAAGCAGTTTGTTTCAGTACATTAACGACAAGCTAGAGAAACTTGGCATAAACATTCAACTGACGGAAGGAGTGATTGGGAGCATGAATCTGAAAGTCCCGTTCGCGAATCTCCTGGAGAAATCTTGCGAATTTACAATAGACAACTTGTGGCTCTGCTTCCAGCCACGACGCAGTGGCCCGGTGGGCGCCGTAAACGAAATTGGTTTGGTCAGACATTTGAAAGCAAATGTAAACTGTACATTTCAGTATCTTCCATGATTGGTTCTATGGCTACAAGCCGCGAACTTGCCAACGAATTTGTGGCCGCTGAGCCTTCTAACCAGAGAGACGGAGGAGTCGAATCCTGTGAGCAGCTTATCGCTGCTCTCATGTCGAGATTTGTGCTCAAAATCACAAATGCCATTGTACGCGTTTCAAGCTCTTCGGGAGACTCCGAACATATTGTGGCCCTAGAATGTCATATTGACAGGTAATGAACTAGACTGAATCCTTGCCTGACGCAGGTTTTGATTTATGTCTTTTCAGTGCAAGATTCGTGGATGAACAACTGGAAGCGTGTCAGCGGCAGTCCACCGACTTGAACACGATCACATCCGAACCCCAGAGCGTCTTTTCAATATCTTCTCTGAACAAGCTACTCCATTTAAGCGGTGTCACCTTCCACACTGATATCTGCTCGAAAGAAGCCGACGCCGAAATGTCGTTGTCCCAGCAGTACACAAGCATCTACCAGAGACGCGAGCGAGAGAAAAACAAGCGCAAGAGCTCCTCATCCCGTTCCACAGAGGATTACGACCTCGACCTCGGTCAGTCGATGCAAGGCACTCTCGATAACTTCCAGTCTTGCTACTCGCACCTCAGTGTGAGCGACAAACAAAAAGCGGGTTGCTCGGCTTCCAAGCAAGAGTAAAAAGTTGAGTGTCGTACAGGATCTTACTTCCAGTTTTTAGGCTAGAGTCGGATCCTATCATGTTTGGACACCTTGTTGGAACGGACAACATTGTGAAATTCAGTACGAGTAATGCAGCAGTAAACGCTCACTCAGAAAATGCGCCTAAAAACGTTAGTTATTAGACTTATGACCATCGTAAGACTTTGTTTTCAGATCGACATCGAGCTAAACTTTCAAGGTCTCGAAGTTTTCATGACCCCATCACAACTGGCAATTGTAAAACAGATTATGGATTTGCTGTTGATGCCTGAGGATCCTACGGGCGATAACGAGATGCCGAATAACGGGGGTAGACCGATGAACACGGAGGACTTCCGAAACGTCGAGTACCAAATGCAAGTCGGCCATGCGGGGCATTACCGAAACGACCACGGGCGATCGGCTCACGGTGAGACCTGAAACTTGGAACGCTTGTTGATGACAATGTTCAGGAAACCTTGCGGGTGGCCACTGGGCCGGAAATGAAACATTCCAAATGACGACCAGACATCGCAACGAAAACTTCACTGAAGATGACTTTGATACCGTGAACCTGTCAAGTCTTGCGGATCACGCACGGAGTTCAGCGTTGAGATCTTCGATCTCCTCCGAAAGCTCCTATGAAACGAGGACCCTTTGTGATAGCGACAAGGCTGACACCACACGATTGAAAGCTACCATCGCAAGCTTCTTAGCAATCATTACTCACGACGATCCCCTGGAAACAAGCCTCGTTAACCAGCAGATAAAAAATGAGGAACGCACTCTGACAGATATCATGATGGATCTGCGGACGCGCTCGGAGAAATTCTTCGCTGAGGCTTCTGACGTTCGCATTAAAGGAGTGACGGAACTGTCGATGCTTCGGGAGAAGTTCTCCCGCCTCTGCAACGTTGACCATCTTTTGTAAGCCAAACTAGCCATGATTCCTTTTCTGATTCTTTTTTTAGGTTAATCGGTTGGCCTCTGCATCTGGACTGTACCATGACCAAAGAGCCGATGACTGAGAGGACAGACGTACTGCTCACAGTTACCCAGTTCGACTGCTGCGAATTCCTGACACAACCTTCTATCTGTGGAGCATCTGCCAGCAACCACTTCGACATCTTCGCCTTTGACAAAATATGCGAAAGTGGCAGTGCTAACCTCGTTTTGAAGATGGAAGCTTCGAGCGGGAAGGATACGGTAAGAGGACGTATTTCACTGTAATTTAATTTGCCATTCTAACAGAGAAATAACGTCATTCTCAGCCTCGGAGACTGCCACACGGAACTAGACATCAGCATCATCGACCGTCTCAGCCACCTTATTTCGCCAAATCCGTTCTTCGCAGCAAAGAAGAAGGTGCCACTGCAGTACGAGCTTCATTTGAACGAAGATCCGTTTGCTCCTGCATCCACTCCAGAACAAGAGACCAAACCTTTCAACTTGGAACTTCGTGCACCGGGCTGGACAATTGACTTCCGGTAACGCAATTCTCGTTTCGATGTGAACTAACCGATTTCCGTTCAGAATCCCAATAGCAGATTTGCGAAGCACTGACTTCTCGTCGAGGCTTTCGTACCGAGTGAAGAACGTCCATCCCGAGACTCTGAGGCTGCGGTTCGAGAAGGTGAACGTCAAACTGCCCAAATTCAACAGCGAAAAGTTAGATCTGATTTGGGAACTGAAACTCACTTGTTCCTCTCTTACCGGTAAAACTAAGACGATCGGCCTTTTTAAAAATTTATTTTTTGTAGGCAGTTTTGAAGGTGATTTGGCTGCGTTGCGGTGCACGGATGAAGAACAGTGCTTCCTTTACGCCACGAGAGAATCTTCGATTCGAGAGAACGAAGATGTGTGCATCGAACTGAAGTATGACCGAAGGAACAGATCGCTGACGGCGGATAACGCGGCACTCAGTTCTACTCAGGTCGATCCCATGCAAAGAAGTGTTTGGGGATCGTTTTTCCAGTCTAACGAACACAAAGACGGTCCGTTCTCCCAGAAAGTCATCATGCGCGATAACGAAACCGTAAGCGAATTGGATTCCATTCGGTCACGCCTTGATCCATCTTTACAGCTTACAATGGTCGGCGAACGCGACGAATTGATGGATTTCGGAGAAACATGCCGCGGCAAATCAAACCTCCAACTGAATATCAACATTCCTACGCTCAATGTTCTTCTCCCTAGTCATATGTTCTTTGAAATCATCTACAACAGGTAACCGAATTTTCCTTTTGCGAGCGATTTGGTTTTGATTTGAAAGCAGCAAACGCTTTTTCTGGTTGCATGAAACTGTTGCCGCCGACTATCTATTTTCATACCTTCTTTATTCAGGCTTTTGAACGATCTTCTGTTATGGCAACCGTGTGGACCTGCATTCAAGGCGAACGCTGAAAGTCGACCTGAGTCCTCCAATCAGCATTTCCAGCCGTGCAAGTCGACCTACATGCACGATTCGGATTCAGAGAGCGAAACCTCTTCGGACGGAACCTGCGAAGAAAATGAGGGAAATCCTCACGACATCGCCGTGACTTTCGACGTTGACAAGCTTTCTGTTTTGATTGGGACAACCGTCGCCGAGGTGAGAAACCTTTATGAGCATGGTTTGCAGCTGCGTAGTTTTCAGGATTCGTTCGGCATGACAAGGGGCCAAATTCGAGGTCAACTCGATAAGACACAACTGTTTGTTGTGAGCGGATATCATGGGGATCCGAACTTGGCGTATTTCTACATCTCCTCGGACAGTATTGGACTTTTCCATCAAAGTAAGCATTTTGCTGAAAGAATAAGTGCGGACGGTGCTTTTCCAGATTTGTACGAAGATGTGAACCCTTACACAAGCGATGTCCGCAGCCAACTCTTTGCTGCACGTAATTCGAAGGAAACCGTCTGTATTGAGCCTCTGAGTGAAGAATGCCCTTTCATTCACTACTTGGAAGATCACAGATTCGCGTTGTCAATGAAAATTCAATGTTTCATGGACGATAACGTGATCACCAGAAAGGTACGCTGGAGTGATTCATCGCAATCGAAATTTTTTCATTTTCAGGATATGCTGATCACATCTACTCTCCAAAATTCGCAATACCATGTCACATTGTTCTCGGATCCCGCCGACTTCTGGGTCAATCAACTGGCGAACTTCTTCACGGTTGCGGATTACGGAGTTCCTGGCTACGTGCTTCCTGAGGTCACCCTCCAGATTCGGTTCAACATTCGGAGCGCTCTGATCAGTTACGCACATAATCAAATTCGCGAAGATTCAACTTTGCGTCTAAAGTAAGCCATTTATCATCAGTGCTTATATTTATTAATGCAAATTCTAGATTGGCGGTTGGGTCCTGTGATTTGAGCAGCCAGATCGTTGGAGATCAACGAACGACGAAGTTCCAGTGCATCCTGGAGAACTCCAAGCTGCATGCATCAAATGAGTTACAAAGTCGTAATTTTGGCGTTCACTTCGAAGATGGATACAACTCGTCTCTTTCCGACGTAAACGACAATTTCGACAGCTTCATTACTCTTCTCGCTTTGGGATACTTCGATTTTGAGGTGAGTTCTGACATTAAACAATGGCTGGAATCATATTTTTTCTTCATTCAGCTCTCCATTACATGCGAGGTTAATACCGAAAACGGCGTCAGCACCCCACTTGTCGACATCAAATGCAAAAACGACGAAATCAAGGCCTACCTTTGCTCGGATTCTTTGAGCATGCTGATCAACATGTTCAGTGATATTTTCAATTCGAACGTGATGAAACCGGCCGAAGTTCAAACTCCCAATCCGAGTGAAGCGTCGCAAGAAAGCAATGAAAAGCCTGTGAATGCCGATAACGGTTCGACTGTCAGCAGCAAGCGAACTGGAGGCCAGTCCAGCATGACTGCTGCTCAGGAAGAGATTCTTAGGGATAATCTCTCTAACGCCATGATGGACGTTCAATCGTCGAGTCCCACAGTCGAACCAGCAGCCGTCAGAAACCAGAACTATGCGTTTTTCCCAGAAGGTAACTTTTATGAAAATCTCGAACTTTACCTGAGGTCATTCCAGAAGAAGCTCTCGAGAAGTATCCTCCACGAACGTCAACAGAATGTGAAGATTTTTGCCCGATTGACGAGCATCCCGGACATGCTGTGATGGGGCCTTCTGGAGATCCTCACATGCGCCCATTCGGAGAGACCAACTTTGGTCGACGCCAGCCGAGTGTTTCTGTCCGACAGGAACGCCTGTATAGACCGTCTGAAACCTACCGACAACACGCACTTTCCCTTGTCGAGGGTTCCCTTCCTGTTGTCAACATCAACATCAAGGATATCACGCTTCATCTCTTCGTTTATGGAGGAAATGACTTTGGTTGTGAACCCACAGAACAGAAGACTTATGCGGGAGATTCTGGTGACAGGGAACGGAAGAGGGAAAGTCGGCGCCAAGTCAAAGGTGGACAGTTCCGTGATGAGACTGTGATGATCGAGTTTTTGTTCCAAAAGGTAGGAAAATCGCGAAAAAATTAGTATTTTTTGTCTTTTTCAGATCTCATACCGGTATGAACAATATGGCCCGCAGAGCGACGTCTCCCATGCCTCGATATTGTCGATGCACAATATGGAAATCATCGACCATTTATCTGTATCCAAAATCAAGAAGATGCTCTACCAGGATACTTCTTCTGATTGCCACCGCCGCAGCAACGTTCCCATCATTGCCCTGCGTATCTTTTCAAGTAGGAAACACGGCGCGAAAGTTCTTGTGAGCGCGCTCCCTATCCGGATGAACATCGATCAGGACAGTTTTGAATTCCTTGTCGACTTCTTCTCGGATCTGTCGACATTGACTGTCCTTCCAGGTAAAGACCACGAGAGTGGACCAAGGCTAACACATGCTTTTAGGCGAAACAGCAGTTCAAAATGACGATCAAGTGGTGACCCAACTGCAGGTGAAGCCAGAGACACAAGAGTCTGTAAATGAGTCTTCGCAAGGAATGCCTGAGGACCACAGCTATCTTTTCGACGAAAACGACATCAATTTCGGAGAAGATACGACCGACGAATTAGTTGACCTAAACTTTGGATCGCCTCAAAGTACAACTTCGATAGAAGAAACTTGCAATGAAGCTCTTGCTGAAGACGCTTGTCAGGTGGATCAGATCATCAAGTGGGTTTTTGATTTCCCTTTCGAGTTTGAACCAGTATTTTAGGGAGTTTACTTTCTCACCGGCTATGACCATCAAGATTGACTATGTTGGGAAACGAGTAAAGACGGATAACGGCGCGATCATGGGTCTGTTGATAGGAATGAGCAAGCTTCATTGCACGGAACTCCGGCTCAAGGAGTTGAATACAAGGAAGGGTGTGGCTACTCTTGGTCGGTGCTTCCAATTTGCTGCAGGTGAATGGCTAAATGACATTCGCAATCACCAACTACCAACTATCTTTGGAAGTTTGGGAGCACTTAGCTCGCTTACCCATCTAGGTAAATTGTCCTTTGGTTAATCCTTTTCAACCTGAAGTTTTTCAGCTGGTGGAGTTCGGGATCTCGTCGTGCTTCCGGTCGACGAATTTAGAAAAGCAGACGGTCATGTGGTCAAGGGTATCCAAAGGGGTGCCGGAAGTTTCGGTGTATCTGCAATGGCTGCTGTTGTGGACTTCACACAAGGAATCGCATCCGCCGTTCAGGTAACTTGATTTTTCTTGTTTCAAATTTGCAATCATAAATATTTTAGGGTGTATCCGAGATCGCGTATCATATAGTTAGCCCTGACTATCCCGGAAATGACCCCAGCAGACGTCGCTCTCAACCACAACAAAGGGTCAGAATTCCAAACGACCTGCGTGCAGGTTTGAGTATGGCATATGACACCGTTAGAGACGTGAGTGAAAATTATGAGTTAATTGGCTAAATCATGTTTTGCTTAGGGTGTTTACGATACCGCCGACGTGCTGCATATGGCAGTACAAGAAGATCGAGCTGAGGGGCAGTGGTTTAGAAGACTGCTCCAGCAGCTCGCTCCAACGATGATCCGGCCGATCGTTCTCGGCAGTCGAGCTACCGTCCACGTTCTGGATGGCCTTCGCAGCCAGCTGCAGCCCGATCAACACATAGCTGAAATGAGAAAGTGGAGAGACTGAACCAGTTTGTGTCCTTTACGGTGTTGTTTCTTCTGCCATGTATCATTGCGAACATATATTGTTGTCTTTCAAGTTCGTGCCTTCACCTCTTCTTGTCTGAATGTTATCAACAGAACTGCGATGTAAACTTTGTACGTACTCTTTTTATATATAGAATATATCACCACATTGTACATAGAGCAGTTCACTTTGAACACTTGATGTCACCTTCGTTGTACATATTTATTTCCACGCTGTACTTACTCTTTATAAACAATTCGATTAAATCGAATGATTTGCCTACTTTAGTTCCCACTTCTCGCTGTTTGTTTTGATACTACCTAAGCGCCAAAGCATCAAGAGGGTTAATACGACATAAAAGTCGTACGTTCAGGTTTCGATTGATAATTTAAAAAGTCGGGACATTTCGCATACTTTCGTCTTTTTCGGTGTTGATCGTTCGTGCCGTCACAGAACCCCCTCCATTTTCATTCGCTGAAGCGCGCTCCGCCAATCGTTTGATCGGTCGATGAAGGGAAGAGCGAGTTGTGATGTTGTTCGCTGTCTCGTCGCGGCCTCTTTGCGTGCTAGCGAAAAAACCGACCAAAGAGCTAGAGATAGAGAGAAACGTAAGACTGAACGCCACCGCGGCTGTAGGGCTCACAGGGTCTCTTGGCGGTGGAAGATCCTCTAGCTCAATGTGTGATTCGGGATTATGGGCGCCAGCTCAAAGTTCCCGTCGCATATGTGCTAAGTGCGATCAAAGCTCTTGGATATTTTCCACCAGAAAGCGGCATTTGCGTATAAAATTTGCCGGTCTATTTTATCGTTTCCATCGCTTTGCAAAACTTTTTAGTTGTCCTGGAGATGCCGATTTCTGAAATTGATCCTTTTTTGGCGCTGTCGTGTGGTGATTTCTGACTGGAGAACGGTTGTGCCTTCATAATTTCGCAACATCCATTTGTTTTCGATCATGTGCCTTAAAAAGAGGATTCCGGCTCTGGTCGACATTGATTCCTTCGAAGGTTGTACTACTCATGCGGACGACTGTTAGAGCGTGTGTAATTTTGCTCTTGTCGCAGACTCGTTCGTTCGAACTCTTCCATTCTTATCATTCGTCTCTTTCTCCAGTGTATTGAGTTCCCTTTGATTGCGAGACGCGATTGATAAATCCAAGATAAATTCAATCTTCATTTTAAAGTTTCAGGAACGAACCGATGGAACCACACAAGCTGGACACCTTCGACCAGGACCGTGTTGGATTGGGAGTTGATCACCACTTAGATCATCCAGCTGGTCTCCAGTTCCACTCCAGACAGCCTCTTCTTGCCCGACGGATGTCTCGGAGTGAACCACATTTGGACGTCCCTCATTTCTTGAACGCAAACGACCATGGTAAGGCTTTTTAGTTAACGTCTGGCACCCTCAATGCTTGTGTTGACTGCCGGTCGGCTCAGACGGTTTTTACTGACGGCGTCACAGCTGAGGCCAAAGTGCGTGTTTTTATGTCTTTTCATGGCCCTATCGAAAACAACCTCATCTTTGTTTAGTTGTCTCTTCGATGCATCATGTCCTCTCCGGCCTCTTCGAAGTGGATTCTACTCTCAGCCTGAACAACATGATTCACGAACGCGACCAAGCCGCGAATATTAGCCAATCCAGTTCAATGAACAATCTTCAAGATCATTTCGAGTAAGTCCATTTTCATTGTTATTCATTCTAATTTCTGCGTCATGGTAAATTTCCATGCGCCTTTTTTGGTTTCGTCAAATATCAACCCAGGGTGGTCCGACACGACGTTCAAAAGCGGAAGTTCAGTGAGCCCGAACGCTTTACAACGGGCGCAATTGTGGACAAAACTTCTTGCTTAACTGCACGCACGCGCTGCTCTCGCTTGTTTGCGATATTGATCCAAAGCACATGGCGGTGACGTCTTCGTGCGTCCCGTGTTGGTCTCTGTGAACTTTAGAGTAGGCGTCTAGTTTATAGCTATTTATTTGTTCGTCTATCTAATGTGAGCGGTGGTGTTGTGGAAGGAACGACTCTTATCAATGTTTTCCGCGTTTCTAAGTCAACCCATCCAATCTTAGATTCGCATACTGCGATCGTCGTCCCACGTGTTGTTCCCAGTGCACTGTGAATTTTGGTCCACGTCACTAGTCGCCAGCGCAGAATTCTCTTTTGATGACCGAACTTTCAGTGAGAGAGAAATTCCGATGTCACGTGGGGAGAAGAATGGGATGAGGATGACGGCAGAAAGAGCATCCTCGGGGACGACATTGAGATGGGACGATACCTACTGATATTTGGGGGCGATGTGGTATCAAATCTCGGGCGCTTCTTTTGGACTTGAATAGTGGCGGCGGTGCACTCTACTTGGCATATGGGCTAACGAACGTTGTAACTATTGTTTTGCTCCGATATCAGGTGATTCGTTGTCGACATGCTGATGCAACCCATCATCTGGGCAGCTGGCTGGCTATAAAATTACAGCTCCTTTGCTCATGATGTAATCATGAGCAAAGGAGCTCATGAATAACTTAATCAGCAACACAGGGTATTACACCCTGTGTTGCTTTTTGGAGAAGGCCCCGGGTAAACCTAATACAGCAGGAAGTACTGCGTCTGCACTTAATCCGCTCTGGTCTTCTCCGTTCGTAGTTGGTGACTCTTTTAATGTTCTCGCGTTTGGTGGGTGGTGTCGACTGATGACTACCTGTGACTTCTGATCGCTCTGAACCACAGTTCGAACTTTTGTCTTCGAACGTGTTGATATTATACACATCGGAAGTCTTCGCTATTCAGTGTAGTTGTCAGCTGGTGCTATCCGCGAGGTCTAAGCTGTTGGTGGTCCTATTTATTGTCATGCAACCGTATAAGAAAGCGCAACCATAGTATAATCGATTTTGTCGTGTTTTCCCTATCTCCTTTTGATATTTCATTTGGTAATGCTTGTTTTTTCAGTAACTCTTGCAACATACGCTCAGAGCCGTATTCTGCAGGCAGATCATCTGGAGGGTATCAAAGTGCAGTTGGAGATACCGTACACAATCAAGATTCCTATCAGAGTCCCGCTACAGCTGCGGCTAGCAGCGGGCCGCTGCGCAAATCCTCAAGCGCAGTTGAGTGGAAGACTTCCGGCCAAAGCCACTTTCCGTCGACTTCTGTACAACCGTACCACCACAACGATCCATCCGAATTGGGCGGCTTAACTATGTCGGTGAAACCTGAAAATTCGATGGGACTCTCTTCAAGCGGAGCTGGTCCACTTTCAGTTGCAGCTCAAAAGCTTGTTCAGAATTCACCGGAGGCCCTTGGCCCGTCAGCCGCTGCTGGCGGCCTTGCTGGTATGAGCCACGATGATCCACAAAAGGTAGGTGGTGTTCCCTTAGCTCACTTTTAATTCTTAATCTTTTTTCAGCGGTCTGGAATGTTCAGCATGTTTGGTCGTGGATTCTTCGCTCGTCCTGCAATGCGCGATGAACAAGAAAATTACCGTTATATCATGACACTTGATCGCTGATTCTTTTTTTCCATATATTTTTCACGTGTTGATCGGCGTTGCTTTGTGTGTTCTAGATACTGTGTGTTATAACCTCAGATGTGAAATTGTCAATAACTGTGTTACTCTCTCTCTCTGTCCTCCGCCTTAGACTTACTCTCCGCTTCTTTGTACAACTTTTTGTAAATATCACGATGACTTTCTAACGGGTAGTTCAACTAATCGCTTCTGATTTTCTGTGTTGTCTAACGGTTTCATTGCGACTCAAACCTCCTTTAGTTGGCGTCATGGAAAGATTCAAACTAGAAATTGAATTGCAGTTGTTTTTGTACATATTGTACGACAGCTGGAATAAAAGTTTTTGCCAGTAACTTCACGTTTCTTCCTATGATCAGCACCAAATACAAGTCTGTCTGCTCCTTTTTTCGACCTACCGTAACCACGCTCGGAAAGGATTGGTTTCGGAGCCAGCGGCGTGTTGTTCGTTCGCGCACAGTTCGATTGGTTTCCGGTCGTCGAATTCGATTTGCACGTTGAGCTGTGATTGATTCGTTCGCTTTCTGAACTCGCCTCTGTTGCCAGGGTGCTAAAGTTGGGTTTTTGTAAACAAGGGTGGGTGAGTGTTACGATCAAGGGAACAAAAATCATTGTAACAGCAACAGATTGCACTTAAACTCGTTTACAGTTAGCATTTCAATGTCATGAAGGGAGTGCCTGGCAGTGTTCCCGATAACAAAGAGATCAAGGAAACTTCTGCGGAAAAAACCAATGGCACTTCGCTTCAAGATTCTGATTGCCGGTTTAAGGTTACTGCGCTGCGCTATCCATAGATTGTTCGAAAAAGGAAGGGGACGCGATCAACGCTCTCTGGCCACCTTATCGCGCAAACGGAGCAATAACAAATTATAGATCACCCAACCGATAGGGTATTAAAAGGTTGCACACCAGGGCATAGTTCAAAACTCATTTGATAGGTCGATTACGGACGGTACTTCTAGCTTCGAAACGCCAGCCAAAATATTTTCATATGCCTACTATTGAAATAGAGGCTTCGGATTTTTCCAAATTCAGGTCTCAGGACAATGAGATATGAGTTGAGTGTTCAGCAATCGTAGCATCGAACATTTATCCATCGCCAAACCGTTAGTGAAATTCCGACTTCAAGATTCCATGACTGCTTTCTTAATTCCATATGCATGCGAGATTCAATATTCATGCGCGTCTTCCACTTATTCAACAGGCTGTTTCCTTATACTCGTAGACAATGTATTTCTTTAATTGCTAAACAACTTTTGAAGCTACTTTAGTTTAGTCATGGCAAAAATAATTGATGGGAAGGCGATCGCAGAGAAGCTTCTCGGGAAGATTGCCCAAGAATACAAGCAGATCAAAGAAAAGCATCCGTCTTTCCACTCAACTCTTGCAGTTGTCCAGGTAAGGTTCGTCCGTAGTCCTTAATATTCAAAGAGTTTCGATAAGGTCGGGAACCGCAGTGATGCAAGTGTCTACATCAAGAAAAAGCTGCAGCATGCTGCTGACGTCGGCATAGGGACACGGGTAGTCAGTCTGTCTGATGCCGTAACCCAGAACGAAGTCGAACATGAGATTGACATGCTTAATAGAGACCCGGACGTGGACGGAATTATTGTGCAGGTCTGCAAAATGCGCCACTTTTTGAATTGTTGTTTTTTTACAGCTTCCCTTGGACAGCGTCAACGAAATTGATTCTGAAACAGTAATCGACCGGATTGATCACCAGAAGGATGTGGATGGGCTAACTCGCGAGAATGCAGGACGTCTGATGCGGGGTAAATTGGAGAATGCCATCTTTCCATGCACGCCAGCTGGAGTTCTTCACCTGATCCAGGAAGCCACAGGTTTGTGATGACGTCAAAGTAAGTGATTAGTGTATTGAGTAGGAGATGCCGACTACGTGAGTGGCAAGCGAGTTGTTGTGCTGGGAAGGTCGAAGATTGTGGGATCCCCTGCGGCGGCGTTGTTTATGTGGCACAACGCAACAACAACCATGTGCCACTCACGTACACAGAACTTGCAAGACGTATGCCGGCAAGCGGATATCCTGATTGTGGCTATTGGAAAGAAGGAACTGGTTCAAGGT
>KN167614.1:44204-154159 GCA_000757745.1 Steinernema scapterisci
AAAACCCAGCGAATCTGTGCTCTGGATTAGGATTGCGTCGCTTGAAGTCCAGTTCTATTTGAGATACAGTTCAGTCGTTCATTCCATTTTCTAGAGCACTTTTATAACAGCCATGAGATGACGGACCCCGGCTGCAAGTGCATTTCATCTCTCAATCCAATTTTCCAATTGAATTTTTTATGCGACGCTGGATCGCCGCTCCTCGAACATGTTTCCATTCGGCGGTTCCATTCTTTCCTCGAGTCTGCTTCAAGTTTGCGACTAATTTGTGTATGTGAAGCCGTTAGAAGGACATCCCACGAGTGACCCGGGACCGGCTGTATTGGCATCTTAGCTGGGGATGGTTCTGAATTAAGCGCGTTTCATGCTCGACCAACGCTGGACTTCCCAGGAGTCGCTGCCGAAGCCTCGAAGCGACTGCCTCTGCTGCCGCTACATAGCATGATTTTCTGCTTCGATTTGTCGATTTCATCTTTACTCAATTCCCTCTAGTACATTTGAATGCGCTAGTCGACATGCAAACAGAATCGACGCTTTTTTATTTCCTTAGGCGTTTCCCGTTTTCAGTCCTGACTGCTGCCCGTTTTCGTCCCTTTGGGCGCCGATTAGTTGCGCGAAATTTGTTTTCTCTCATCCTAGAAGATGCTTTCGTTCGGCGCGGCGAATTGTTTGCGCGGGTCCAAAGCCGCTGTTTGCGATGGATTAAAGTGGACTTTACTTTGACGAGCACAGTTTAGCGCCCATGGTGAATAAGTGTCCTTCTTGGGAAGATTAGGATTTTCTATGCAAATCCGATATGGCGAAAGTTGTATTTTGCCTTTCACATCTTCTGCGAGCGGCGGAAATTGTGTACTCTTTGATCTGGGATACGGTAGTTTGGGAGCACCCATCCATCCTCCTTCTTCATATCCCAGCCTATCCAGTCACTCACCCACCGACGAATCACTTCGGCTTGCAGCTTTAGCCAATGTTTTCTGTTTGACTCTTTTGAAAAATAGCTTTTCAAATCGCGGAAGACCAGAACCGCTAGCTGCACTCAAATATGGGCCAGTCGGCCGCAACTCAACCTGCACTGCTGGTTGTACCAACACGAGTTCTCATCGAGAATTGAATATTCCACATTGTTTGCCATGTGCTGTCTGCAGTCAGCCTAATTCTAGTCTGTGCGGGCTCTCCCCACATCCCGGCACTTTCGTTTGTGGAGCTTTTCGCCGCCGTCCGCGCTCTCGTCCCCGCTGCGCTCTTTCTCCGATTCCGCTCTCTGCCTACCGCGTTTTCGCCCGCCGCGTTCTTCTCTGGTGGCCTCTCCGCGACGTTCGATCGGCAACCACCGACCAACTCTGCATCGATAATGTTCCTACTAACAAGTGCGTTGCGCGTTTGCCCCGAGTTTCTATATCTCTCTGTAGACCGGGCACCTTTACAAAAGTCTTTGTGGAGTCCGCTGCCAACGCGGCAGCCTTTAAATCCCAGCTGTATCCAGTAAAAATGTTCGATTCTTGTGCGTGCCGATTTGATTAGTCGCCAGATTTTGGTTTGGAAGGACCAGTTTGTAGTTGCATTAACGTTTCCTGTCAGGTCAGAAAAAGGCCTTCAAAGATTCGGCGGCAGAAAAAACATTTTGTATTTTGCGGAAGTGCAAAAGAGAAGTCCCAGAATGTTGTGTCTGTCTGCATTGGGGATACGAATCTTCAGAAGAGCAACAAAAATCTCTGTGTTTTGAAGCTGAAACATGAATATTGATTGGAGCGCAAAGTTTTTCCCAGACCGGCATTGACGAATCACAATGGTTTTGCGATGGCGCGCGCTGATTCGTAAATCGGGTCGTACTGGCAACCACACTACATCCATTCACAATCGCTTGTCTGTGTTTAACTCGCCTTAAAACAACCCATGTCCTCCGAATATCAGCGCCGTTACCATTTCTCATTTGTGGCAACAAAACCTTCTTCCGCGTCGGGAATTCCAGGAACCTTAAAGACACTTCTGAACTTGTTCAACCTCTCCGCGCCGACCTTTCGTGTTCTGTATTTGGCGGTCCCATAAACCGGAACGTGTTCTTCCAACAAAACCGTCGGCTTTTTCTGCTTGCTCGCTTGCATTCCACTTAACGTTTGCGGTGAAAGCCATTGATCACTCGAGCGCTTGCGACGATATGGCCTTGTTTGTAGGTGTGTGTTGACTCTGATCTAACTCACCTCACCTCCGATCGTCGTCCGCTGAGCCAGGCCGCGAACCAGCCACCCAGCCAGTTCGCCTCCTCTATTGCACTGCACGAACCCCCTTCAGCGGTGACTCACTTCGTACATATACGTTTCGATTTCCGTAAATCTGCTTTCAATCGCGCGACGTTATTGATTGTGCAGGCTGCAAGGATGCCGCGATTTCCTCAGCGAGTACGGTACTCACCGATTGTGGGGTCCTTATTTAAAGGTTAATTTTGTTCTGTTTACAGAAGAACAGCCGTAACGCAGTTGCGATTAGCTGGCACATGGTATTTCTAGATGTAAACCGGTTTTTTAATAGCGCTGCGAGGTGGCTGGTTTCCAGCCAGGAAGCTTGCTGCAGCCGGGCGTAGAACCTGGGCTGTCGAAAAGACCCTCCGTTTGAGAAGCCGCCGAGTGTTCGTGTTGCCACTGGTGATTCATGTGCTCTGGATTGAGGAAATTAAAGGGGCATTGTGAGAACACGTCAGAATTCAGCGCGCATTGAAATTCTGTTCTGGTGGCGTAATCAGGCCGGGCCGGGAAGCCGCGAACGCACTTCGGGCCCTCAAGCTCACTTGAAAAGATTGCAGATGTTCAACTATTCATGATCGCCGGCCGCTGCGCGCGAGGGATGGACGTGATTAAAAAATTATGTTCTTAGGTGTAGCGGGGGAATGCATGTGGGCTTGTAACGGCGGCCGACGCCCGGCGGATCGCATAAATAGCATGCATGCGAAATTCGGTGCTTGGAACTTATCGAGCGAATTCCGCGCCCTCGGAAACGCTTCGATGCATTGCAACGCATTTCTGCTGTTCGCGTCATCCTCGTTCTCGCCTCCGTCGCCCTCTCTATCTCGCTGCTGTTGTTCTCGCAAGCCGCAAGCTTTCTTTTCTATTCGAACACATGAATATTTGCGCAGTAGACTTGTTTCTTATTCTTCTCCTCCGATTGCTACGCGCGTCTATTTCAATTGTGACTCTGGGGTGCTCTGTTTGTGCACACGCAAAACTTCGTTTGCCGTACGTACCTAGAACGGCCCAATTTTCAGGCCTTCGCGCCACTTTAACGCTTCAACTTTGCCGGACGACCTTCTCGAATATGCCAGAAACCGAGCCGTGTTTACATGTTCCTTTTCAGCAGCAGACCTCAGACCGCGCGAAAGCCGCCCGGGCTATTTGGGCGATCCTCCGCCGACACTCCACCTACACGCCGCCGGATCTGGGCACTGAAGTGACGAGTCCCAACTTGCGCTGCTTTCAGAAGCACAACGTTAGAATATTCCAATCCGACCCAGACTTCGGCCGCATAATTCCAGTTGTCGTAATTGCCGATTGGTCCACGGAATCGAAATTGTTTTTCCGGTCCCTTGAAGCGCTGTTTATTGTCGCACTAACAATTTTTCGCGCTCCACTCACTCTTTTTGGAATAGAAATCATAAATATCTGTTATTCGAAATCTCTCGCCCTATACACTCTCTCGCTCGCTTTGCATTACCGTATCCTGCGCCGCTGGGCAGCTACTACGATTGTAATTTAATTTTCCTGAAACGAACTAAAAAGCAGTTGCCTAGGAGATTGTTTGACGTCCCGAATCCTCTAATGCGCGCGTAAATGTATAAACCGCTAGATTATTCGTTAAACTTCCTTCCGCTCGGTAGAGGTGCGTTGTAGTGGGGCGCGGCGTTTCCGTGCCGGGGAACTTCATTTGAGTCATTCCAGGCATCATGGCAGCCCCCACCCGGCTGCTTGTGCTTCTCCTTTTTGCTCCATTTGTTGCAGCTTCCACAATCGACGTATGTGATCCGTTTACCCAAACTCTCCTAATGACATTCGATGTTTAGAGTGTCTCGGCCGCCGTAGATAGCAGCGAGAACGCCGGACGCGACCACGCCAAATTCGTCCCTTTAGTCGCGTTTAGATGCGGCTACCGTAACCAGTATCAGGATGTGGACGGCGCGTGGAAGACTGATACCGACAAGTACGCCACTTGTCTCACTGGGAAACTCGACATCCTCAAGTACTGCAGAAAGGTGCGTATTTTGTGTTGAAAGGATCTTTTGTAATCCGCATGTTCCAGGTCTATCCTAACGAGAACATCACCAACATTGTGGAGTACTCCCACGACGTGAACCTCGAGAAGTGGTGTCGTGAGGACGGGAAATCTTGCAAGTTCACGCACACCGTCAAGCCGTACCGCTGCATCGGTAAGAATTATATGTGTTTTGGTCATTGTTTATTTTGCTTCAGTGGGCGAATTCCGTTCTGAAGCCCTGCAAGTGTCACATGGATGTCGTTTTGGGCATGTGAACGGCCGCAGTTACTGCAAGGACTACTCTTACTGGCAGACTGTGGCCGGTGACGAGTGCACCAAGAGCGAGCCCAAGTCCATGAAAGTGCAATCGTTCGCAATGCTTGAGCCGTGTGGTCTGGACATGTTCCGCGGAGTCGAATTCGTGTGCTGTCCCGGGGAGACGAGCAACAGTAAGCGTTCCGCATTAATAATTATGGCTCATAAAAGGTTGCGTGGTACAGAACAACAAAAACCAAGTGGATTAATCGAGAAAACTCCCGAGAAAAACGTGGACGACGATGAGGAGGACGATGATGAAGAAGACGATGACGAAGACGACTACGAGGAATATGATGACGAGCACGGTATTATCTAATATTAACGAAACGACGACGCTTATGGAAATTCTCATTCAGACTCGAGCGATCAGACGATTATGCAGGATGCGTACTTCAAGGAAATTGACTTGGAGAACGAGCACGAGAAGTTCCGGGACGCCGAGAGACGTCTTGATAAGAAACATCGTGCCAAGGTCGCCAAAGTCATCAACGAGTGGACGTCGCTGATGGAGCGGTACAAGAAGATGAAAGTGGACGATCCCAAGGGAGCCGAGAAGTTCAAGACGGAAATGGTCGCCCGATTCCGGAAGACCGTCGCTTCTCTGGAAGAGGAGAACCGCGAGCAGCGGAAGCAGATTGAGGACGTGCACGAGGAAAGAGTGCAAGCCTCGTTGAACGAGAAAAAGCGCCAGGTATACTGTAGACCTTCCACGGGTTCGCATTCTCGATTTTAGGCGACTCACGACTATCGCTCGGCCCTCGCCCTCCAAGTTGGAAATCCCAACAAGCCGAATGTCCTGAAAACTCTGAAGGCGTACATCCGAGCGGAAGAGAAGGACCGCACTCACATGCTTAATCGCTATCGTCATCTTCTCCGCACCGACCAGGATGAAGCCGAGACCTTCAAGGACATCTTGCTCTACCGTCTCCGCTACATCGACCTCCGCATCAATGGAACTTTGGCTATGCTTCGTGATTTCCCCGACCTAGAGAAGCAGGTTCGGCCGATCGCCGTTGAGTTCTGGAGAGATTACCGTCATGAAAATACCCCTGAGATTTCGGGCGAAGAGCTGCTGAAGCTTGGTGAAAACGGAAACAACGAGAAGCTCATCAACCTGTACAAGCAGATCTACGATGACCTTCGCGGCAACGATGAGGTCGAGAAAAAGGCTGAAGAGGCTACTACCACGGCGGCCCCCACCACCACAACTACCGCTGCAAAGAAGTCGCTGGCTAAGGTTGGGGAAAACGCCCTGTCAGATAATATTCTTGATTGTTCAGACTCTCTTGGACACGAGCGACTCGGATGAAGACGATGAGGAGTCACAGGAAACCGAGAAGTCTGCTGACAAAAAGACTGATTCATCGAAGACGGTCGAGGAAAAGGAAGATAGCAAGGAAGACACTGAGTCCGATGAGGACGACGACGACGAAGACATCGAGTATGCCGACGAGGACGAGGAGGAAAAGGGTGACAAGAAAGAAGAGGACGACAGTGAGTGGCACGTCGTGGTGGAGCCGATCCGCAGCGATACCGTTCGAGTCCACGACTTGGCTGCTCCCCCCGCTTATGCGCGCCACCAGCCGCTGGTCCAGAACCAAGTTAGCGGTGAGGAGTCCTCCACTTTGGTGCGCAGCTACACTCCGTACGTGATAGTGATGATTATCACCGGCACCATCTTCCTCGGTGTTCTGTCCGTCTTCTTCGAGCGCCGGAGACTACAGCGAGCTGGATTTATTGAGGTACTGCGTCGGCAGCGCGTTTTAAAGGCTCATTTTGTTTAGGTCGATGTCTGCACTCCCGAAGAGCGACATGTGAACGGTATGCAGGTGAACGGTTACGAGAACCCGACGTATTCCTTCTTCGACAGTAAGCCTTAAGGGCGAAGAACCACTCTGTGGAAGAAACATCAAAATTCGGGCATTGTCTGTACTATTGTTCTCTCCAGCCGTCGTTGTTGTTAATAAGCGTCGTCTTTAGTTTTAAACTCTCCATCATAATATTTCTCGAATCTCTGTCTATCTCCTTCTTTCGCTGTTTAACTCGTTCCTTCCTGAGCGTTGACTAATTTTCATCAGTCAGCTACTGTATATTTATGAAGCCCTTGGCAGCTAAGCTGTAACAGTCTCCTTAATATCTGCAATACTTCATTTTCGTACATAATAAATTTATACTCGTAGGAAGCCAGTTTTGCTCAGAAAAGGGCAGCAGCAACAAACTAATGGAAAACAGTGACTACAAACTGAGATTGGAAAAACAATTATTAGAACATGGTGCGCGTGTTTCGCCTACGGATCAGCAGAAATAATAAACTTCAACCGCTTCCAAAGGACTCTTGTTGTATCCAATTAGCGCCCGTGCATTTGTAGCAAGACACGGGGGTTTGATTTGAAGCCAAATAGTGCATCTGAGTGTGGGTGTGCCTGAAGAAAGGGGAACTGTTTAAACAATTAGCAGCGATTTGTATGTACATGCATGGGCAGCCGTGGCGGAGCGACTGGAATCACAAAAAGCAGATTTCAGAAATATGGAGGGACCAAGTTTTCCTGGAGCGAACCCCGTATGTATATGTAGAAACGGTAAAAAAGAGCTAACGTTTCGAGACATGCAAGAAGAAGTCTAAACTGAATGTAATAAAGTTGAGACTTATTCAACATGATACTTTTGTACTAATAGGGTCGGTTCATTGTAAATTAAGCCTTTGAGATACGAAGTTTGGTCTGTAGTTTTGCATCGTCTCGATTACCGTATATTTGTTGCAAGGTTCAGACTTCGAGGAGAGCGATCAGTGACAAGCAAAACGACTTTTGTGGAGCTGCTAAAATACTATACAAAATGTAGCACAACAGCTGCGACGAGCTGGAAGGTGTCGGGTAAGTTGTAAGAAAAACTGCGCCGTGTGCGCCCGTTCTTAAGTGACTCAAGAAACACTGTCATTCTCGAAAAGATCTACGCTGATTACGGAAACTCCAGATTTGCTACTGCTCCAGTAAGGGCTAAGCTGATGAACGAAATAAGGAATTCGGCATTCATTCATGCAAACCCCAGAGAAGAAAACGGTAGAAGGAAAGATTGTCTTTTGATAGAAGGTCTTCAAGAACTTACAGATGGTGATGGCCCTCAACATTAATAACACTGTACCTGCTTTGTTTCCTCCGCGACTCTTTCTCTGCGGTGTAACTTCAAAGTTACAAAATTTCCTTCTTTTGCTCGGAATAACGACTGCTACAGCGCATAATAGGCACTTCTGGTCGTCTCTCGTCTTCCCCTTTCAGCGCAAGCGATATCTCCGTCTATAAGCACAATGATTTGAGGCAAGCGGCTTCGCTGATTTCAATCCAATTTAGGAATCAACAATCTGTTCAATTTGCCTTAAGCGCACTAAGCATTAACAAATTTGCCCATGGGATTTGTTAAAGACAGATGATAGCAAGGCGTGGCCGGAATGTTTTCGAAGCTGTGCCCACTGCGGCGAAACGGTAGAAAGGCAGATTAGTGCCAAAAACGAATTGACAAGTGTCTATCACAGTAATTAAATCAGATCGCTTGAGAGGGTGGGGCCAACAGCGAGCTTGTCGCAATCGTCGCCTTTGCGACTATGTTTTTACGCTCTCCGCACTGTGTCAAACATTCCCGAATCTTCATTTTCAGGTTTTCGAATAACTTATTTTGTTCATGTTTGCGCAAATCTTGCAAGGCGAGCAGCAGCCGTCGCCCATAGAGCGAACTCTGCTTCCACCGTCGCTGTTCATGAGTCCGCAACTCATGTTCCCTCTGATCCCCGTCGGACCACTCTGGAACTCCCTCCTACTTCCACAAGAAAAAAAGCCGACACCGTACTCCATCGACGACATTCTTGGCCTGAACTCAACCGATCCGCAGCCTCCATGTGAGATTCTCCATAGTTCCGTGATAAGCGCTTTGTCCTCATTCAGACGAATTCGTAGGAGACCGCACGAAGTGTGAACCGAGCGGATCGCGATCCTCGAAGTCTCTGAACAAGAAGAAGAAAGTCAGGACGACGTTTTCCGGTCGACAGATTTTTGAACTCGAGAAGCAGTTCGAGCTAAAGAAGTATCTCTCGTCCAGCGAACGGTCGCAGTTAGCACGAAACCTAAACGTCACAGAGACTCAAGTATGATCTCTTTGGATATCTTTGGATTTCTCATTGTTTCATGTGCTTCAGGTTAAAATCTGGTTCCAAAACCGAAGAACCAAATGGAAGAAGAAGGACGGTCGCAACATTACAATCATTGAAGCCTCTGCGAGCTGAAGGTAGAAACTGTTGGCGCGCATGGAAACAGAGCAGACCAGGCTTTCGAGATGCTTGCAAAACCGTATTTTGTTTTTAAAGTGCTAATTGTTGCATTCAAATAAAATACTTAAATGAACCAAAATTATCGTAGGAAAAAAAAGCGAAAAATAGGGCCGAAAGAGGTTGTTACTGACCTGCAGCCAACCATCGGCTCGAGTATGGCTCCAGAGACAGGTTCCATGGAGTACGACTATTGCCTAGGGTTAAAAACTTTTCGGAATCTATGTAAATCACGAATAAAAAGTTTTAATGCGGTAAGAAATTCAAAAGGCAGTCTTATACAACATAACGGCGATGTGCTTCATGTAGAAATAAATAAAGTGGTTCGACTCATGTGTCACATAGGAACCGAAATTTCGGCCGACAACACAGTGCCAACTGGGAGTGTATTTCCGGTCAAACTCTTCTTTGATGAATGTGGCTACATCCTGAAACTGCCGACATTGCAACCGAACGCTTCCGCTCATTAAATACCTTCTCAACTTTGAACTTTGTGATGGCAATTGAAGCCGTGCGAATCGCGTCCTGCTGCATGTATTCGTCCATGTCGGTGCTTTTGACCACCGTTTCCACAGCTTCATTTTCCCTTTTGAGGGTTTCGGTCTGCATTCACGGCTGATTCTGAAAACGGTTTCAAGATGACAGCCGAGCGAAGCGACTGTAAACAAGCAAAAACAGAGCGGAAGAACAAAGTACGACAGTTGCCTGAGCATGCAAACAATACAAGAAAAACGAAAGGCCGGGAGCTAGGAGTGCAACAGTTTCTCTGGCTCGAGGATCTGATTTCAACAAGAACTGTCGCCTTTGTCGGCGCCGATAAAGCGTCGACGGAAATCTAGTTTTAGGTTAAACATTGCTGGTTGTCTTTGTGATACACAAGAAGGTCACTCGTCGCTATTACGAGCCTCTTGAGAAATCGCGAGGGCCACATCCTTTACTGAAACGTCATATATTGTAATGTGTCCAGGTACCCGCGATAAGTCCCGCGACTCTTGATCGACTGGAGCCAATCCAGCTCAGCGGTCTCTTTCTTGGACCATCCATTTTAGGTTTAGCTGTTTTGTTTGGATGGAAAATAGTTTATTTCTTGCATTTAGGCACATATAGAGAAGAAGGGGTGATTATTACAATAGAGAAAGGATAAAAGAAACAAAACTAATTGAATGATATAAGAACAAGACGTGGAACGTTGAAGGCTTTGCATTGTGGGACTGAACTTTAAGAAATCCGGCACATCGATGGCATCAGTTTCTTCAGGGAAATCTTGCACGAGTCCAGAAACGCCAGACGTGGAAGGAACTTCGAGACAGCACATCTGGAAAAGGACCAATGATTAAGGGAGACGATAGACGGCGATAATGATGGAGGCTACACGGAAAAACAAGCTGTTTTTTATCACATAAAATACTGATAAAAGAATCGTTGTTTGCTGAAGCCAGCGACTCCGTCTTTTGAAGGCTTTTTGTAAGGCCAAAAATAACGCTTGAAGATAATTCTCGGAGTGAAAAAGACCACGAAACTCACGAGTACTGTTTGTACAGTCCTGGGTCGTTAGAGGAAAAGTTGTGAGGCCAACCGGGGTTTCCGATCAAGCTGAGAAACGACAGGTTAGGGCATCTCTTGGAGACGGTTTTCAGAAGAAGTCCGACGTCGCAGATCTACGTGCGTTCAACTGCCGTTAGTATATTCAACGTTGCAAAGGAGACACTTACACGATTGGTGTTCAGACTGAGTGTCTTCAAGTTGACGAAGGTGACTTTGAGGAAGTACTCAGTGAGGTTGTTTCCGTCAAGGATGAGGTGCTCGATCTTGTCAGCGTTGTCCAAAACAAAAGAAGGAAGGGTACTGAAAACTAAGAAACATCATAACTCAAAGCTTCTTGAGGATCGAGTGTGGCACTACGTGAGGTTTTGGTTGGAGACGTCGATGAGCCGAAGCTCGTAATCGATCGAGGTGCTAGAGGGCTCGATGTGAACAGTGCGGCTAGCAAGACAGGAATGTATCATTGAAGAGAAAACACTGACTCTCTTATCAGCAACCAGCCGCTTAACATGGCAATCGAATGACGGGGCGTGGCTGCCCAACATCTGACGTTCCCGCCTCGACCCGTGCTCCCATTTTTTCCAGAAAATTCGTATATCAAACCGAGCATAAGGAGGAACTTAACAAAGAAACTACCCATTCTCCATCAAATGTTTAAATTCACTCACTTTATAAGCAATTCTCCAATTTTCGCCTTTGCTGGAAGACGCAAGAACCAAAAGATCTCCTTTTCCAGAAACTTCGAAAATTTATCTAGTGCAACGTCACCGTTAGTTAGCCAATCGGAGTTCGAAAACCGTAAGCAAGAATTCCATCATTTCTACCAAGCGGTTAAAAGGACTGATAAATGAAAGTGACCTCATGATAACACAAAAAATTCAATCGATCACAAAAAACCGAGGGAAACGTCAAGGATGATTAGATATGCAACTGAGAAGGGATGACCGATATTCGATGCTCAAATGAAGACTAAGGAATCACTCATCCAAGGGGAATTAAATTCGGCAAAGAAGAATATGACATTTGCATTGTACAAACATTCTTCGGACTGAATTGGATTGGGCTTCGCAATAACCTCTCACCAACGAAGACGCGCACCGCTTTCTTGATTTGACCTCCCTACTTTAACCACAGCGTGAGAACTTTTAATATCCGGAATATCGTGATTTACTCGCCAAACATTCATGTTCTTAACAACGACAAATTCTGGAATGCTAAATAAAACTTATCAAAATGCGATAGACCCAATGTGAGTCGTATACTCTGAGATGAGCACCCGCTAGGAGAATATCTATTGTTTGTGAGACCAGATTGGGGGGTTCTCGGGAGACAGTGGCTTCTTGTGAGCAATAATGTCGGCAGCTTTTTCGGCCAGCATAATAGTAGGAGCATTCAGATTACCGCTGACGACCGATGGCATCACACTTGCATCAACGACCTAAATGCGTTCGTATCGAAATACCACAGCTTAGGAATTGAAGACCTCACCTTCAAGCCTTCCAAACCATGTACACCCATCGTTTCACCATCGACGACAGCCATACTGTCGCTACTGTCGCCCATTTTACACGTGCATGACGGGTGGTAAGCGGAAGCTGCCTTAGCGCGCACAAAAGCGTCAATCTAAAAGTTTTCCTCTACAAATGCACGTATAAATATAACCGAACCTCTGCGTCAGATTGACAATCAGCACCGGGAGCTAGTTCCTCGCCACGGAACTCGTCGAAAGCCTTTTGAGCAAAGAGTTCTCGCGAAAGCTGAATACATCTTCGGAATTCGGTAATATCATCGGGATGAGACAAGTAATTGGGATTCAGGATGGGATGACGCCGAGGGTCTTTGTGCTGGAGACGCACATATCCACGAGACTTCGACCGCATAGGACCGACGTGCACCTTAACCACACCAAAAATCAAATCCGTGTGACTTTCTCTTGTTTGATACCTGATATGCATGGCAAGAGCCCATTTCGCGACCGTCCTCGTGGACCGTTGAAGGCAAAAAGTGAAACTGGATATCAGGATGGTCTACCTAAATCACATAATATATGGTTACTTTGAGCACAGTCAATGCGAACCTCATCGTTAGAACGCGCAAATCCGCCAGATTCGAGATGGCTACTCGCACCCAGACCGGTTTGGTTAGCGAACCATTGCAAGCCGATGCGAACCATGTTGTGAGGGAACTTCCAAGAGCTTTGATTGTACAAAGTGATAGGTTTGGTACACTTCTACAAGCACATAAACGTATTTGAAGCATCTCAATGAAATATCTTACTTGCTGGACATAAATTTCCAGATGATCTTGTAGGTTCGACCCTACTCCTGGCATGTCTTGAACAACGTTGATTCCGTGCGCCTAGAATTGAATCACCAGTTTAACAACACCAAACCTGAAAGTTATACATACCTTCAGGTGATCGGCAGGGCCCACACCGCTTAACATAAGGAGCTGCGGACTGTTGATGGCACCACCAGACAAAATAACTGAGTCTTCACAGTAAATCTTTTCTCGGCTATACGAATCTATGCTGTCTGTTCCGTGGAAATTAATTTTGCGAATAAATTCGATTCCGATGGCCTTCTTCCCGTCAAACAAGACACGTGTACATGTGATTCCTGATGAAGTATACAAATTTGGTCGTTTAAGCGCCTGAAAAAGTTCGAACATATCACTACAGATCCTTGTAGAACACTTAGTTACCGGCCATAAATACGCCTTTGAACTGCTCCAACGCTGACCATTCCTGATTGTCATATCCATTGGTCCAGTGCCCTCCTGTCGGTATCCGTTCATGTCAGCCGTATAACCCATGCCTTGCTGAAAAAAACCCATTCATGGCGATCTTAAAAGCGCAAATATGTACCTGTTCGCCAGATTTCATAAAGGCCTGATGGAGAGCATTATCACAACGGCCTTGCATGACGTAAAGTGGGCCGCTTCCTCCTCTGTATTCATCGCCTCCGAGTTCGTGCGTCTGCGCCTTCTTAAAGTAGGGGAGACAATTTCTGAAACAAAAACAATACAAACAATAACTTCAGAGTAGCTGACTTGTAGGACCAGTTTTTAGCGCCCTCCTGCTCCCACCGGTCATAATCAAGAGGATGACCGCGTACATATGCCATAGCGTTCAACGACGATGATCCACCCCAAACACGTCCTCGGGGCCAGTAAACAACTCGATCATCCATATGTTTTTGGGCAGTTGTATGATAGAACCTAAACTTGAGATTCAGTCAAAAAAGTAAAACCGATGAGTCGCTTTACCAGTTGTACTTGTCGTTACACAGATTGTACATTAGAGCAGCCGGCATGTGAATTTTCCAGTTCCACCAATGATCCTTCGGCCCTGCTTCTAGTAAAAGAACGCGATTGTTGGGATCCTCGGTCAATCTGTTGGCCTGAAAAAGGAACAAGCACTAACAAAAACACCACAAAATCTTCTTACCAGAACACATCCGGCGGAACCAGCTCCAACTATGATATGAGTCGGCTTCACATCCTTCAGATCCGGACTTATGAAGCCTTGCTGATAGCTGTCCCTCCATCCCAAACACGGTTGCCCCAGATGCAGCCTTCTGACCAGAGATGGCTGCCGTACCACGGTTTGTGGAATCCTTAGCAGCATGATTATCTCACGCGCCCTGAATAAACCAGGTTTACACCTTTCGACAAGGAAAATTTACGATTGCACGGTTCCACTTATCGACAAAAGAAAGTTCGCGCTTAACAACACACACTGAAAAGTACACACAAAAGTCAACAGAATAGTAAAAGAATTGGCGCATGATGAACAAAGAATACCAGAAAACTTCAATTTCGGTTACATATGCAGTTCTCAACTAGTCCTCCCAATGCGACGACGATCGCGTGCGTCTAATGAGACACTAAAATTTGATGCTGATTGACACTATTCGCCGACAAATTTTAAGATGATATTCAAGCGTTCGGGCCAACGAACTCGATCTTCGCCTCTTCCAGCGAAAATGCCGAAAATCCCCAGGCCCGTGGTTTGGGAAACAAAAGCTCCAGACACTCTGAAACGTTATCCCTGAACTAAAAAGGTCGTACCGTAATCACACACTTTTTCTCATTTGAGAATGTTCCAAAAGCAGACTTGCCAAAGTGCCTCATCCCCGGCTCAATGTGACAGAGCTGGTTAGGGTGACCCTTAGTTCACGAATATTGCGCAAAACAACCTATTTTCAATGTTTTGTTTACGAAGGTCATGAAAAGTTCGAGGAAAAACACCGACCGCATCTTCCCGATTTCTTCTAAACTAATCAATCACGCAACGCAGGTACAAACAGGCAAGCGGCACCTGAACGGGAGAAAATCTGGGAAACGGAAGGAATGATTTATTTGTTCTTTCACGCGGTGGAAGTTTTCTTATCGACCGATGCGGCTAATATTAAATGTACTCCATGGGAGTCGATGTGTTCTCGTGAGTGCGGGTGCAAATAAAATTGCTTTCTTCGACAGTTCACAAGTCAAAGTGTAAAAGCGGAAAATGGCATTAACGAACAGAGAAGAGAGCATTCATCGACGGCAAGCGGATTCAGACACGAAAGTGAGTATGAGCACAGAACAAGAATACCCGAGAGAAACCCTAAATGCTAACTTAATAAGTTGGACTTTGAGAACATTATAAAAAACATAGATTCAGATCAATTTATGAGGAGGAAAAGGGGTGAAGTTTATGAGGACAGCACGAAGATAGAAATCTGGTTTGTATTTGACGAGCTGAAACCGCTTGCAGAGTCATCCCTTCTACGCAGAAGCGCTACTTCCACCATTGAGACCAGCCTTCTTCTGACCGAGAACGATTGGCATAAGCTCGCCCACGTGCTCCACCAGATGGTCGGCATGGGGGTCCAGTTCATGGTGCTCTCCGATCCCAGAAAGGACTCCAATCGTCGCTCCTAGCTTCGCAGATTTGCCCATTCCCATATCAGCGAGGGTGTCTCCAACCATCAACGCGTCGCTAGGGTCCACGTTCAGCGCGCGGCAGATAGCCAGGGCGTTGTGAGGACTTGGCTTTGGCTGGGCACCATCGTCGTCTCCACATACGATTAAATCGATGTATTCCTCAAGACCCAGAGACCGAAGAGCGCCTACGGTACCCTCTCTAAAAGTATATATATGTGTTGCCGATTCCATGCACTTTACCGGCTGTCTGCTGTGCAAATGGCGATTTTGACGTTGTGGTCACGGAGCTGCTTGAACAGATCCTGAAGATCGTGGATTTCTTTCAGAGTTTCAGTGCAGCTGGTGTTGCAGTCCTTAACGCTGGACATAACAATCTTCTGCGCGTCACTACGATCGACACCATGGTCCGCCAGGAGAGACACGATGCTTTGGCGGATCTGGCCCATGGTTCCTTCCGCCAAAAGTCCTGTCTTCACCTTCTGCTCGATTGGACAAAAACCGAGGAGGCTGTAGACTTTGCTGGAAATATCCAGTTTTGTGGCCTCGGTAAGTCTGAAACACGACTTTGAGGCCTTCAAAAACAGGGTTTACTCACTTTTTGGTGGTTTGCAGAGTCCAGGGGACCCACATGCTGTGGAAACAAATAAGGGTACCGTCTTTATCGAAGATGACGAGCGAGGCCTTTTCGTTGGTCGTGGGTTGCTGCTTCATCGAAGTGCGATCAAAGGCGACATTTGGAACCACTTTGGCCAAGTTGCTGCGCTGAACGGTCACCGAAGTCTGTGAGAAACGAGCCATCGGAACCAAGAAATGCGATTCGCTTCCTAAAATGAGTTGGATATAAGTCAGAAATCGGTTGAATTTTTACCTCGCTGCAGCAAGGCAGATCCAGAGCGAAGAAGGCGAGCGAAGCGAGAAACGTTCATTTTGACTTTCTCGGAAGGAAGAGACGACCCGGCGACTGACCGAAGCAGGCTAAAATAAAAGGAAATAAGCAGTTGCAATGCCGTCGCAAAGTTGGGTTTCAGCGGACGATACAGAACCCGTTTAAGGGGAAGGTTCGAGGGACGCATATACTATACGAGTGTAAACGTCGCGCGCGGACAAAGTTACTAAACCACACATGCCAACAACGAAATGGCACGTTGAAGACATTCGCAGGTTCGGTATCGATTGCTGCCAAACGGAGAACTACGCTGCGATAAGCCTTAATGAGGCGAATTGAAGACTACGCAGAAAGAAGAGACAGGTTGATTTTCCGCCTAGAGTTGGAATCTGAGAGACAACTCAACAAACACAGGATATATTTATACATATGTCAAAAGCGAAGGGAAACCGCCGAGAGCCTGATTTATGAAGCAGATCATCGTGTCAGGCGTAGAGTAGAAAATAAATTAATGAGATATTCGAAACACTTATCGGAGGCAGAAGCGATAAGGGTGACAGGGAAATAAGAAGGAGCCAAGGAGCGGATTCAATGAGAGGGAAAGGGCAGGATAAGATGAGGGAAGCCGTTTTGGGTCCCGCCATTATGTCGGCCATAAAAATTCAGTTGGCGCTCGAGTTGTGGGGAATCCCTCCCATTCGCACTATCCGCGCCGCTGCTCCCATTCACGTGCGCATTCGCCCTTCGCAAGGGGGACCCCGGCCGAAGAGAAATCCCTGTCGTTTCCGCGACAAACTGACGGCACGAAGCGACAGCATCTCATGTATCGTGGGACTCGCGCTCGGCTCTCTGCTTCTCTTTATGCATCAGAGGCCGCCTTGCCCTTTTCTCGTCACGGATCAGCTATCCGCGGCATCCGCCTCCTTGAAAGCAATGCAGACATTACTACACCGCCTAGCGGTATAACAAAAACACCGATCGAGATCAGTTAGTAGCAAACAAATGAATCTCTCCCACCTCAAGATTTCCGATCACAACCACAAAATTTACCGTTCAATCACTAAAAGGAAGACTCAACTGCGCGAATTCCCCACTGCTTTATGAATCTCTATTTTGACTTTAAATCGCGAAGCGCAAGGAATTTTCCCAGTTTTTTTCAAATTGGAACTTTCCACGTTTGAGAAATCCGCGATGGAGAGTAAAACGTTAGTTGACTCCGAACGTCGAACGAACAATTACACTGTACAGCAGCTCCAGTTTCAAACAGAAGAAACAAATGTTAGCGAAAAAAGCCGTTTCCAATGACATTAGTGCAGCTGAGAACAAAGGTTGTCGTGAGGGTAAAAGAAAGAATACAGAACACTTGTTATCTCCGCTATCTAAACAGGGCTTTAAGTAGCTTTTGTCGAGGTACAACAAGTGAAATGAAAGATTTTGGTCAGCGAGACTTTCTTTTTAATCTGTTTGCACAGCTATCCACTTTTGATCTTTTAAAACTGTTGGTTCTCTGGGGGCGTGTCAGTCTGGTGAATGCGTCAATGCAACGACGGAAGTTTTTTGTTGAAGAGGAGCATATGACGTTGCGATCCAGTGACGAAAATGACCTTGGAATCTCGGTTTATTAGGAGCAAATTGAGACTGTCTCATGGGTCTATAGGCATTGTTGGGTACAATAAGAGGCTATATACATATTGCGACGTTTGAGAACGTATATGACGTTTGCGATCAACAACTCCAGACGGGCGATCAGCATACGGAATCGGGTTGGCACTGATTTGAATAAATGGACATGAAATGAAGATGTAAGACATATGGTGTAACAAATGAACTAGATTTGATCTGCGCTAGCCGAACTATTGAAGTCGTCCATAGTGAAGAACTGGAACTCGAACTACTGACAATAAGGTGCAGTCATACGCCGTTGGCGAGTAACGTCACCTAGATTTCCGGTCTATCGAAAGGTTCTGAAATTGGCGTATTTGAATCCTTTTTGTCAATAAGTTACTTAGTGCACAAACCTTTTGAACGCCTTCGAAAACGAGAAACACAAAGATAAACGACATTCCGTTTCATCACAGCTGCAGTTCCGTGTGGACAGGTTTTCAAGACAGATGGGACGCAACACTTGCTGGAGCGCCGCCGTTTGCGACGGCGCCCCAGTCAAAAATGGAGAGGCGAGTGGAGTAGATGTTGCTTTCAGCACAGAGAAAGTGAACTCCTTACTGTCGCAAGGTTTACACCGATTATGCGTCCTCTTGCTTGATGCGGGGTTTGTTGAACCCGAATGCGTTTCACACGCCCACACACCGATAACGCTCATATTGATTGTCTGTGAAACAGCTATAAATAATTGATGGCTCTGCGAACTGGAGTGCCGAGGAGCAAAGGCGAAGATCAATTTAATTTAGTTTCTCGAAAATGCAAATTACGTTTTCATTGCTCTCGGAGGACGACATTGTTCGCATTTTCCCACTTTCAGTTTCTAATTTCGTCGATATCCGGAAGCCTCGATTGAACAAGCAAAAAAAGATTTTCGGCTGTTTCGCCAAGTTGCAGGGAGAAGCCAACGGAATCACTGTTCGCGTTGTTGATATCCTACGTGCGGAACGAGATTTTCCCGGAATGACTTGCGTCATGGCCGTTCCGGTTACTCTCACTCGTTTTTGCGGGGAGCATCGAATGGAGGGAAACCCATGGACCAAAGGAAGATAAGAATAGAAACTTGGAGTTATCAAGTAACGTATCTTATGACATATTTTGTATCGGAATAAAATATTGACAACTGCACATCAGAGATTCCGCAGATTTTGATTCTTTTGCATCATTTTTTTTTGTAAGCGATGGTGAAGATCAAAATACTGCACGGTGTCGCAATTCCCGCGCGCATCTTCGCCGCGAAGCACTTTGCGGGGCGACCGTTTCTATTCTGTCCTGCGTTTGCGCCTACCTTTCGCCGTTTTTGTGCAGCTTGCGTGTTATAGCTCCATGTATAAGCTTGTGTTTTAGGGAAATGGCCGCGGTGGGCGCAGTTGCACACAATGGAGTCTCTGCAGAGCGAAGCCGGGCATCAAGGATCGTCGACGCCGTCGTCTTCGGTTCAGCTTCGGCTGGTTTCTCGTAGGCACAACCAAAGTGAAGAGTTATTAATTTCGCAATTTCAGCGCTTTGATTTTGCAGCCTTTAGACCGTCTGAAAACAATCGTGCAACAAGAATCGTCGAGGAGCTCGTCATCGCTGCGCTCGACGGCGGCTGAAGTTGTGTCGAAGCATGGCGTGAGAGACCTGTGGAGAGGTCTAAGTCCGGTGAGAAACGTGAAAATGTTTGGCGTAAACATTCGTTTTTCAGTCGATGGTTAGGATCATTCCCGGAGTCGCGGTATATTTTGGATGTATGGAGAGCGGAAAGTCCTGGTTCCCCGTGGAAACGTCGAAAAGCGCGTATTTTGGCCTGGGCTTCTTCTCTCGGGCGATAGCGACGTTGGTGCTCCTGCCTGCAACTGTTGTGAAAACGCGATTTGAAGTAAGTTGCATCATGCGTTGCTCTTTGATATTCTTGCGTGTTCCACCCATAAATTTAGAGTTCAGTTTACAGAGATCGAAATCTCGTTGAATCCGTACGAAACGTTCTCGAAACCCATGGAACTCGAGGTGAGCCGGAACGGTTCTATTTCAACAATTGTTCGCATTCCAGGGTTATGGAAGGGGGTTGTTCCGACCATTTTGCGAGATGCTCCCTTTTCGGGCATTTACCTCATGTTGTACAGGACGCATCTCAGTTTAGCCGAGGACTGTAAGTGCAGTTGAATCCAGTTCCATGCGCATAGGAGCTTTTTCAGTTGTGAATATTGGTCCATCTGTCAGATTCGCTAGCGGACTAAGCAGTGGAATTGTGGCCTGTGCTATGACACATCCGTTTGACGTTGTGAAGACTCATGTTCAATTGTATCCGGGCAAGTACAGGAGTAGTGCAGCTGCGGTCGTTGCGTTGTGGCAGGTTAGTCCATGTGCACACTTTCTGCGCTCATTTTAATTGAATATTTACAGGAATCGGGTGTTCAAGGATTTCTGAAAGGGTTCATGCTGCGAGCCACTCGCCGTGCATTAATGTCAGCTTTGAATTGGACGCTGTTTGATGAGGTATGTGATTATGTGTTCAAGGCTACTCAGCTCTACTTATAGCTTTTGGCGAAGTTTCGACCCAAATGAAATGCAGATTTATCTTACTTCATCTCGAATCATCACTATGACGTTGAATTTTATGAAAATCATGCAAATTACCGCAGAAGCATTCCGATGTTGCTCGATACACTAGCGATCTTTCTTGCTGATCTGAAACGTTTGCTCAGTTATTGTTCAGTTGTTATTAAAAATTTAAGGAGTTGTTATGGGCACCTGGACTCGATAAATGTGCATCATCGGCCATTTACTGGACAACATTTTGTTCTTACTAAAACACAAATTACTGCGGAACCGTTGAAGCGTCTATCAAACAGACATCTTTGAGAATACCTTATGAAATAGGAGGTATCCGTCGACTCTATGCGAGGCGTGCGTCGATTGGCGATGTCAGATCTTACAGGGAGGCTAGTAAAGTTGTCAGAAAATTGATACAGTAAATCTCTCTTTCAGGTTCTTATTCAAATACCTTTGTGTAGTCAGGATGAATGCGTTGAGCACCAGTTCAAACCTCATCGGCTAAGCGCTGCAAGAATGAAGCCGATTAAAAAAAGTATGTTATCCGTGGGGGTTAAGGCTTCTTGTTTCAACATATCACCCACACTTCCCCTGTGACTACATCGTTCTGCGTGGACAAAATATTTCTTTTGATCATCGTTTAATACCTTTATTAACATCAATAACGCGAACGGTGACGGCCAGAGTCCCGATCACGGTCATAGCGTTGCCGTTTGTAGGATGGCGATCGGGAACGAGAACGCCGGTCTCGATGTCCCTCTCCCCTTCGGTGATCGCGACTGCGGGAGCGAGAGCTAAAAGGACCCAGATTAGCTAAGCTGGAACACCAGTTCTATCTTACCGTCTCCTCCGGTTGTCGTCATTCCGATAGTCTCTCTTGCGATCACGTTCACGATCTCGTTCTCTGAAATGCGCAAAAACTTACTTCCTCGCTTTAGACCGTGCAGCCTACCGATCCCTCTTTCGTCGTTCCTCTGCATTCTTCCGCTCCTGCTCGTCGATAATCTTCATCCGATTCTTCATCTCGTCGATAGTGGCGGAGAGTTTGGCAAATCCCACGTGTTGTTTCCCGGTAAAATGCTCGTCGATGCGCTGCTGGACATCTCCTAAAAGAAAGAAAACCATCAGGCGCGTCAAACCAACAAGATGTGCTGGCTGACAGTACATATTCACAAAACACCTTACTTTTTTCAACTAACTGGGCCTTACCTACGATCAGGAAACATCCGCACACGTCGCACACTTCCATCGGTTTCGTGCCGGAGTTTTCGCCCGAAGGCAGTCCGACAATCATGCTCTGCAAAATGGCTTTTAGGGAAAAAAGCCTCTTGTTCACTAACTCTTTTCAAACTTTCCCGTTCTGTCTTCATCTGTTCCGCGTTCGCCACGAGCTCCTGTGCCTTTTCAATCTCTCCGGTTTCACCCACGTCGTTTGCCTCCTGCATCAACGCGTTGATCTTCTCGTCGAGCTCGTTGATCTGTTCCTGGAGCTTCGCTTTAACGCTTTCATCAACCGGCTGAAACAAGAAGTCTAGTTCAGAGTCGTCTGAATGAAATGGGATGGTTACCGAAGTCGTCGCCTGTGTCAGCTGCAGCCGTTCACGGTTCCGAGCAATCTTGCGCTGCATATCATCGTGCAATCGAGAAATGAATTGAAGGAACTGTTTTTCATACCCCAACCGTTCGAAGCGGGAACTTTCTCGGTAGGATTTACGCAGTCCTTCGTCGTGCAGGAGAGTACAAGGACCTGGAAGTGGATTGTACGTGTTAACTGGGGTTGCCTGCTGTTCACTCACCCAGGTCAGCTTTTGTATTTACGAACATTTCGTGTGGACAATAGGCAGCGAGGAAGAACTTGCAGACCTCTGGATCTTGGAAACTGACCTGTGTGTTCGACCCGATCTCGGCATTCCTCTTGGGTCCCATTAGCTCGTTGAGCATTGCTGCCATCTGTTCGGTGGCAGACATGCCTGAGAAGTTCGATACTGAAGGATGTCTGAAATGGTCGATTCTGAGCAGCGAGGGATAGATGAACACGATGCGCGTTCGAACAGACAAGAAGTGACAAGATCTGCTTTGGACGCTCTCCAGCACTGCGACTAGAATTGTTGATAATTATTGAAGGAAATGCGCGGCAAGACCGACATTGATTTTGCAGTAATACGTGCGTCGTCGTAGGACTCAGATGTAAATACGCTTTTTCCGTTCCTCTGCTGAACGCGTTATGCTTAACTATGTGAGGTTCGCCAAACTAAGGATAAGGAAATTAAGTGGGACAATGCGCATCTATTGCAATGCAAAGCTTTAACTTAATGCAAGACTTGAAAACTCAACAGGTGTTCGCGGTTTCTAGTGCTATTTCCTATCGTTCGAAGCATACCTCATCTTGAGAATCGGAGACAGCCGGAATCGTCAGAACCAAACAGCCAATCGTGTGTATGGATCAAAATGCAAATCCGATTACCCCATAATTAGAAAAATCATGTAGATGTTCTTGTATTGACTTTGTCATAATATGTGACGTTGATCAAAGTTTCAGTCGTACTAGTGTTGCGAATACGAAGTTCTCGAGTCTAGTAATCTTGCAAAAAGCTATTACATGTATTATTTTATCTAAATAAATAGTCCCAGCATAACTGTGTTCAATCAAACCTTGGCTTTGAACGAATTCTTCTGTTCCCGCAGTTTAGCCATGGTCGCAATGTCGTCCTTGGTTCCTAGCTTCTTCATTATGGCAGCATCCCTGCAATAAGGTTCATAAAAGTTACAATCACGCTTCAGTTAATCTTACGAAACACGCATAAACGGATTGAAGGTTTTTTCATCTCCAATGGTCGAAGGCACTGTAGGCTTGTGCTCGGCGCGAAGCTTCTGAGCCCATCGAAGTTTTGCATCCACCTCTGTGTTGTCGCCGTCTACGGATTTCGCGAAGACAAGATTGCTGACCGTATATTCATGTCCACAATAAACTTTCTAAATTATGAAAATAGGAAACGGTGTTCTAGGAAACAAGTACCGTTTCGTTAGGGAGAGCCGCAAGAACCACATTGAGGGCACGATTCATATCGGTAGCAGAGCCCTCGAAGAACTTCCCGCAACCGGCGACGAAGAGCGTGTCTCCGGTGAACACGGCCTTATCCTTCTCGTCTTGTACGTAGTAGCAGATGTGGCCAGTTGTGTGGCAGGGCGTATGAAGAGGAGTTACGTCAAGTGCGCCAATCTAAAATACATTCGTGTTACAAATTATGTGCACTAGTTCCCACTCACCTTGAATGACTTCTGATCCTCAGTGGCGTGGTTCAAGGACTCGATTCGTCCGTCATTGAAGCCGTAAATGGGAAAGTCCGCGCCCATGACTTCAGCTAAATTCTTCGTTCCTCCAGCGTGGTCATAGTGATGATGGGTGATTAGAGCAGCGCTCAGCTGAACGTTTTCGGCTTTCACCACTTCGAGAACTTTCTCAACATCCACAGGATCCACAATCGCTGCTTTTCCGCTACTGGTATCCTTGATAAGATACATGTAGTTGTCATCCAAGGCAGAAATTGGTTGGACGTGCATTTTTCTGAGCTGAACTGAAAATTTATCCAACGACAAATTTCGGAAACGCGTCAACCCACGAATCAACATAAGCGTACTACGCAATCTGCAAAATGAATATGCCATGAGAAGTGAATGTCCGAATATATCGTCACGTGGCACGCAGAACTCCACACGCAAACCACCGGTCAAACTACACTAGGATTCCGCACAAAATCTAATACATAACCCATAAACGAGAGAACCTTCCGGAAAGAGAGGAAGCTGCTGTATTGCAAGTAACAAACTTGTCGAGGAACAGAAATGTGGACGAGTAAAGACGAAAAAGTATCCGAACCGAAATACGCTCGCTCTGTAAACGCAATAATCAACAACAAGGAATCGTTCATCATTGAGGAAACAAAAACCGTCCGTGAAATGATTTCGCGACCGTGGGATACAAAGAGCACTCATGAATAGTGAGCTCGATCACCTCAGTCGTTTCCTCCCGACCGCGCAATTCGGACAGCGGCCATCACGGTTAAAATATGTTGCGCAGGCTTCTTCTTCGCTCACAAGCAGTTGCGTTGACTACTCTGATGTCTGATGCTGGATTCTGGAAATTGCTTCGCCCATCAGTCGTTCTCAAAGGATCAAATTGGTCGTACGTGAGACATTTACTAATCGGATCCTGCGACGATCCGACCGTTGCGCGACTCTGCAATCGCATCGGCAATCGCATCGGCACCCTCGCAAGAGGCCATGTGCGTTCGGCGACTAAAATAAACCGTCCTCCTCCGTCTTTGGTTATTACGTGGCCGTGAATTATCTTAAACAGACGCCTGCTGCATGAATCAGCGGTGCCCACAGATCAGAAGACGTCCCCTTTCGTCCACATCTGCCGAAAAGATTCCCGGAAAGCCTGAATCCCTTTTTCGTAACTGTTTTTTCTTGTTACGTGCTTGTGATTTATCTGACGCATCAGTCGCGCGAAGTCAGAAACCTGATTGTACCCACGTAACGAATTGCAGAGAAACGTCCTTCAATTCCATTTGATTGTATTGTCTCGATCATGGAAGCGATGGCTGACCATGACTTCGCCGCCACAGCCCGGGACGAGTTGAGCTTTAAGAAAGGACAGGTTCTAAAGGTAGTTCTGAATAACAATAAAAATATAATCCATGAAGCTATTGATATTGACTCCTTTCGGCGTTATTGCAAGTTGCAATTTCAGATTTTGAATAAGGACGAAGACCCGCACTGGTATAAAGCTGAAATCGATGGGAACGAAGGCTACGTGCCGAGCAATTATATTACTCTCCGCGATCACTCGTGGTATACTTAAGCTTACTCCCTCCTACATAATTATTGCCTTCGATTTCCAGGTGGCTCGGAAAGATGAGGCGTTGTGACGCAGAGGCACTCCTCCTGCGACCAGCCAATAAGGATGGAGCCTTCCTCGCGCGCATGTCAGAGTCTTCTCCAAGCGATTTCAGTATTTCCGTCAGGTGACATCAACCAGTACCACAAAATATGAACGAATTCCGATTCTAGGTTTCAAGACAGTGTCCAACACTTCAAAGTACTCAGAGATAAAGGGACAGGCAAATACTACCTTTGGCAGGTGAAGTTCAACAGCTTAAATGAACTGATCAATTACCACAGGTACATCGATAAGATCTTTGTAAACAAGTTTTAGCGACTCCATTTAGGACGGCGTCTGTTTCTCGCACCCACACTATCTTGCTGCAAAACATGGACAACGAAACGACTCTAGTGCAGGCCATATTCGACTTCAAACCCCAGGAGGAGGGCGAATTGCCATTCAAGCGGGGAGAGATCATCACAGGTAATTTAGGCAGAAGAGAACGCAGGGGAAGTTTTCGACGGCACCGATTACCGTTTGACGATTACGGTTTCCTGTTCAACACTTCGCTCGAAAAGGTCCAAAACTGTTCTTATCAAATCATCGATTTCAGTGACGAACCGCGAAGACGACAACTGGTGGGAAGGCACCTTGAACAACCGAACCGGCCTCTTTCCTGCAACGTACGTCGTGCCATTCAATCGCAACGCACAAGCGTGATGGAAGATCGAGCTGGGAACCTTCATCCTTTTATTGCGTGTTATAACTACTTCTACTTATAAAGCAGTCTTATATCCAAACCAGAGTAGTGTTCTATCTCTATTGTTCCCCTTGAAAACCTTGTTAAGTTACGGTGTGTATATACGTATATCTGAGTCGCCTTTCGTTTTATTCCTTCTTTCCTTGTCGACGTTGCCTTTTCCTTCCCAAAATGGTGCCATCGGGGATCTTGGACAAGAATTCCTCGTCCGAAAGAAAATGTAGCCGTTGTTATTTATTGCATTTTCGGCCTGATTTTATTTAACTTATCTTGCGTTTTGTGTTTGTAAGTACAGCGTCTATCTCGAGTAAGTGCCCAGTGCTTTATGAATACCGTTTACTGCCCGTCATTCGAAATACAGCGACGTGTGCCCCGATTAGAATTAAGCGCTGCGTTGCAAGCGGTGCACTGCTTTTTTCCTGAGATGATTAGAAAGGTGCTGAATTTAATTTTTGCGATCAAAAAACTGCGAGAGAGAGCGGCTTGATAGCCGCTCTAATAGCCGAAAAACCATACAACAGGAATGAAGATTTTGTCCGCGATTGCTTGAACCAAAGAAGGTTTCGGCGGGAACTGAACTGCTTCTTCCAATCAGCGCTAGTGGGGCCGTCGAGGAAGTCGGCGCCTTGCTGGATAAATTGTTCCTGCTGACTTTTGTTCCGTGTTCTCCCAGTGCAAAGTGTTGCCCTTTAGTCTGCTGCGTCTCCCGCGTCTGCTGCTTCGAGAGCCGTGCCAACTGTACATATTGCAAAGCCCCTGATGGCCAGTTGCTTCAGACCTGTCGCGTGCTTATCATACGTTTTGGACGCCTGCGATTCTCTCGCGTTTCTGTCGCACGACTGCCTACGTTGGTATCATGTGTTCGTCATTCGTGGCGGTGGCCAGATTCGAAGGCGTGCTAAGTTCCCACTCTTTTCAGAGGGTAACAAATAAAAGGAGCCTTCCTTGCGCTTCTTACATTCAGGTGGACGACCGGCTGATAGGTTGCGGCGCAAAATAATGTCGGTGGTCGTTGAATCCCAGAAAAAAGATAGGTAAGCAGGCTTCCTTCGTGAGGTTTTAGTTGTCCTCTTCCACGTGTTTGATCTATGGTCCATGTACTCGCTCCAGTTGTATTTCTCCGCGTCTCTCGCCGCTGTCGACGTCGCGTAAGTGCGCGGACCTTTTTACACTGGAACCCTTGCCGGTTCTCGGTGCGCTCAAGAGCAGCCCCTTTCGCTTTCTCTAGTTTTCTCTGATCACGCAGAATTGATTCCCTCGCGTTCGCACTTTTAATATTGCTCAATTTAGGGTTCACTTGGATCATTCAGCTTTGTCTGCGGGCGACAAAGCTCTCCACAACATGGCTACTGGACAGAGACTCAATGTGGACGCGCCCCGATGGGACCAGTCCACTTTTTATGGACGCTTCAGGCACTTTGCTTCCGTAACGGACCCCACTGTAGTCTTTGTCTCAACGCCAAAGTTGTTGGCCGCCAAGCGACTTCTCGAACAGTACAAGTAGAGAAACGCGAAATGATACAGACAACTAATCGAAACTCTGCAGGAAAGGCGAAGAGCCCGCAGGAACCACTTTCTCTGATCTCTACCGCGCTCAGAAGTACTTCGGATCGGCCTTCCACCCCGACACCGGGGACCTCCAGAACATTGCCGGGAGAATGTGTGCCAATGTCTACGGCAGCACTGCGCTCTGTGGAGGCATGATGATCTTCTATAGGTGATCCTGAACGAAAACCTCGCAGAACTAATGAAAGCTTTGTAGATCGGTGCCAGGAGTTCTCTTCTGGCAATGGGCGAACCAGTCGTTCAATGCTTTGGTGAACTACACCAACAGAAACGCCAAAAGTGACCTGACCACAAAGTATACTGTAGACACCTTGACGCGGTTAATTGAGACTTTTAAGGGATTTGCTTGTTGCGTATTCTTCGGCGGTGACTGGAGCTGTTACTGTGGCACTCGGCCTTAAGAACTATCTCGCCAAGGTATTCCATCGAAAAAGTCTTTTTTCCCAAGCATATTTTTCAGAAAGCAGCCAGTGCAATGCTGCAGAGACTCGTTCCTCTGGCCGCTGTCTGCGTGGCTAACTTTATCAACATTCCTCTCATGCGTCAGAAGTGAGAAACGTTATTTTGAAACCTGTTTCATTGGTATATTTCAGTGAAATCAAAAACGGTTTAGTGGTGACGGACGAAGCGGGTAATGAAATCGGACGGTCGCAGACGGCTGCGGCAAAAGCCGTTTCTCTTGTGGCCCTTTCACGCAACGTGATCGCCATTCCCAGCATGTGTAAGCATTAACAGTAAAAACGGAGACATCTGAAAAACTGGAATTTAGTCTTGACTCCATTTATCGTCGACGCTATGTGCCGCCGTTCACCTTGGTTCAACAAGAACTTGAAGTATCTGAACATTCCCGTCCAGCTCGGCCTCGTATTCGTCTTGTAGGTGCAGCGAGTTCAGTCCCCTTATTGCTTTCAATTTCTTAGGTTCGGATCGATGGTGCCCGTGGGCTGTGGACTCTTCCCGCAAAAGAAGTGAGTTTCAACGTTTTATGTACCGTCTACATACGAATTCCTTACAGTTCGATTAACGTGGAAGCGATGCGCCACCTTGAGCCGGAAAACTACGAGAAGTTCAAGAAGATGGGAGTTTCCAAGGTCTTCTTCAACAAGGGGCTTTGAGGGCAATATTCATAATACGGTTAGACGCCTAGCATTTAATGCAGGGGCTGATGTGCATGTATCATGTTGCAATCACGCCGGAACATAATGTCACTTAATTTGTTGTTATTTCATAAATCCAACTAGGACTAAACTGTCTTCAGTATCATTAGATTTGTGGCTTTAAAAGGACGCCAGTGGATTAATCGTCTATGAAAAGAACAACGTAGACTCCGTGGAGTTCTGACTCTCCCACAATGTGACGTGTAGGAAAATCTTTCTCAACAACTTTATTGGGTTCGATCATAAAAAGAATACATAGTAAGAAGGAGGCGTATGTACAAAATCAAAGCGCTGTGTCCAGCGCGGAGATTAGTGAAATTATATTGGGGAGTTGGTGAAACGTTGCCATAGTTGCAATAGGAAGAGGAAGACGCAGAGTGAGACGCAGCGGAGAGTGACGACCCACTGCTCGGCCTCCGGAAAGGAAACCAAGGAGTATTTACAGTTTATACAAATGTCGGGACGCTGGGCGAGTTGGCTGCTGCGGAATTTTCAGAACTGCTTGTAAATGCCAACGTTACGTCTGCAGAAGTAGAATCTGGGAAAGAGACTTGTGAGACGCTCGCGAAGACGCTACTCACCCCAGCGAGACGCCGACAAACAACGTGACGATATTGGACACCACAAGGCTGAGAATAACGTTGAAGCGCGAAAAGGTCGGTTTCACGACGGCCTTCGAAGTGTAGTCGTAGTCCAGTTCGGGAGCGGGGCTGTTTGGAGGAGTCGTCAGCGTGGATCCAGCAGCGCCTCGGTAACGGAGGCTTCTAAGAACAGGTGGTTGCACAGAGAATTTCAGAAGAATCTCACTTGGATGGCGGTGCCTCCGGACGGCTCGACCAGTCCCAGATCCAGTCAGTGTTGCGTCCCGGTGGAAGCATATCCTTCACAAGGCGATACTTCACTTGCTCCAAATTCTCGAACTCGACATGGGGACTCTGGATACTCACAGGACTGAAATGGTGTAAAGTTAGAATGATGAACGTTAGTGAAAACAGGTTACCTCAATCTCGAATCCTTGGACATGCCCGGTTCGCAGTCCCGGTCGATGATGACCGCTTCGATGCTGCTGCAGAGACTCGCACGGCTTGGAGCCAGCTCGACCCACGACTCTGAACAATCTGCGTCGTCTGATTAAGGGCTCAATCACTTGAAACGTAAAGATGATAATTTTGAACTGTCTGCCATTTTTTAAGGTATTGAACGCAACCGACCTGGAACGCTTTCTAGCTCGTCCGGAATCTTCTCGTTGACGTTTCCGAGACGTTTCTTCGCGTCGAACATAGCGGGATGCCGCCCGTTATCAAAGAAAGACATCCTGAAAGCGGTCTTCTTCTGGAACAGCCTCACTTTTCCAGCGCACACGTTTTCGCGGGCGAAAACACGAGACTACTGTTGACAAAGCGCGATGGTGCCAGCTGCAATTTGCGGTACGACTTTAGAACGAATGCGCCTCTAGTAAACAAGTAAACGGCAAGCACGAGAACATATATGTATATGGGTGCTGAGTGCACACCCTGCTTGCCTGAACCGCACTGCACTGCTTTCAGCTCTGCCTCCGCTTGAGAAGCAACGATTATACCCACGCAGAGGGCGCGAGAGAGGCAGCGCGGCGGCGATCGATCAGAGGCAGAATCAGCTGCATTTTGGCGGTGCGTGCCCGGCGCAGGCAGCCTGCCATATGTGTTCGGGCGCTCCGTAAACAATCACAGGGTTACGCTTACATGCAAGCAGACCTGTCGAATCTGGTGTTCCTCGCCCGGCGATGTAGACCGACAAAATGAACCAGGTGCCAACCCCTTGAATGCGGCGAGAAGTGGCTTCAGTCAACCTTTAAAGGAAAACCGTTCGCTAATCACAGCGTTCCCCACAACACGACCGTCTGAATCACGTAGTTCGATGGTATGAAGGCGCGTCCCAAACATGGAAATACGTGCGTTGAACGCGAACCGAGCAGGGTCATGTGACAGCTGACTGACACGTTAGCGGTCTCCCGAACGGTGACGACCGTCGTGGGGAAACTGCAGAATGAGCGGCGAAACCAAGCGCGGAAAAAGCGCGATATGTGGATAAAGAGACCGTATTGCATCAGGCTGAGCTGGCGCTCGCGGCCACGGCCGTCGAGAGTGGCCTTCCGCAAACGTGGCGAAGCTGATCAGCTTTGGCGCAATAGTCTTCTCACTGAGAATTAAAAGATCCACCATTGGGCATGTGGATCCAATGAAGCTCTGTTTCAAGCGGGCAGCTAGAACCAATGGTCATGAGAGAGAGAAAACCAAGTGAAGGGCTCGACGACCAAACGCCATCAGCGCGGAGGACGCAACGGGCGAGCGATCGATTAGTCCACCCTTGGTCATGTGATGGCCGACTGACGAACGATGGAAATGCGCAACACCGCAAGGAGGAGGTGAGGATGGGACACACCGCAGGTTCCTCAACTCGGTTGTTACTAGGTCATCGAGACCGGCTCGATCGTCGATTCGCACAAACCGCGGTGAACTCACTGCACGGCGGTCGTTGCTGAACACGGGAAGGAACAACAATGACGGGTCGGGAGGGGAAGAAGAGGTTCGATCTTTGGTCGGCAAGAGTACTGCGCCGAGTCTTGTGATCAATTTGTTTATTAAACCTTCGCACGGGCATCATCTGTGGTGTTTTGGGATGTGTGTACAGAGACAAATCGGGTATTGGCTTTGTCAGCCAGAACGGGAGACTTGGTTCTTCTCTAATTTGAAAAACCGGAAAGAAAGGAGATTTTTGCTGAAGACGTTGAATAGGACTCGGATTCTAGTTGCTGGTAAAGCGGCAAACAAATTAGGATCGCACACGGAAAAAGATATTTTGAGGGAAGCGAGGCAGAAAGAAACTCGCTTTGCGATAAAAATAGTAAACGTACTGGCTGTTTGGGTATTTTTGTTCTCGGACTTTGCACGTCGATAAAATTTGAGTTGTTGTACTTCTGCCAGCCGACAAAGATTTCGATCAGTCGCTTCGACCCGTTTGATTCTTCAGAAAATACACACAAATGAGATCTTCGAAAGTAGATAGAGTGCCCCTAGACACAACTAAACTGCGACTTACACATCAAACATATGCATTAAACTGACAAGCATTAAACAGACAAACTGTGAGCTGCACAGTCCGAACACACGACCGTTTATCACCATAAAAGAAGTTTGAAAATTAAGACTCTGTGCTTGAAAAGCCTTAAAACATCAAATGTGGGCAAAATCTAGAGATTGCCGGTCGGCATTCCGGTACTGCAGGGCTGCATCCCGGCTCACAGTTTTCTGAGTTGCACGTTGGTTAGCGGTATTGGTCATCTTGACCACAATACCAAACACTTAAAAATTTTTTTGCTTTGAAGGAAAGGTCTTTTGGGAAAAAGGTACAATACGCTGACCATATTTGTGCTGAACACCTGTGACCTATTCTGTTTTTAACCGAAAGATTGCCGAAGTTTCCAGTACAGCGGGCTGAGATAGGCTAGCTGATTTCAATTGCTGCAGCGAATGGAGGTATTTTCCATGATATTAGAACACTCAAGAAGTTCCTTTAAATGCAATTGCTGCTCGTTTCGAGTAACTGCAAACAACTGGATCCGCGTGGTGTTCTGTGCTGGACAGGAAACAAGACGTGCCAAACACCGACAAGCTTTAATGCGATTTAAGAAACGACAGAAAACCATTTCACGCTTTCATTCTTGTTATGCAGGATCTCTTCTAGCTAATACACAAAGTTGCGCAGTTGTCACACCATGGCCTCAGAACTGTTCTTGGTTGCTGGAAAAGCGGTTCACATAGGCGACCGGAAAGGGTGTCGGGTTCTTGTATTCGTATGGGTCGGAGATCTCGTTGAAGGGAAACACGAAATCTTCGACACCGCGTTTCCCAAACCGTACTAGAGAGTTTCTCATCGCCTTCTTGTCAGCACGCAATCTAAAAAAGAGGAAAATGACGACTCTGTAGACACAACAGCTCCAGTTTGCATGCATATCCTATTGCGGTGGGTTTTGGCGTTATGCCGTTCGTAAATAGCCAGTCCGTACACCTCGCATGACTTCGCTCTCATCAATACATTTCGAATTCTTGTAAAATAAATGTTTTGAGCTTGCGCGGCGTGTTGAGCAGAACTTCTAAGTTCTTCTGTGCGCGCTGGAACGAAATACAACGGTTTTGTTTTGGGTGGGACGAAATACGGCTTAACGAAGCGAAGTCGCCACGGCGCCTGATTTGAGATTGAGGAATGAACTTGGAGGGTTAGGAACGCTTGATGAAACTGTGCAGAGGTATAGGAAGGAAGAGAACAGAACCGACTACTGTCTACGACTACAGCAACTCTGGAAGAATAGTCTCTTCATACCTGACTGAAACGGAGCCGATGAGTACGATCAGAGCCGAGATGAGCAGAAGTCTGCAGAAGAGATTCCTCATGGTCCTTCTCGGTGCGGGTGCCGTTGAAGTCGTAAAAACAAGCGAATGACGGAGTCCGCCTGTCCGCTTTTATAAAGGGTGCCAAAACCCTCCCACTGGAGAAATGGTCGTCATTGTGTTTGTTCCAGAGACGATAGCCTGGAAGCGACAGGCCGGGTTCGGGTGCCTGTGACAGTTGGAAAATTGAATGTGGAATTTGTGGTCCAACCACGAAAATATCCTTACGTCCGAGGACAGAGGACGTGTGAGGTGACCCGAAAGAACTGTACGGATCTAGATTGTGACCCAAAAAAGGACGCTTTCACTGAGAAACGTGCGAGAGGCAAAAACAGAACATGCTCTGACACAGTTTCTACAGTGATTCTCTTGTAGTACGTCCGAAAGACCAGACATCGACACGGTACACTTGACATCAGACCTTGTTTGCCAACGAATTCCTGCCTTTAAACACGTCCATTTATTCCGAAAATCTGATTTAGTATAGGTATGCTTTGGTACAGAAGACGAACCGGAACTGAATCAAAGAGGATTAATCGAAGTGTCCTCATCATTTCTGTTTACGCCAAGGTATTTTTAATGAAAGTCAACATGTGTTTGTAACGTCATTTTGCATGATTATCATTGCTAGTCTCTACAATCGCTTAAAAATCCTTAAGAGGATGAGCTGAGTCACCTACGACCTGAGTCATCTAACACACAAGACGTCACTTACTCGCGTTTGAGTTCAGTTCCAATGCGCAGATACTGTGCTTCAACTTTTGTGGAGCTTGCCGAAAAGGTTGATCTTGAAATCGCCGTTACGGATTTGTATGTGAACTTTAGAATTCATCGGCATATGGTAAATACCCAAAGGGTTTTTTGCTGAGCGGTCAAAAGTTAATAGAATTAACGCAATTTCTGATTCTTCGTTTTTCAAAAGTGCAAATATTTTTCAAAAGCTGCTTTCAGCCATTCGAAAATCGTCCTTTAACGACCATTTATTAAACTTTTTGTGGAGGATTAAAGTGTAGTTTATTAGTCGGAAATGACTCCGGAGAAGACATTTATCGGCGTATGACATCAAACCGGGCAAAAAGCAAAAGCGGTGTGGATCTGGAAGCCTTTCAGCCGAATCCATAATTTCATTCCTCAGACGTAGGTCTTACTCTGCAATGTCGTCGTAAAAGTACGTCTGAAACAAAGTGTAAAAAGGAAGGGAGCACTGAAATGGAAGGGTCAAAGATAGTGCGTTTCCTTCCCGGCAGTGGAAATCGAACTTCCAAGAAGGAATCTTATCGCTGGTTTCTGCAGTCTAGGCACCTGCAAATCCGTGGAGATTTCACTGCCGGCATTCCCAAAACCAGGACATTGTGAACAAGAAACTTTTTAAAATGGCCTTTTGTTTTTCCAGAAACGTCTGGTTTGGTAATGTTGCCTTATCGCTGAAATGAATTATGGACAAGTTGAAGAAGGAGTCGTTTTGGCAATTATGCAACTTTTCGATTTGTTCTAGACCGTTAAGGAAGTTCAACCGTTGTTGCATCTGAATTACGTGGCTGAAATGTGCCAGATCGACGGAAAACGCGCGCAGAAACGCAAAGTCGTCCCGGTATTGTGGGAAAAACCCTAAAGGTAAACATTTTATTGTCCTGTACTTAAACTTTCTACAGGTTTCGAAAGGTCGAAAACAGTTCAACAACAATTTTTTAGTTTATCTTGCGCTGTGAAAAATTAATGTTAAGTATTGAATTTCACGATTCCAAATTGGCTGTTTTTGTTTGTTCTGCAATCATTCGCTTTCGAAGAATCGGTTCCGTCTAACTCGCACTTCCCTACTGTTCGCGCATTATAATCCCACAATACTATTGTCTTGGAACATTCGGCACGGGAAAAAGCTTTCGTCTTAGACTTTTTGACATGTACAAGAATGATTCGACTATGACGAAGATAAGAAACGTCTGTTTTTGTTGAATTTACACGTAAGTTGGGACATTTTGACGTATCCGCTTGTTTCCCTTAAAGAACCACCTACAGTACCGAGTGCAATTGCAAGCAATCGGGTAGTTTCTGCCAAAGACACCTTGACGTCGGAATTTCCGTCGCCCCATCGGGAACTAATTAATCGGGACCAGACAAGTTGCATCTTCCCCCAGTCGTCCGACGACCTTTTCTTTCTGCTCGTCATTTTGTGGGGAAAACACGTTACGGGGAATTCTTTATTGTTATTCTAGGGCTAAAATAACGCTCGTAATTTTACAACAGAGAGACGTTGGAGGACTTTTAATACGTATATGGTAGATATGCGGTAAAACAACGCCCAATAATTAAGGATCACATGACATCAAAGCTGTTTTCTTGATGATAATGATTTCGGGAGATCGCGGAAGGTTTGAAAGTTGCGAAGTCGAGAGGGGCTTAAGTGGCGTGGTTGAAGCGCAGTTTATTCCTCGGATTGGACGTCGCTAGTCCTCTTTCCAAATCTAAATACTGGCTTGTGAAACAAGGTCTAGTCAGTTGCTGCCTCCTACCTGACCATAGAAGACCGGTCCATGGGAGCTCTCTTGCCAAATCTGAATGCCAAAGTTCAGTGACGACAAAGTGGGGACAGGGGAAACTCACCGCACCATCGCAGATCGGTCGATCGGAGCCCTTTTTCCAAATCTCACCATGCTGCTACGGTCCATGGGGGCTCGTTTGCCAAACCTGACCATGCTCGAGCGGTCCATCGGCGCTCTTTTCCCGAACCTAGACAGCCCCTCATAACATATTCTACTTTTCGAAGTACATACCGGACCATAGAAGAACGATCCATCGGCGCGCGGCCGAATCGAACCATGCTGGATCTGTCCATTGGAGCTCGCTTGTCCTCGCTGAAACACACCACTCAGAACTGCGTACACCGCACAACTATTACTTGATCAGACTGTCTTCGAGAACGAAGCCGCTGACGAGCAGACAGAAGGAGCTGAGCAGGAGCAAACCGTATGCAAGGAACATTGTGTAAACCCTGAAAGGCTTCTGAAAATTAGTCTGTGAGGAATCGAGAAAAACAAGGAGGACAAGGTAATCGCGTAGACATTGCGACAAGCATTGGGTTATTGCTCCGCAGAAAAGGCAGGTCGCCCAAAGTGAATTAGTTGCGGGCGATCTCCAGGTGTGTTCTCAGAAACACGAGAACGTTCTCAGCAACATGAGAACGTCACAGGCCTTTTTGAATATCTAGAAAGGTGGAGGAATCCGCGTTCAAAAGAAGAAAGAAAAGCGTTTAACCACGCTATTCCTATTTACGGAACAAACGTGACGCGGGCTTTGGCGAAGGACACTACTTTGAAATTCGCCATAAGCCAAGCGACCCAGCGATTTGAGATAACGCGAAAATTTATACCCTTAAAGGTTAAGCTGCGGGAGAATAAAAACGGGAAAGCGACTCAAAAGACGACGCGACATGATATAGCCGAGATTATGAGTTTATCCACGACTGCGGAGCCGAGCACCGCTCTTAAGGGAAATGGGCCTTCGGAGGGTTTAGAATTCAAGCGCATCTTTATTAGTGCGGAGTATAATGCAATTATAAACGCTTTTCTTATCAGAAAAAGGTGCCCTCGTCGCTGACTCGGAAAGTTCCAGTACGCCATTCACAATGTTATGAATGGGTGATGGAGTCAAGGAGGTTTGTTTGCGACACATCTGGGAATGTTTGCTTGTTCTGGAAACAAACTATTCCGGAAGCGCGCGCAGTAATTAAGCAGAGATCAGGAGGACAAGGATAGTTGCAAACGAGAACACCCTCCGGAGACCGTTTTTCAACGATGAAGAATTAGCGGCGATTTTTGGAGCGAAACCAGAGGAAGTGAATTCTCGGCGAATTGTTCATTAGACTACCGACTTCCTCTTGAGAACAGCCGGCAACGTGAATGAACTCAGGAAGGGACAAGACAGCTGGTGAGTCAGCCGCCAAAGGAAGCCGCCGGTGGACCGAAGTGGGTCCACTTCGGTGGAATGCGAAAGTGCTCAAAGACTGTGCCATAAATCGGCATTCAAGCGCCGTTCGAAGATATCAGCGGAAGCACCGCCTCTCCGTTAATGCAATGTGCTGCTCCAATTGGAATCAGCTAACTGACGCACGACGACGATACCACGCCTCTTCTAATATTTAAATGGACACCAACTCGAACTTAATAAGCCGGCGCTTTGCGCTAATTGTTCCTTTCGCCGATTACTTAACGCAGATTTCCCATCCGAAACGCAACAGTTGGTGCGAACCAATTTAGACAAAGTGGAATTTTGCGTTTTCCGCTCAGATCAAGCTCGGAATAGTTCATTACAGGATGCCTTCAATTGGTCATTTTGTTAATTGCGCCAGAAAAAAGGAGTTTAGGCGATTGAGGGGAAAGCCTCGTACTACACAAATGCGAAAAGTGACCCAGCGTCTTCGAAGACGACAATTACGAAGCCCGATGGCGTAATAAAGCAAAAAGAAGGTTTCTTGTGTTCTTAAGTACTCGCTGTTACAAGTAATTTTCATTACTTATGCAGCGAACCACGACGAGTTGGGATCTAATGCTGCAGGCGAAAGAACGAGTTCGAATCGGCTGCCCGACTTCCGATTTGCCGTTTGTAGACTGGAACGCTGGATCGCCGTCGCCTTGTGTCTAAGCACTTGAATAGAAAGTTGACCTTAAGTGTTGATTGAATAGTGCTTTGAATAAACACGCACGTCGAAATGCCGAATTTTCGGGCCCTCGAGTCATATCAGACTCTTGTTTAGGTTCTCCAGTTCCAAATGTAAATTAAGTTCGATTTGCGTAGGAGCATCGCGCGGGATTACGGTAGACGCCTATTAGTTCAACGACTCGAAAAGGCATCCAGAATCCGGGAATGCCAAGAACTGAGAACACCCAACGGCCCGTGAAATGACGGTTAAAATTATATTTTCGATATGCTCGCCAACTGCTGATTAAGTTATTAAGTGCGTTCCAAACGGATTTCTCATGTGACGACAATCGCTTTCGAGAGGGTACGACCGGTGTCGATTTCGGAGAGTGAGGGCCACAGATAGCGTTTGATAACCGACGCCCGAGGGTTCGACGTCGGAGTTCGGAGATGCTTGGCCGGGTCAAATTGATACAACTCGTACTCGATCTGCAATCTGAAGTTCAGGAAATATAATCTCGGCAATTAAAACAACGGAATTTAACCTTGGCTGGTTGCCGTTGATGCCGGCCACCACGGCCCAGACGACTTCGACACAGTCGAGAATGAAGCGGTTGAAGCAGGTGCACGTTTTGAGCGAGGGAAAGTCGTAGAGTACGGACCAGATTTGGGAGGTTACTTCCTGAATGTGAATTTCTCGGATACAGAAAGTTTTGCGAAATTCGGGAACCTTTGCGTTCTCCATCCCGTGCTGAGATTGCGCTTCCTTGAACAGGTGTCGGTAGAGGGCGTTGTCGAGTTCACGGCGGTCGTAGTCCTCGGCCACATCGAGGATGCTCCAGACTCGGTCCCGTTTTTTGGCTACCGTATCGTGGACGGAGCGATATGTGAGCTGCGAACAAAAAAGATTACTTTTTGTGTCTGTTTGCTCCGGACGCAGACATTGCCTAAGGGCGAAAATATTTTGTTTAATTGCGATTACGTGTAGCATTGAATGTTTTGTGCGTGGCTCAGACGAGGCCGGAAATCTAATAATTACTATTAAATCACTCGATTTACTGTGCGTCGGGTAAATTACTTTCCTTGGCTCCAGGAACCCGCGAATCGCCGTGGGCGATATTACTGTCGTCTAATCTCATTTCGAGTTTTCCTTCTGCGACGCATCCACGCACACCGCTTAATCGCTAGGAAAAAGGCGCCAGCTGAAATCGCGAGTGCAAAGGTGACGTCCGGAAGCGGCAAATCTTCCAAGAACTACTACGCGCTTAATTCAGCCGTCTTTCCCCGAAAGAAGACTCTCGGATCTATTCTTGCAAAGTAGAAGATTCGAAGTTACGCATAAAGTATTCGCTATTATGGAATACTGAATGCGCTGAGTTGTCGGCTCGCTTAATTAAGGTTCAAGGGGGCGGCTGGCGAGGAAACCGCTCAATTCCTAACGTCGTCTCAAGATCACTCAACCGAGGGGAACTTACAATGTGTGAAGTTACAATATCTTCCATTGCCCCATGTCTGTAAGCCTACGTTTCGAGCTCGGCTACTCGGCCACTCGAACTCATTCCCATCGCTCTTCAATGTTTCACCCACGAGCCACAGACGTCCTCGCTCTGATCGCAATAAAGAGTATGAGTGTTTTTAGTGAGACAGAAGTCATATTGGGAAATAATTTGTGGGTTTTATTTCATCTATAACATTTTATCATTTTTCGTTGAGCTTATTAAACGGGTCGTAAAAGATGACAAATGAAGAGTGATCGCAAAGGACTCCGTTTCAACGACGTTGCAGTTAACGAAATTGGTCCAAAAGGAGCAGTTACCACCCGGAAGTTGCCTACACGAAAATGTGCAAAAGCACAAAAAATCAAAAAAAACTGGCAACTTTATGAACAGACTATGAATTTTAGAGCAGCCAACACTTAAAAGAGAACAATGTGCCCTTTGAAAAATGAGCTTCTCGCCGCGTGTGCTTTCCTACTGCTTCTGGACGCTGAATGTTCCCTGTCCTTTTTCTCATTCAAAGAACGACTAGATTACGGTATGCCAAACAATGCAAGCCTAGTACTTCAAACAGGGAAAAGCAAGTTTAAAAAGAGGAACCGCCTCAGTTGAGATTACACAAAAAATGCAAAGAGCAAGAAACGAATAACTTTTTTTTGGTTTTTACATTCCCAGCTACACGTGTTTCTGGCGAAAACATGCTCAAGGTGTTTTGGAGAAAGAGACATTTCTGACCAGACTAAGGTCATATCCCCCTCATGAATTCATTAATACATCGCCGAATCCAAAATACGCATCTGACGAGTCGAGCATCAACCAACTAAAATAAATACAAACAGTTTTTTGTACGCGAGTCACTTTTGGGTTTTAAATTTAGATCTAAGATTGTAGCTTCTAACTTTCAATTCGACTCACCACAATAACCGAGAAAATCGTTTTTGTCTTCAGTTCTTCAGACTCGGCAAATTCGGAAAGTTCATCGAGGGCGCCCATGACCACGTGGCGGTTCTTTTCATACAACTCCCGGAATCGTCTGCTCAAATCGGCAATCTCCTCTTCCGTCGAACTCGCGTAATACTGTGACGCACCAGAGTAATCTGGTTTGGGGCAACTAAAGTTTAAATAACTTGCCGTAAGAAGTCAATTAACCGCCTCACCCCAGAGACAAGTTCTTGTTCTGCTGTTCTAGTAAGTAAATTTTCTTCCTGTTCTCGGCTAACTCGCTTTTCAAAGAGTTTAACTGAAATGTTGATTTAGGACCGAAAAAATCTGAATAGGAACCTGGAGGTTCAAGTGAAGGACGTGGTCAGCAGAATGCGGCGCATGTTTTGGACGTCCGAACATCGCTTCCGATTCGTGGATGTCTGCAAAGTGAGAAGCAGTGAACAGTGAAAGATGGTCTTCCGCAAGGCGCGCACGCAAATGATTGCAAATTGGTTCACAAGATCGTTTCCTATGGCGTTCACTTCGGTCACTTTTCTGGTTTTCGCTGATAGACCCAGATGTTTTCGTTGCGGCGCACTTACCCAGCGTGTGAAGACTGGTCAAACTTCGCGCGATTTTCAAGTTTCGGGTAGGTTTCCCTTTGTGTCTCGACCGGTCGCTGTTCTCCGTGATGTGACTTTGCGAGTCTAAACGAACGTGGACCCACTGGCTTCAACTTCACGGCCCACCTGCTACGTGATGGGAGTCCAAGCACAGCTGCTCGCTTTCGCTGTCGTCATTTGGATGCCCGCTGTCGCTGTCGGCGTTCGGAACCAGAAACAGTAACTAAAACGAATTTTACTTTTCAGAATTCAATGCAATTCAGTGACGACCTGTTCATAAGCACTCTTGAAGGCAACGATGAGCTGGGCGATGACCGGATTGACTTCCCGGAACAAGAACCCTTCCGGGGCGTGCTTACTGTACGTGTTGAACAGGTTCAGCAGAACTTTGTCGGAGTGAACTCGCTTTTTGACAATTCTCAAGAGGCTCGATAACTAAACGTGTCAACGGGACTTTTGAAGATGAAAACTGAGAAAACAAACATGCTGATTGTTGACGAGATTGTCAAGAAGACCAACGATCGACTCATTCTGCTTAAGGCGATCGAAGACCTCCGAGAGCTTCAAACTCATTTGCCTCTGATGGCTGGATTTACAAGGGACTTCTTCTGAAAATAACTTTTCGTGAGTCTGCTGAAAATTGAATTCGCTGTTAAGTGCAAAAACCACCTTGGAAAATGAACTTGTTCGAGTTCTTCGGCCCCGAAACGAGATGGGTCGACGCAATTCTGTCTTTCCATAAACTATTCATGAGAGAAATGAAGCAAAACCAAAATTCCTCTATTTTGCACTTATTTACCGTTGAATGTCTTCATTTTCTGAAGTTCCTTCAAACGCTGCTGCGCCAACCTCATTTTCTCATGGTGTCGTGTCATCTCGAGAGCCACTGCATCGGATATCCGGATGAGTCCAGTGGAACAGTTCACGAGACCGTGACAACCGAGAGATTCCAGACAGTCTTCCAGGAGCACCTTCTCTTGGGCGGCATCCTCGAGAATAGCTGGGCATTCTCGACTCATAACTCCCAAGATCGAACGCAAATGGGCTCGAGTGGTCTAAAGAAGAAGGTTGCAATGTGTCGTGAATCACAAGTTGATCGAACCACGCTGAACGGAACGTTCGGACCACAGATTGCTGTCTCGTGCGCCTGTTTGGATTGTGCGGAAACTGGCTTGTTCGATTCGTGATTGAAAGCAGTAAACCAGAGGACGTACTGGAAGAGTTGTTGGCACCATAGCTCCCGTTCCGGAAATTCCACTTCACTCTCGTTTCTTAGCTGACAATAAAACATTTTATGTTTTGTTTGAAATAGACGTTGGAGTCGCGGATCCTCTCCTACAGTAACCTAGTCACAAACGTTTTTTTCCTAATCACAAGAGAATTCGTCCTGACTGCAACTTCCCGGTTCTTAGTAAAGGAAACAACTGGATGCCACAAGCGCAAACGGAAAACTTCCTTTCGCCCACCTTTTCGCATTTGGAATAGATCAAATCAAGCAGGGGCAGAGACTGGGGAACGGCCTTGATCAGCTCGGATAAGGGAGGAATCAGTTTAAGGAACGTGCCAAGGTCCTCACTCTCCACAGTTCGTATCTAAACAGCTAAAGTTACCATACTCCTTTCACAAGCATGCAGGCCAAACCTGCTGAGTGAGGTGCTGGATGGAATTCGAATCAATCAGATCGGGGAGATGAGAGTTGCTGTAGAGGATCATGAGTTTCGAGAGAGGCGACGGCCGGTTCACAGCGACAAAACTCCACCCGGCAGACGGAATAATCTTGTTCTCCATTCTTTATCTGGGACAAATCCACATTCCACTCCCATTCTACTATAGTTTATCCTCAATTTGCCTCGACGACGTCGCCCGTCGCGTAACCATCGCAAGTCGTGTTGCAAAACAAAAGGTACAATAAAACAGCGCGCATTTCCTTTTGCCTCGCTGTGAACCGGCCGACGGTCGTTCCTTCGTTTTCCTTTACCGCAATAAGTCGCATAACCCATTTTCCTCATTTGTGCGCAAATTTCGTTTGAGCTGCCTGTGCGGGAATCGCGCGCTGTGCCGTTTCACCAATTAAAGAACAATTAGGTATGGCAAATGCAAATCAGAAATGAAATTGGATGAGGGCAAGAGTGAAAGGGAGCGAGGGTGAAGGAGGGATGAGATCGTCTATTCAGGGATTACGTGGCGCCAGACTTCCTAAAAAGATTCATTTGTGCGAACCGGAAGTAGGACTTTAATTTTTAAAGGATTTTTGAAAGCGGAAATAAAACCTAAAAACAAGCTGTTGGTGGCTAGTAAAGATGGTTGAATAAGGAGTTTTCGAAAGGGCCAACACCTCCCGTACACATTAATACACACGCGCTAAAGAGTTTTTGTGGGACTTCGGAAGAATTAATATGAGATCGCAGTTACAGCATTGTTTCCAAGGACCGAAACTTCAAATGATTCAAGGGAATGAAAGTGATATCTGGAAAACGCGATCGGCTAACTGTCGTTAACGGCGCATTGTGTCAACACCGGATCAGACGCTCTTCGCGGCTAACTCCGCTGACCACTCGACCGCCGCAAGGTGCGGACAAAAGATTTCGCGAGATCATCGGCGATCTGTCCGTGATTTAACAACCGCCGTTTCGGAAAATATTATGCATTTATTAAACCGTACCTACATATAATACAATCATCACAGAATCAGTTCATATTACGTTTGCGAATAGACTTCTTTGGCACTCTGAACAATTTCTTGTTTTCCGTTCTTACTTGTTTTTCCGCATTCGAGGCTTGATGGTCTCGGACCTCTCCCAAATGTCGTCTTCGTTCAGAAACTCTTTGAATTTCCCGAACATTCGGAGAATCTTCTCGTCTTTCTGCAACGAGTAAGTCCTGAAAAAAATACTCGTCACGAGAGACACTTTAGCGGAAGGTCCAACCATATTTTGAACCTCCGGATGCTGTCGAGAATAGCAAACTGCTGCCACCGTTTCCCGAAGTTCAACAGGTTTTTCCGGTTTTGGCACAGATGTTCTGGTAGGTAATCGGTGTTTCCGACGTGAACAAAGGTCAGATCTTGAAGCACGAGACCACTGAAAACCGGTTTTCGATATTACAGAACACTTCCGCCCTCACTCACATGTACGGTAGACAGGGGGGCTTCGTTTCAGCGAGCAAACTCCGATAGTTTTTGAACGAGTGAGAACTATCCATCACGGAGATGTGTTCCTTCAGATGTTCTTGCACAGTCTTCGACCAGTCAAGTCGGCGAATCGGACCCGAATCGAGCGCTGACAGAATGGCCAAATACGAATTGAAATTGCCCATCTTTCGCAGGTGCTGAAAATCAATCAAAGTCATAAATTTATGCACACAGTTTGCACCAACCTTCATCACTTTCACAAACTTCAAAAAAAATTTTTCGCGTTCTTTCTGCGTCGCTTGCTGGATCACCAAGGAACGAACCCAGTAGGAAACATTGTTGAAGTGCTCAGTAAATGCGGCTAGGTTCGGACTCTTCTTCTCGTCCTGTTCCCTCGACCACCACAACATTTCTGCCGGCTGGAATTTTATACATTTAGTTCTATTGGAAAACGACTGGATTAACCTCAATTCGTTGGAAAAGTTCCGAATCCAAGAACGTCATTTGCCGGGCGATCGACGTGGAAGAAAAATCGAAAAGAGATGGAGTTCTGAAAAGGGCAAAAGCATAGATCTCAAGTTCCACTTCCCCACTCACTTCGAACTAGGCGAATACTCGAAAAAAGAACTGTTTGCCTTAAATCCGGACTTGTGTTCTATTCGGTCCATAAGCCTGCTTCTGAAATCGTGTTTCATGAAAAAGAAAGGGAGCCAAGACTCACCTGAGAACACGCGCAAAAGTGTACTGACCGCTGAGGATTAGTTTGTAAACGAATGAAGTGACGGTTTCAACCAGCAGGCGAGAAAGTTCAATAGAGCAGAGTTCGTCGACGACCCTGACAAGAACCGAGAATGTCTGGCGAGCCGATTTCATGGAGGGACTGTTCACGGCCTTATCCGTCGAATGATATCTAAAACACTTATTCGCAATAACAAAGACACATTCTCTACTTTCCAACCTCTTAATCAATTTCTGCACTAAGTCTTGGGAAGTGACGAACGTCCTGTAAGTGGCCAAAAAGGCTTCTTGATACAGCAGGGAGCCAGCTGGCTGAGTGGCGTACACAATAAGAGCATCTCGGGGACCTCCTCGAAGCTAAACGATTGTCTTACAGATGGGAAAGTCTTCGAACAGAAGATTAGAGACGGTCGTAAAGAATGTGCAAAACTAGGCACACTTATGGTGCCCTCGAAGTGTTTAATTGCGGAATGTAATTTACCGCTGCTCAATTAAATGGCGTACCGCGCGGCCGTGCACCGAAAGAAAGGTCATCCATTAAATGGCAAGCGGGAGCTCGTAAATAAACACCGCAGCTTAGGGAAAGACCTTCAAACTAATGTCAATAGTCACCCACCTCCGTTGGCTTCGATTGGTCATCTTTGGCGCGGAGAACGAGCCATTCTGAGGCGTCCAAAGATTCCAGAACATCGGCACCCGAAGTGATTGCGAGAAGTTTGGGATATGTTATCGATTTCTGTGCGACAGATTCCTTAAAGTTACGGTCATTCAGTGGCAGGAGAAAAGCAACCGTTACCTCTTCCACAAACTTGCTGGGCAGATGAACATGCTCGAAGTCGGTGCTTTGAAGAAAACGGCTCAGATCCACAAACTCCTGGCCAAACACTGTGAGACCTGAAACGTATATATTAGTGAAGATCTAAGAACGGTTCTAACCAGAATCGATGTTCTGGAGGTACCACTCAATGGGAACCTCGTACACCTGCGAGCATAATTTAAGTGGAGTTTCGCTCATGTTATCATCGAAAGCAGCGTGAGTTAATATCTTGCAACATGTTCGCGCTTCAGCAGGTGATTTATTAGAATCAGCGTCTACTGCGTCGTGCTACGATGATAGCCGTTGGGGGAGCGTCGCAATAAGTGAAAGAGATGGGTTTGCGCGACGACCGCCCCGAAACCGCTACAGATAACTGGTCCGCCGCTATCGGTTGTCATTCAGAGAAAGCCAAAAACGGAGGAGCGACTTTGTTTAAAGAAAAGAAGGCGCTCGATCGACTTTTCCGTCTCAAGTATGCATGCCATAACTCATTCCACGCCATTTCGTACTCTTCTTTGGCCACTCTTTTTGAATTGATACGCGCTAAGTGGGTGTCAACATAGTAACCCGATTTCAATTGTTATTCGGCCCTTGTTTACGCTTTTTCTCACTTACCGTTGCTGACAGCTCCGTACTCGGCCCTGCGTTCTTTACTATACTGCTCCTCATGATACCTAAAAACATATTTTTCTTAATGATAACCGTTACTCGTGCCTTACTTCAAGTTATCAATCAAAACGACGTATGAGGAGAGTGTGGAGTTGCGGCTGGCATCGTCGGGAGTCTCGGAACCATTCCCGAAAGTCTGCATGTACTGAACAACATGACGCTTTTTCGGAGGCAGCACTGGCGGTGCGTTCAAATCGGGAAGACCTTCTCTCACAACGGATCCTTCTTCGTACGTCCCTTGGCCTTGGCGTGAGAGCAGCCTGTTGTTCTGCAAAACCAAACAAGTTCAAAAATCGAGTGTTTGACCGAGACCAACCTCGAAAAGCTCCACCTGTTTCGCATTCAGTTCACTGGTGTCCACTTTGTGAGCAGCGTCATCAGCAATGATTTTGCCGTTCCGCTTCGCTTGTCGAGCGACCGACCTGGAAAGACTTTAATTTTTGGATCTGATAAGCAAACTCACTGGACGGAATCAGTAGAATGTTGGATGCTTTTTGTGGTCGTGTGCTGGTTGTTCGTCGCCTCCGTGCTCGTGGAAGTTGTTCCGGAAGGTTCCGAGGAGAACCCGAAATCCTTCATGGACTGAAGGCCTCCAGATCGGAGTCCAAAGGGTCTCGAAAAGACCTCGCTGCTTTCAAAATCCGAATCGTCATTAAACGCATGAGATCCATCGGTGAATCGCTTCATGAACTCTCCAGCTCCGCCGCCGTGTTTTCGGATGGTCACCTAAAAGATCAAAAATCGTTGTCGAAAATTAATTAGAGGTGTCATTACCGATTTACTCGTCTGTTGAACGTTTACGGTACGCGTCCTCCTAGTGGTTGACCTTGAGCCATCCGGTCGGTTTTCCACTTGCTCTACGCAGGTCTTCGCTCCATGCTTCTCCGCGCGCTCTTCACGTTCTTCGTCGACACGGAATGAATTGTCGTCATCGTCGTCAGAATCCTCTAGCAGAGGAAACTGTGGCTGAAACTTCTCAACTTTCCTGAAAGTAAGGGTCACCTTAATATGAATCTCTAAGAACGAAGGCTCTAGGATTTCACGAAAACTGAGAAATGGAAGAATATGCCGGAGTTAAATTGACTACAATTTAGGGTGGAGCCGTCGGGGATCGTGGGTTTCAAATCGCAATCACCCACAAGAAATATTAACGACGAAAGTTGGGAGCGACGCAGAAAAATTGAAATGGTGGAAGAACATAACAGCGAAAAGCGAAGAAAGCTACCGTTAAATGTCACATGTTCGGTCTCCCGCGGCCATGACTTCCGCAATCCTCGGCAGCGGCAAGGCGCAAATCTGCATGCAAACTGAAGTTCGGAATCTCAGATCTTGTGGTCACCTTGGTCACGGCCACTGCTCTGACAAACAACGCTCGCTGCCGCGGATCGCGGAACTCGTGGCTCAGCTTCGGACTCTTTTGCCGAACACGCGTATTTGTACGACCGTGCTGGGATGCTTTCAGTAGTTCAGAACAAACGCATATTTTGTGTTTCGCACAGCGCCACTCGATTATGGTCGTAATGAGCCGATTGTTTCCGTCCGAAACAAACCTTACCGAATATTAAGCTGACGCATAAGTTCCTCCAAGTCATCGTCGCTCAGGGGACCCTTTGAGAACCCCGAAGATTGTGGTAGGATCTGCTGAATAGTTTCATCGGCTGCCGTACTCCCCTTGGCATCTTCAAACTCATGGGTATTAGAACAAGAACTGTTCGTCGTTTTCGTTTCTTTTCCGAAAGTTGACGAACCACTCGGCTGTGGTTGTTTGTTCTGCAGAGCGCTCTGGAGGTCTGCGAGAAGCTGCACTCCTTCGGATGAGTTCTTGTAGTTCACGGGGTCCTCCTTGTAGGCCATAATTTGACTGTCGTGCCATTTGAGAATATTGTGCAGATGTTTCTAAACAATGGAAATGAGTCCGTGGGAACAAAGTTGTTCACACCTTGATTGAATCACCATTCACGTTGCTGGCAGCGAGCAGTTTGAGAACAACTTCGAAGACGATGGTCATACAACCGCTGTACTGTTCCACTTGGCCATTGCGTATAGCTTCTTGAAAGTAACGGATGGCCAAGGTGTGCTCCTTGTCCATGGCGGTGTCGACTCTTTTCGCTGCAGGTTCCTGAATCACGTTTTGCTTAGTAGATACACATATATATAACAATCGGTGACGACCCGAAACGTTTGCAAAATTGGAATTCCAGAAATTTAGTGCTGATGGTGCGATTCTTTGGAAGACGGAACACAGAGATTCTCGATGTGATGGTAATAGAGTCTCGTCCTCACATTTTAATTTGTTTTCTTGCATTTTGTGCGCTTGAAACGAAGTTCACCGTGGGGAAAACATGTCCAGGATGGGGGAAATGAACCGCTGGCTGATTTGTTTGCCTAATTTAAAGAACATTCTGATCAGGAAGTCGATTAAGAGAGGAGCAAGCAACTGCAGGGCGCCGGGAAGTGGCCATAAATATGCAACCGCATAGTGAGTCAAGTCGAACGCGATATGCCCTCGTACTCCGACCGCGGTCCACTGATATACAGGAAATGGGAAGTGGAGAAGACTTATAAGAGGGGCTAATTTGGCTCTAAAACACATCTGTATGAAGAGAAAAAGCACTTGGCAGAGAGCGGAAGGTTCGCCAATTGGAAGACATTAAAGGGGAGACTGGCCAGAGACCGGACCGACTGGCGGCGACGATATATGCGTCATCCCGATATTTGGGCCCACTTTTGAAAAGAGCCGGACAACGGAAAAGAATGTCGATACACATGCACTTCGTATCATATTTCGGCGAAGTTTTGTCCGAAACGGAAGAAACGCGAAAGGGCCAATTCGCCTTCCGGACCAGCTCACTAATGCGAATGTGCGGAGGGCATATGCTAGCTAATGAGCGTTCAAATAAATGTCATTGTGGACAATGAAGAACAAATGAAAGCAGAAATTATTGCCCGGGCCAATACGTAGCCGGCTGGAAGTTGAACGCGAACAACGGCCAGGCAGATTGGGATGGAACGAACTACATGTGCTAAGATATATCAGTTTGGCTAGTACAGTCAGCTCGTGAGCCTGAAACCAGATGTGTGATCCGGATCCCACTGAGCAGCCGCCAAAAACTCGGCTGAGCGGCGGATAAAGCGACCTTTGCAAACGGCGTATTTATGTATATCGGCGTCGGTTCGGGAGCGAAGAAGCGCACAATTAAGGCGTTAAAAGAAAGGGCCACTTTAGAAACTGGTGGACGCGAGACAGTTACAAATGAGTGCAGCGGGTAGGCGCGAGGGTCGAACTAGCGAAGACTGCGCAAATACAAGAAGACAAGTATGCGCTAACCAGTACTCAAGACTAACAACGGCTTTGGAGCAACATTCATCTATCTCCTCGGACCTCTACGCGCTAATCAGTGCACTCTCCACAGCAGTCTCAAATCATTTATCTGGCAAACAAACTGTTCTTGACTCATTCTTTTCTCGGTGATTCGCGCGTAGTCGGTGACTCCCGCATTCAAAGGACGTTTTTGTCAGTTTGTGGAACATTTGTGTACACGTCAATCATGCTCGCAACTTTTTATCGCGGTCGCTCACCTGTTGATTACCGGGCGCCGAGATCTGGCGGCTTGGCGAATTGCGGTTCCTGGGGGATTCGCGGCCGCCGAGCGAGATTTTGCCAAGTACATCCTTCAGCCGCGCCTTAATCCTGCATGGCGTCGGTGGTTGCTGGCTAATTACCACGAGATCGTAGTCAGCAGGATAACTACCTGCGTTGAACATACTATCTGCAAAGTTTTCTGTCAGAGTTGGAGTTGGTGGGGACGGCGTGAACCAAAAGAACATGTGGGGAAGACGACTCCTTGAGGCGTTTAAGAACAATGCACGAGAACCACACCCGCCGACGACGGAGACATTATCAGATGGTTATAGACGTTATCTCAAGCTACATATTTTGCGTGTGCGCTCTCCCTCGTCGACGTGTTTCGGCATGTCTTTTTCGCTTGAGTTCTGCCAGTTATTTGCTCGAAATGATAACGCTGTCGTGCTGCTGCGCTGTTTGCTCTCGCTAATCAGAGGCGAAATCAAGAGCTGAAAAAGTTGTGCGAGCCAGACGATGAGGCAAGACGAGACAGGCGGCAACCAGATGGGGGGGGGGGCACCTCCCGGCAGCCGAAGGAGGTATCATCCCATCGCCAGTCTTTTATTCGCCTCTCCCGATTTCGGCTTAGTAGGTATGTGTCACGAGGGCTCTAACTGTTTGCTTCCTCCTCCTCGTGTTTACCAACAGTTCCTACTTTTAATATGCATTGTTGCCCGACAACCCTTTCAGCCGTCCTGGTCACCGTCGCTCGCCCTCTCGCCCACCTCTGCCTATGACCGCGGTGCCTTTGTTTAGCATTACACTGACTGAGTTCTAGCCGTACAGGTCCACCGCACAGACTGTGCCCAGCCTCACCGAACTTACCTCTGCTGGCCCCCTCGACTTCATCGCTGCGTCTCTTCGCCGACGGCTTCGTTGAATAGATTTCCCCGCTGCTGGCTGATCGACTTCTTCGCATTTCCTACAGTCGCATTGCGCGAAGAGCAAAAAGTTGCACGCGTTTCGTGATCTACAACAGATAGCGAGAATGATTAACAACAGTTTTTCGAACGGAACACGTCACAGAAATCACCGAAAGTTGCTCTAACCTCCACGTCCAAAATCAGTGTGCTCTTCGACAAGATGAACAGTTCGGAAAGAGTTTATTCGGAACGAACATTGAGGCAAAGACAAACCGGGGAACGAACGGAATAGAGGATGTCGAGATGGGGGAACGGTAGCCGAAGCAAAAGGCTTACAAACACTAGCAATGATTGGAAGTCCAAAATAAAGCTAAGAATTTGAAGGCAAAAACGAGGAACCGATGACGAACAATAGATTAGCCTAACAGGTCGATGACTCAGTGACTGGGCTTGACGAGGCCACCGGCTGACGGCGGTGCTGCTGCTGCTGTTGTGCCTGTCGGCGCGAGCAGTAGTGCGAAAGATGCGCTTCACCGCTCTGCTTACTCGAAGGAGACTCAGCGAGGTTCTCGAAGAGTTGTGTCATTACAGGCACCTGGTTTGTCAGCAAGAGTTTTTGGAACTTGAAAGCAAAAGGCTCGTCGTTGCCGCCGACCTCTTCCGCCTGGTTCGGGTGCAGCCGCGAGGGGTACGAGAAGTCCACCGCCTTCGAGCGCCGGTAGTAGAGCGCCCAGAAACCGATGAGGGCTGAGACGAGGGTCAGCACGGGAAACGTGAACATGGAAATGAGCAGAACTGTGCAGAGGAAGCAGCAGAGGGCGTACGAGAGGGCTTCCATGCCGGAAGGGAGACCGCTTGCCGCATACGTGTTGCCAACGAGGAAAATGGTGCAGCGGAGACGAACGATCGGCGGTGAAAGGACAGCGATCACATTGTCGACTGGGACGACGAGGAAAACTTCTTGAAATACGCTAATTTTTGCGATCGAACAGTTGCTCTTCAGCCCAGCGTTCCGTGGTGCCAGCTTGTTGTCATAACCTCCGATAAAAACGCGAAAATTGGTCAACTTTTTTCGATTTGGGGAAGTGTTGGCACCGATAAAAAGAAAACGTGTCCGGGAAAAAGTTGAACGAGATCAATAAGTATATATCTCCGCGAAGAAGTCGTTATTAGTTGTCCAGTTATCTTGACGGAACAAGCGTTGTCGCAGACTCTCGGCCACCATTGTTATACAGAGGGTGGGTCCCCGGAGTTCAAATTTGAATACGCCTTCTTATTGACTAAGTAACTGCTCGTGAAACGCGCGAGCTCGCAACTTTACGGAGATATTCATTTAATTTGGAAACAGACGCCGCTGCAAATCGATGTTGCAAACTACTCGGCTGGCCCAACTGGTGGAAAGCCCCGATTTCCAGCTAATTCATAAATCTTTGCATATTTAGTGTTTTCGACGAGCAGAATTACAAGCGAAACGTTGAGAACGGAGAACGCAATGTGAAATTGCTATCGTTTCTTTGGACAACAAAATAAATAAGGGACATGGACCGGAACGTCAATCTCTCGTATTCTCAAAGGGCTCCGAAGACGCGTCATTCATTTCAGCAGTTTTTTCAGCGTTGTTCGAAAGCGGTTTGCTGAGTTCTGGAATGAGTTTGATTAAAGCTGGGATCGCTGTGAGGAAACCGACTGAGAGGCTGACAGGCTCCTCCTACCTGCGCATAGGTGGGACTACACTTACAAACGCCCATGCTACAGTAGGCGCCAAGTTGACAGTGAGCCGAATGAACACATAAATGTCTGGTTGGAGCAAAAGCAGGAATTGTGGCTGCTTCGTAGGTTTGGGACGGAAGAGCTGCGCATCCCGATTCAGGTTGGTAAAACGTCTCCTGGGGACATACACAGTGACCAAAGACGCATGTCGCACTTCCCGCGCAGGGAACTCCACAATGATATTCCCTCAGGGATGCCGAGTAGGTTGAAGGTGCATAGTTGGGATGAAGGAAACCGGCAGATACTCGGTTGAAAGAGAGTGCCTCTGAGGGCGAAATTACGCAAATATGGTCAACGAGAATGTAGCCTCTTGGACAGGCACAATAACCCTGAAATGGTAATGGTGAACAACGTTATGCGATTGTTACGTTGCCTGATAGCAAACACTTCCGCCAGCACAGTGGTCGTTTACGTCGATACAGGAGTCCCCAGGCTTTGGAATCGGGGATGGCGGGGTTGGTGAAAGCGACGGTTCCAGGTTGATTGATGTGGGAGGAGCCGATTGAGTGGGAGGCAGATAAGCCAGATGTTGAAAGACGTGAGAATCGCCAAATCGGTCGTGATAGAGAGTTGGGATGGGCGCCGTCAAAAAAGGATGGAGATCATTCGTGGGGTTAACTGTGTTATAGGGAGTCAGATGATGTGGGTCGTGCTGAGTGAAAGAAGGCCAATTAGAGAGGCCCAACGAATTTGGTGCATAAATCAGTGGAGGAAGTGCATGAGGAGTTTCAGCCGTCGCGTGCGCTGCTTCCCGTTGTCCATTGTCGAAATAGTAAGACGATTCAACTGGAGAATCTCGTGCGCGGTTTAATATTGTCTGCAAAACACCGGATCCGCTCGTTGGGAGAGTATTTGCGGATGGCGCGATTGGAGTGATTTCAAAGAATTGAACGATTGGACGTCCTTGGAGAATTTTGGTTATCGTCATTATGGAGGGCTGAAAAGAGTGGCGCAAATCACGCAGGGGTTACCAAAAAACAACGACTTACACTTGATTCGTCACTGGACATTTCGACTTGCTTGTGCTCTGCTGAGGCGTCTCGAAAAGGTGCCAGCGGCTCTTGCAGAACTTTTGTCATCACAGTCTGCGTCGAAGTTTCTTTTCTTGGCTGAAGTAGACAACGGTGGTCGATTCTTTTAAATGGGGCTTCGCATTGGCAAATTCCAGAAACGCATCTTGCTGGAGGAAGACAGGACACGTTCTTGTTGCACGCCGAGTCTAAGGGAACTATAAAAAATGAACTATATAGACTCGTTGAAGAGCTCTTCCCACCGGCAGCAAATTGCGGAAGTTGCTCTGACAAAGAGCTGCTGTTTTTACTGTAGACAGAAACAAAATGGATCGTCAAGACGAAAATCAGCAAATGCCGAAGACGCATGATATTCAGCCAGGAATGTCAAGCGGGTAGTACAAGGACCAGGCTCCTACCATTGCCTTATATATGTGCAACTTTCGGAAACTCGTTTGTGCTGGCCATTGTCCGCCACTTTGAGTCACGATATCACACAGCCTGATCCCTCCAGGACAGCCACTGTCGTCGCGGTGTCCACTTGTTGCCATTTTGGGAATGTTTGCTTTCACCGGACGCATCCAAAAAATGCAATCAACCAACTTAGCGCAAATAGTTTTTGTATGAAAACGGACACGAAAACTGATAAGTTCTATCGAAAGGGACACTAATGTACGAAGTCAGTTTTGATTTCGAAGCTGAAAGCATGGGCGATGTCATTTCCTTTTCTGGTTGTAAGCAAATATTCTAAGCTCCAAACATTTTTCGCTATATGCGTTAGATTCCGTTGGAATACAAGCAATCGTTTGGTTTTGTTTCCTGTAGACTTTGGATACGCTTTTAGAATGACACAGAACTCGCAAGTTCCAGCTGAGATTACCTAAAAGTAGATTCGCCCTTACGCACGCAAAACAGGTTTGAAAGGCTGCGTGTTCGCGACATTCTTGTCTTGTGCCCGCGCGGCTGCTCCAGTGGCCTTTTCGTGCTCACCGCACCTCGTCTTCCTCGTTTCCCCTCTCCGATATTGATCGCGGACGAATCGAAATGGCTTTCCAGGATCAGCCGGACAGCCATTACCAACGGTGGGTCTTTTATGCGAACTTCTGCGAGAATGTAATTGTTTATTGCACAAAACGCGTAGGAAAAATGAAGCACGTACCCGAGGAGGAAGTGCACCCTGTGGTAGCTTAAGTTGAAAAGTAAGTGAAAGGTCAACATAAGTGCTAACAAAGTGCGTTAATTGATACGCGTGAAAAGGGAAGTGATACTAGCATTTGGTAGCTGCTGTGAGCGGGGCTCTTTGGGAAACTCGAATACAATTAGTAACAGGAAAACGTGTATTAGCACCAAAAGAGTAAATGATCATGAAGTGAAGAGATTGGGAAGCGATTTGCCTGGGAGCGGAGGCACCGTTTCGATTGTTGATTGAGAATCAAGCATTTAAAGACCCTTAGTCTTTGGAGGACCTGGATATCCACCCATGGCCCCCACGTGAGGATGGGTAATCAACGGAGTGCTAAGTTTGTTGTTCATGCCGTATTCCTCGCTGTCATGGTCGTCGAGACCGGGCGTAGTAGTTTCGGTACTATGCGATCCGGGTCCCTTTTGGTTACGTTGTTTCTCGTTGTTCAAGAACTCATAGTACAATGCCGCACTCAATTCGCGGGCGACGATGGCTCCAGCATGTCCTTCAATGAAGCGGAGAAGAAGAACTCCATCTGAAATTGGAGCGTTATTTCACGAGGTTGCTGGGAGACGTCTTACCTGGTCGGAGACCGCTGTCGACAAACTTTTGCACAACCTTGTTGTCCAAAGAATCTTTTCCGAGATGCTTCAGCATAGTCTTGGTGGACTTCACTCGGAACATCAAGGGGATCAGCGACAAACAGCTGTAGAAGAAGTTGATCAGGGTGCAGATGGCAACGAACAGGAACCAGAACCTGAAAGCGACGGATTATAAATCAAAGAAAAGCTTGGACCCTACCAGATGAAGAGATAGATTTTCTCGTTGAACATGTTGATCATGATAACGCACTGGACTGTGTACTGGTGGATGTTGGCCAGACGGCGCACCTTGAAGTCACACATGGTGATGCGGGGGAAGATGTCGCTGGTCGTGGTCGCATCAGCGGTGTCAATCGTACCATTCCAAAGCTCCTTCAGCGCCGTAAAACCATACCAGGTTCCGAATTCGTGATTCTTGCTTGAGAGGAAGCTGTTGATGAGGAGGAACTGGCCAACGATGTTCACTAGATAAAGGAACTTGACGAAGAGGTAAAGAACTGAGACGTAGGATCCAAGCCCGCGACCGACGCGGAAGATGAAGACGCGGTGAGGCGAGCGGCACTGCTCCTTCAGTTCCAAGCATTCGCTCATGTAGGTGGCCAGACGCAAGGTTTCCTCTCTCCTTTCGGATTGTCTCATGCCGCGAAGTCCACGCGCGTCAGTCACCGCAGTTCCGAGATCGATTCCTAAAAGTTGTCGTTGAGTTTTCAAATGAATTCGATCAACTTAGTACCGCTTTGTTGATGAAGCGTTTTCCAGATCCAGTTGGGAATGTAAAACATCACAGCCTGGAGTGCGAGAACGATGGGCACCCACTGGTAATAGTTGAGTTCGGCGTCTTGACGGTCATCCATGTTGTTTGGAATCTCCTCCTCGAAAGGGACGTAGTAGGTGTTCTTGATAAAGCAGTAGTCTTCAGCGTACTGTTCCCATCCTCCTTTAAATTCCATAGGCATCCAGCACTGGATCGGCGATCCCACGTATTGTTTGGCGGAAACCATCAACGCGAAGAACGTCAGAAGCGTAGAGGTGATGAAGTAGTTGAGCCTGTCGACAGGATCGTCGAACGTCTGAGGCTTGAACCATTTCGAAATGGCATCGTCCAAGAAGGGAATTCCGAGCATCGTGGATGCTGAAAAGAACAAAAATTAATAGAGTGCACATATGTATCGAGCGCGAAAAAGTAGCTATCCTGGCGCACTTGATTTGACAAATGCGGAGACATAGCCAGATCGAATGGATCGAGAGGGATGACAGCACAGGGGCCGTTGAGGACGCCCGCGTCATGTAGACTGTGGACGTGTGATCGTTTGTGAACGTGCAATAGCGCGAGCCAGAGCCTCAACGGTCACTTGCAATGGCCGGGTATGAGAACAGAAGAGCAGGCCAGAAGAGCGCATTGTACGCGGAACGTCGGCCGACCATCGTCGAGTCTGGGGTTAGGGGTCACACATTCGCGGGCAGGCTACCATAGACTCATCGCACACGGAAAGCGTTCGCGCCCTTGCGATGCCCTTTGCCGAATAATATTCGGGCGTGAGGGACCGAAAGCAGCGAAGAGCCGCTCGGGAAAGAAGCGTTTCCGATGCATGTTTTATGTTCGGAATTCCTCGATGATGAGCCTGCACTGATTCCTCCTCCCCCAACGCCCCAAGCACGGACAACGAGGCGGCAGGTTGGAGCATTAAACGCGCTAACGGTTCTAACAGCGGGCGATCGATAGGACTGTCCTCTGCATTAGCATAACCTCGCCCACAAAAGAGAAATCGCGCGAGGGCCATGTATTACGGCCGACCGCCATATTTAACAGATAGAACTGTTAGCGGCGAGGCTGCGAAATGGCCCGACCGTAAAAGGCAGCTCTGAGGGGCGTCTGCCTTGCCGGGCCAGAATAGACGAGCTGTACTTCGGATTCGATCCGCTTTCGCAAGTATCCGATGAGGCGACTATTCATAGGACGCGCTGATTCCTGAATCATCGTTTCAAAAGAGAAAACGCCAGAAAGAGAACATCGCTAAGGGAAGGGGGGAAGTACAATCACGTCTGCAAAATTGGAGACTATGCTCAAGCGGTGAGACTGTCCAATCGTACTTTCGCTTGCCCGCCTCCAGACGCAAATAGCAGCAGCGCGAGCCGTAACAACGTAATAGCACTAAATAAAATACGAAATGACTTACCAGGCGATTATTCACTCGAGAACGAAGAGGCGAATGAAGTCGGAACCGTAGTCAAAATATTACAAAAATGCTTTTTATATACTTGTGCAAGTAATGCTTACGCACGAAAACGCATTGATTCTGAGCCCTTTGAGAGCATCGGTTCGCAGTCCTACGGTAAGAGCGAAGTTGAAGTCGAGCGTGAAACTAATGCTGAGACGTCCTAACGCTCAATATGATTACAATGGGTTTGCAAAAAATCGTTTTATAGACAAGTTTAATTTTACATATTGCGCTTCCATTCAAGCACGTAGAAGACAGGACGCGAACTTATTTGTTCAAATTTAATTTTAGCACCGCAGAGGTGGATAGAGGGACCAATTAGTGGGGACGTCGTCATTACGGTCATATCAAAGGATACGGCAGCTTTGATCGCAGAATCATTGAGTTTAATGCAAACAAACTGCGATTGGGACATCCAATTCTGCGACGGCCGCTCTACCTCAACTAAAACGGTTGCGATACATAGTAACGTCTGGCCCACTTCAAGACATTTTTAACGGAAAGCGGAAGATAGGATAATTGCCCGCGCTCAGATGCAGCAAGGTGAACCTAATGCAACTGTTCGTCTAATGCAACGGATCCGCTGCTCGTGGGTGTGAAACGATTATGAACTCAGTCTACTGATGTTGATTTAACGGATTTTCCACGACTAATTCTTCCGAAGACTCTTCTGTTTGCATAGATCGTTTAGCACCGAGATGCGATCGCTTCTTGGTTACCCTATCAATGACGATTTCACAAAGCTGAAACTTACTGAAACTAGGCTCTGAACAGCAAGCGAACAACCCCTCTTAGCCCAAGAACGTGTGAAACTTTTAAGACGAGAGGGACAATATTTGATGTCGCACGAACTATCAAAACCATTTCAGCCCAGAGGACCCCCATGCCGAAGCTGACGACGCGCAAAACGATTCACAGTCGGAGCGACAAAACAGCGCAAGTCACCATTCCGAAGTCGAAAAACGGCGCCGCGACCGAATGAATAGCTTGCTCAGCCAACTCGCCCTTCTGGTGCCCAGCGCGGCCAACAAGAAATACGACAAGCTCACCATATTGCGTTTGGCCTTGCAGTACATCAACACGATCCGTGAGTGCGAGGGGTACAAATCTTCAAAAATACAAATGGTTTCAGAAAACTCTGCTCTTAATGACATCAATTTATTCGGTCCCTCATCCTCGATTACCTATAACGATCTCAGAGAACTGCTTGAACAGGTCTGGATCATTCTACGCGTCCCACATGAACTTGTCATTTCAGTCAGGGGATCACTTTCTGCTGTTGACGTTCACTCAGACGGCTGAAATCTGTTTTGTTGGTGAGAACGTATCCGATAAACTGTCCTGGACGGCGGAAGCGTTAATCAACAGGTCCTGGGTTGATGTCCTGCATCCGGATGATACAAAAGCGTTCCTTAAATTTATTTGTTTCGAAGGCGACTTTGCGTCTGGTGTCTTGGATAGGTGTTCTGCGGAAAACGTATCAATGAGGACAACAAAACCGGTGAATGGTGTAGATCGTATGGCGCCAGCTTTTCGGGCGACTGTTGTTGCGCGCATGACGAAGAACGCCTTCGTAAATACGACCTCCGAAGATCCAAATGACTTTGTTTCACTTGAATGCCGAGTAGCGATGCGGAATCCGCAGACGAAAATCTCGCTGATAATTGCGAAGCCGTTGCAGTCAGGTAAGAAAAGATAAAGGCTCACTTTTGTACAGATCTCGCTTTTAGCCACTCTTGAACCCTTTACAATTGTCATGAATCAGGTAGGGAAGATTCAAAGGTGCGACAATGCGTGAGTTTAATATCTAACTTTGCGTCGTCAATCTTGCAACATTTGCAGAATGAGCCCAGCTCTGCACAAACTACCTCACGACTTGGTTGGGTCAAGCTATTTCGATCTGGTATATGATGGCGATTTATTTACTGCGTCCGAAATCCATAAATCTGGTATAGATAAATTGAAAGTCATATAAATACTAAACGAAGTTCACTTTCAGTGCTAGTAAACCGGAAAATGAAAGTGGGCACATATCGTCTTCGCTCGACCCCAGGGAATTTCGTCACCGTGTCTGTCATATGGAAATGCTTCTTAAACCCTCTCACCAATCAGCTACAGTTTATACTTATAAAACACGTTCCAAAGTGAGCACCGTTAAAATATCAAAGCTTGAATTGAACTCTCAGGTCGACTGCTTTTAAAGCGGAGCAAGATATCCATCAAAGTACGCTGAAGCAAATGCTGCGCAGTTACAATGATTCAGGTTATTTTGCGACAGAATCGAAATACCTTCAGACACTCGATTTAGATAATGGAAGAATACTCGGCGCTGGACGGTTCGGATATTTATGACCGAAAGAAAACAACTAACAACTTATATGAAACTCACTGCTTCTTCTCTTTGGCGTACTGCATCATGCTCTGGAACACACGACACTCTTGAAGATTCTTTGGGGCCGCTTTCTTTCCTGAACGAATGGATAAATAATTTTTTATACAATCAGCGCGTTTCGTTTTACCAGATACATAGTAATACAGATCCCATTCCATGTGTTCGCCATTTATGATTCTGTCATAAGCATTTAGATCTTCTTGATTCATATTTGGAAGATTTTTCTCAGCAAAACCTCTAAAATAAAATCGTACAAACTAGGACAGCTTGATAACAAACCCGATAATGATATCGTTCTCCAGAATACCTCGCTTCTTGCTTTGATACAGAAGCCGCGAGACAAGTCCCCTCCGAATCGCATTCATGTCTGAAATCCCAAAACTTGCATAATTATCCGTATCATGAAATACCATTAAATATAGATATCGTACATGTAAACAAATTCATTATAAACTGGCACATTTGTTACATTTATACAGATTTTATTCTTGGGCATGATATGTCAAGTAAAGTTACATGTATATGTACATAGACCCGTCCTCAGCCTATCCTCTATCGCCCGCAAATTGGGACGTATACGCAAAATAGTGACGCTCCAACGAAGAACGCCACCATAACGAAAATGATACAGAATATGAGGAGGATAATCTTCTTCTGAAAAATTCTAATTTAAAAACAAATATGAAGTCTTTATGCATACCTTCCGGCTTCCTCTCTGAGCTGCTAAAGCTTTCTTGACGTCTCCTCGAGCCCTACTTGCGAAATCCACCGCAGCACCAACGTTTGATTCGATATTATCGATAATTTGTCCCTAAATTCATGTTTCATCTTCGAATCACTTTTGGGCAATAAACATACCTGGCTTTCCACTAGCATTGCCATATCTTGGAAGATTTCGTGCAGTTCACGAATGCTGTTTTCAAGCTTCGCTATATCCTCGTGTCGTGACTTTACATCCTCATAAAGGATCTGCTTGTCGTGGTGTGCAAGCATCATCTGAAATCAAATATCAGCAGGAATGGTGAGAAGAAAACAACTAACTCCTTTCGTGAAGTCGAAAATCCTGCCGGATTCAATGGCCAGGTCGATATCCTCTTCTGGCATTTCCCGATCGGCTGAAAGACAAGATATGAAGTTATATGGGAACAGCATGTTTTACTCACAAATGGCCAAGAATTTTGTAATCGTGTGCTTGCATTTTTCTCTGTAGCGGATTTGTTCGTTATTGAAGTTAGAAAGTATGTCGTATAACCGCTTCGAGATCTTGTGAATCTAAGCAACCAAATGATTTCAAAAAGACGCAATATGAGCGACAATACCTACCTGATTTTGTCTTATTCTACTGGATGATGCTGACGGGTCGGATTCTCCCACATTCGCCTTCATATCTAAATTACACTGCAAAAGCATTCTCCGTCCCCCAACTTACCATCCAACCGTCTACGAGTAGCTTTCGAAATATTTTTGAATTGATCCACATGTTGGCTCAACTCTTCTGTGTACTCTAAAGACATTTTTTCAAAATTATTAAGGTAATTAGACTTACGGGAATGTACACCGGGTTCCAGTAGAATTTTGGAGTGGATCGCCTGCATGTTTTTTAGCGCATGCTCCATGCGGTCTAATTCTCCGTTGATCGTTTCCACGTCCCCGAAGAACTAAAATAGTCTAGATGAAGTGATACAAACAAGTAAAGATGAAAAACAAAGCAGGCACAAAAACAACATCAAACGGACACAACGACAGCTAAGAACTCCCCTGTGAAAGTGACGCTGAATACATCATCTGCGGCTGATGCAAATACGTAAAACATATAACGAATTTTTTTGGTTAAAGGTCTTTACCAGGACGGCTGTTTTCCGAACACGTTCAGCGAATGACCGGTGGGAACCATTCGCCAGCCTGCATTTAATGCATTTAATCTTCTCAATTCGAAAATGCAAACAACGTACCGCTTGAAGCACTCCAGGATTGGCCTCACTGTCCAGCAGCTTCTGCTGCTCTACAGCAAAGATATCGCTCTGCAGCTTGGCTGCAAGACCATTTAGCGATTTTTCCGAGCTCCCTGAGCTCATATGGCGCTGAAATCAGGTGTTACCCATCAAGACGAATAAAAACAACATTACCTGGAATTCGCCAAGACGATCCTTCACCATTTTGACCGCTTAACCCGTCGCCGGCCGTAGGCTAAAAGTGGACAACTTAGAGAAACAGCGGTCAAAGATCAACGCGAACAAGAAACCACCGATTTGCCACAGCAAGCACAATAGAACATCTGCAACAAACTGAGTTGTTGCGGTAATTAACATAAAATGTAGAGGAATTTGAGCACTCCGACCTGCGGGCAGTGAAACTCAAATCGACACCGAATGGTAAGCAAATAGTTCTCAAGTGAAACAGAATTCAGTGAATCACACTGACGTCCACTTTATATACATGCTGGAAGATCTCGAAACATAAAGACGCCAGAGAAAACTTGGAAATTTCGAAATTATTTGTCGCAAAACGAACGCGTAAATCAAGAGGTCAGGAAGAAGCAGCGCGGAATGAGCGATCGGCGAAGCGCTTCGCAGTCGGAATTGTTTATGCAAGAGGAACGAAATCGGCCCGCAGATTCGATTACAAATCGATCGCTTGCAAAGTGCGCATTCCGACGCGAAACTTGCCGATGCCTTCGACGATGTCTCGCGTTGCTGCAGTTGCTTGTGATCGGGGTCCGTCGGTCGGCCAGTCAACACTTGTAAACCTCGAACTGCTTTCGCCGCTTTTGAGAACGTTTGCTCGGAATGATTCGCTTGCAGACTGCATTCCGGGCAGAGTTCGGAACGGAGGCTGATCACGCAAAGAGAACATATACTATATGTATAAGTGACGGAGAAATGTGAGGAACTGATCATGAGGGGTACGCAGAAAAGTGTCAGCTTCGACCGTTGAGAATTCCATCGTTGGCTTTCTGTAGCATTGGAACGAAAGAACGCACTCCCGAACTTTGAAATCGGTTCGCATTCTGGTAAGTACGATAATTACTCGTCGGGGACTTTCAAGGGCAAAAACAAATTGCAGAAGTGTTCCTTGTCAAGCTCGCTGAAGAGCCAGATGATCGATATTATTGAAGTGGCAATAGAGAATAACGAGCTCGAGGTGCGTAAGCATTTATTCGAAAACGAGAACAAGAGGCACTTTTTGCTGATTTAGGTAATAGCAGTGCGAGTCACGGACATTCTGAATCATGGACTCGACCGGGTCTGGAATGTCGTGATCGGTAAGCTCATTATAAGCACGAACTAATCAAAGATACCGATTTCAGGGAGTAGTTTCGGATTCGAAGTCGCCCACGACGTGGATGGGCTAATATATGTTATTTGTGGAAATAACCTCGCGATTTGCATATGGAAGTGTACCAAAGAGAAGTGAATTGGCGTCAGAGGACTATCGAAGTGGTCTCCTGTTAGACGCCGATGACCTAGGACACAAGATTTTCTTGAATGCCCGACGAAATTCAAGATTCAGGATCCCGTAGAGGAAAGGATTGAGCGATGAGTTTATGTACCCCAGCCATGTGAACGCTTGTGATACCTGCAACAGAGACATGAATTAGAGCTTAATTTCGGAATCTAACTTTAGGATGAATGCTGCACGTTTCGCAGAAGGGAATGATGACATAAGCACAGAAAAAAGGAAGCCAGCAAAACGAGAAAACGAAGATAATCACAGCGATTGTCTTAGCTGCTCGCTTCTCTTTTGCTACGCTGATCTTTTCGCGTTTTCGTAGAACAGTCCGAGTTATCTGCAAGAAGAACGCAATATTTTGCGCTAGAAAAGCGAATTTACCTGTTCAGACGTTTCTTTCGGTTCTCGCGACGGTCTGTGGCCAGATGTTGATTTCGACGATTCCTGCGACAACTGTCTTGTCACAGATTTCTTCTTAAACGGAGGTACTTATACACATCATTTCTACTCTCGCTTACCGCAACGCCGTCGAAATCGCTTTTCAGAAACGGTTCGTTTTCCTTGTCGACCTTCCTTGATTCACGTCGCTCTGGAGGCAAGTTGTTTATCCTCATCAGGGCGCTTCTTCCTGAACGTGTTGCAAATAACACTGCAAACAGAACTGTGACCTACCGCGATTCGTACGAATGCGCTGCCTGGCCGATAGAAAAATTTTTACGTAGACGATGATCATTACGGCTAGCGGAACAAAAAATGATCCAGAAGCGGAAAACACTACAAATGCTTTCTCCGTCGTAAGTTCACAGTGCTGCATGAGTTTTTGAGAGGACCAGTCATTCCAGCCGATGAGAGGGGGAACTGATATCACCCCGCTTGTCACCCATACCTGCAACATACGCACTTGTAAACCAAATTCTTGTCTCGACATGACTGATTCCGTATGCTGTTGTGGGCTTCGTTTTTCTTTGTTCTGTCGATGACTTTGAATGAGCGAACGAACTTACGAGTACGATTATGCACAGAACAAACTTCAGTGTTCTTCTCTGGGCATAATTGAGTGGATCGTGGATGGCCCAGTAGCGATCGATGGCGATTGCGCACAGATTGAGAATGGAAGATGTGCAGAGGAGAATATCCATTGTTGTAAACAACTGGCATACGGTAACTCCGAAGAGCCATCGTCCATCTAAAACATCCTTTTTAATGTTTACGAAGATTCTCGCTTGTGACAAGAGGGCACTTTTGTCTTCGCCGCTTGAGTTGTGCCTCGGCGTTCACATCGATTATGCAAATTGAAAAGGTTTCCTCAATGTGATTTCAAACATGGAACTCTCGACAATTACGCTCGAGAAGCGATAGCAACGGGGAGGAGGAAGCCGCCGCAAAGGCAGATAAGTGGCGAAAGACGTTCCGGGCCTACCGGAAAAGCGGCTTCTGTTTTCATTTCTAGCATGCCTGTTTCCTTGCGATATTGGGGACCGAGCAGCAGAGCAGTATGGGTGCCGTGTGAGGAGATCTGTCCGCAAAACAAGCGGATAACAAGCTGCATACTGAGAATGCGATTCCTCAAGCGGCAAATGACGCCGCAGATCTTACGCCTTTTTCATATTCGATGCGTATTTTCAAATTTCGGATAAAAAGCAGATTGGGCGGATGACCGGCGAGGCCGGGAAGTGAATTCTGAGACAAGTAGATTGGGTTCTTTCAAGATATATTAAAGCACCCGATGCGATGTTTCTGCGACGACATAACTGCTGTCAGGCCTAATAAGTTTCATGGGGTCCCAAAATGTGGATTAATTGCCATCGAGTAATAATGTCCGTTCCCCCTTAGGGCGCGAGTTCAAGAGAGCGTTGCATTCGACGCAGATTGCGTGCAAACGAACAAACCGAAATCTCAGAATTCAATATTTTATACTCAATCGAGACCAATGAACTCTTCTCGACAATAAAAATTGTAACCTTTTGTTTTCCTTTGTCATGCTCATGTGGATCATACTTATAACCTCCACGCAACACATCCGCCTCGTCGTCATTAAAAGACGTGGTTCACTCGAGTGGAAAGTGTAAATGGTGCGAGGAACTCATTTTTAGCCCCACAAACAAAAGAAACATGACGCTCTCTTTTGGGTTTATTTTAGCGTGAGAGAATATTGAAATAAGTTTTCTTGTTTTCTTTCCTTATAGCAATCAGAGCGGAAAGTGTTCTATGACCGAACGCTCAACTCGTTTGACAAGAGAAATCTCCCACAAAGACTCCTTTGGACGCTTCAAAAATTAGTTGCTCTGGACAGCCACGACTTACCCGCTAGAAATTTGACGACATGCAGTGGCATGACAAACACCGCCACGGCAAGGTCGGAAGCTGCCAGGGACACCAAAAAGTAATTCTGCACCTTCTTCAACGGACGATAGCTGAACACCGCCAAAACCACCATGACGTTTCCGATTACGGTCATAATGATGATAACCTAAGTAGTCCAGACCATTCAGGCGTGGCGGTGGGAGGAGGACTTACCAGATAAGTGATCGTCCCCAAGACGATCTCGACCATGGGAATGACTGAACGTGCCACCGGCGGAGCTGCGGAAGCCGGTGGCAGTTCGAGGGCAACCAGATGCTGGTGCAGAGAGGCGATCTTCCCGAGTACCATCTCATCTGAACTGTTTGTCTCCATTATTAGCGTTCGGAAGACGAATGCTGCGGGGCAGTAAAAAGAGACGGGCCGAGTTAGTTCTTCCGTCGGTCGGTACGTGAATTGAAACAGAACGTAGGCTCAGCTGTTGGCGTAAGTGATGCGAAATGTGAAGAAGTCTACGCCGCAATTAGCTTTGTTTAGGATCGTAGAACAATTAGGAGGGCAACAAACTCAGCCGAAGAGTGAGAGGACTACTAGCTGCTTGGAGGATACTAACTGACTCAGACAAGCAGTGGTTGGCTTCCATCATCTATTGTTCGGACTTCGGAGCGGGTCGTGAGATAATGACGACAATCACAACCATGCATCTAGCCGCCGAAGTGGGAGAAGAGGCCTGATGTGTTAAGAGTGAATTGGGAAAGCAGCCTCGCTGATGGCTGAACAACAATACGCCTTCATTACAATTTCAAATAGACAAATTACATAATGAAAGGGCGGAGGCCACAAAGATTTGGGTGTTTGGTGGTTAGACGTTTAGAGTACACTATTTGTTCACTTGCATATGAATGAAGTCTGCGACTGGGGCGGATCGAGAAGGCTCGCAGCGTCCGGACGAACGCATGCCTCCACCGCTTATCGCTCGTGCATTCTCGACGGGGGACAAGCGGGCGTTGACGGGTATCGTGGGAACTTGCATCAACCTCTGATCTGTTCTGTCCACAGCATTCAGCGAGAAGCAACTCCAAATCTACCGCAGTCTGTGAAATCGGTGGGATTTTTCACACGAACCGTTTTCCAGCCATTTTTTGTCTTTGGGCATTTTCGCGAGCTTACTCATCCTCATCAATAATTTATCGTAGTAATTTCGGGGCAGCCCAGAAAAAACCCGTGGGAAAGCCGCCCAGTTTCCTGGAAAACAACCTCCAATTTGGAGAATCTGGCACGCAAAAACTCTCACAGTGATTTCGAGACAAACAAAAACGGCCAACAAAGTCCTTTACACGGGTTGTTCGGGGTAGCCAACGCACGGAGGGCGACGAAGACAAAACCGACGATATCCTCACATTTAAATAACATTAATCTAGAGCGTCCGCTTATAGGCGAACGTCGACTGGAGCCGAGAGTCTATTCCTAATGCGTTTACATTTGAAGTAACGATTTAACGGCATTAGACAAACTGGGATTTATCCTAATGACAACAAAACAGAGGCGCGAAATCTCGCGGAGTTTGAGCGAACGGCCACCACCGGAAGGCGCACAGATGCGAAAGTTATCTTTGGATGCAATTGAATTATGCCCGAAAGAAGGACCAATTACTCCACTTAGAACTAATTTGATTTTTGCTCAAAATTTAAGTCGGTTATTTTGCGATTTGATGACCACGTGCCCACAGCAGGGTACACGGCATTATGGCGAATCTGTGAAAAGATTTGGCCATAACAAGCGCATTAGGTTCGCATTATTACGATTCGTCATTTCTGCATTCTCTACTTGGACGGACAAGATTTGCAAGCTGCAGAGAGCAAAAATTGGGTTTTAGGACAAATTCAATTGGCAATAAGTTGCGAGCAGGCAAAGTTTAAGGCGGAAACAGAGTGATGCACTTGAGGCGTTCCGGTTCCGGTAAACGTGGTACAATTTCTGCAGAAGAAACGACAAACGTAAGCGTGGGAGAATAGCCTTCAGTCGAAAAATGCTTCCTTGTGCCGTCATATGAAAACCTAAGTTTTTGCCTCAAATCCTGATGAACTTAGTTTCATAAGACTTCCTTTAATAACTGTTAAAACATAAAAACGTGTTTTGTTTTCACGGGTCATTTGAGGACATCAACACGAATCATTTGATTGCCATTTAGCCGCGTATGGCACTGGCAACAAAATAAACTAGAGTGCCGACTTGGTGGTAAAATACAGTTCAACGGGGGCAAACTAAAAATTGTTTTCAATATTGACGCGAAGTCGGTCAAACATGTTTTATTTAAACAATGATAAAAATTGCTTTAGAAGTTGGGACTCAGGAATAAAGAACTTACTTCATTTTTGCACGCACTCGACGGGATTCTGATCTGGGCTCAGGCTGGAAAGAACGTCGCCTTTGCAGACTGCGACACAACGAAATCTGAAAATCTTGGCGCGATAAATATTATCGAAAGGTGGCTACATCGTCTCCAACTGCTACGAGTTTGCGGCGTACCCAAGCAATATCAGAACCTTAAAAATGGTTTAGACAGCTGGTTTTGTACATTGACGTCAGACTCGATCTCTACGTCCCAGACACTTTGTCCTCCCGAGATCATATGCATGTACACTACGGAACTAGCACAGAACGCAGCTCCTCTAAAATCATTTAGACCCGTCTAGAACATTGACGGAATCGTCAACGGAGTAATTCGAGTATTTTGTTGTCGACAAATGATGTCTGGAGAGATACATTTTGGATTCGTTCACTTCTTATTAGAAACCATATTATTTAGCTAGACGCAAAAACACTAGATGTCGAGAACAATTGGGTCTTGCTAGCAGCCGCAGTTGACGGCACATATTAAACAAAAACGGATGGAGATAAAGTTGAACCGTGGGACACTTTATGAGTTGTTTATGTCGTCGTGTCCGTGTCGAATTGTTCTGATGGTGTCATGCTGCGTTAACGTACAGCGTCTACTGTAGGCAAATAAGTAATTAGCCTCAAGTGCAAACCTGTTCCGAAATCTGAAACGGCGCTAGACGGGTGAAAAAATTAATAGACTGTTTGTTTACGCGTTTAGGTGACGGTCGGTCAAAAGTTCCGAAAACAAAAGCGAATTTCGACTTGACCCGAAACTGGCTCAGCGCTTCAAACAACGCAGAAAACATTTTACCGTTTTGAAGTTCCTGTAAAGTTTACTCTCGTGTCGTTCGTTTTCTTACGGTTTTGCAACGATACTGTTGTGGAGCACGTTCAACACTCTCAGGTCTAAATTACGCCAGAATTTCGGCACTTTTCAAAATCAAAAAATATTTTAAGGCATTTACTGTCGATGTTGATTTACCCCTGTCATTATTGTTATTACCTTTATTTTTCCGGTAATGGTAGTCCCACTGTTTCAGATGTGATCTTCGCACAGGAACCGGCAAGGAAGCTGCTTCCGAGAAGCACTTTGTCTTTTTTCGCTGGCACAAACAGCCGAATTCACAAAATCTCTCTTCAATCTTCTTTTTGTGTTCTAGTTTTATTTGTCTTTTTGGCCGCAGAATGTACGTGGATGACTAATCGAATCTCTTTGTTTGCGTCATTCATTGGCCGCCGCCGGCATGTTGAGTAACGATAACAGGATATTCCCAGATGGTGTGTTAAAAGAATAACGGCCCCAACTTCCCAACTCGGACAATCTTTGATTTCTCACTCCGCATGATTGATGTGGACAAGAGGCGCCGCCGTTTAGTCACAACCCTCGGGCAAACTTAATTTTGGTCTGGCGCGCGCTCGGATGGCCGGCTACCCATGTGAAATTGCAGGCCTATCTGATTGAAGCTCTCGTAGTGGTCCTGTGGGCCAGTGTTGCAAGGCGGAAACCACGCCCTAGGACCTTCAATGATCAATCGACGTTCTCTTCGACGACAAAGGAAAATGTCTCACGACGCGGCTTCCCATGCCACCTCTCCCGAACATGAATGCGTCGACCTGCTTCTTCCGGAACGCCACAACAACAACCTGGCGCTCTCCTCCACGCAGCTAGAAATGCCCAGTACCGTAAGTTTGTCTTCGATCTTTTGAATATGTCATCAAGCATTTTTGTAAGATCCAATTGTAATTGTGGTAGAAAGTCTAGAAAACTGAATTTGAAACCTTTTTCAATCCATTTTGGAATCCTTTCAAAAACTCTTGCCAGTCATCATATTCTTCACACAAGCAGCAAAAACTGTTCTCTACAAGTTGCCTGCATTTCGACCCATTTCTTCGAAAAAAAATTCCAATAAAACTTTGTCCCAGAGACCTTTTCCGAGAATTCTCGCTCAAAAGCTCTGATGGAATGAGAGTTGCGTTTATTGGATAACTCTATTCGTAGCGTAACTCAATTTTTTGTTTGTGCGTTGGAAACTGATTACGTCTTCCAAATTATATCTTTTGGCCAATGATGACAATTTTTGGTTCATTTCGAACTCTTACTTCGACGAAAGTCTTCTTCAACTGAGAATGAGACCTTGACTTCAAGGATGAGAACTCGAAAACAGAAACGTGATTAACGTCTTTTGAATGGTCAAAATCGACTTTTCGCTCGGAGAGGGCCATCTTTTTATGGAAAGCAATCTGCCTCATGCACTTTGAGTGTCGAATAAGCTCTTGTGGGCAGCTGGAGACCCATTAAAACTTGGATTGACTTGACCGTCGCCAATAAAAACGGATTTTTTTATGGCGCGAGCATTCGCGATTGGCGCCTTCATTCGAGTAATAAACGCGCAGAATAAACTCCGCTCCAAATACTCGACGTTTTCAGGTCCAAACTGCGGATAAGCCCGTCGTCTTGATGTTGGCCCCGGCACAGATAACGAACGACTGTGTGGAGGAGACGCGCAGGCGGATTAAGAGCCTAGAGGCGAAGTGAACCATGAGACATGTGCATGTACACCGCTTGATCGCTTTTCATTGCCTAGCCTCTTCTAGAACATCAGACAATCAGACTGCGTTTATTCTTTGTTTTCCAAAACCGAATCCGATAAATGTCACTTTGTCACTTTGCAAAAGACTCGTTTCCGTTTTCTGTGGAAATTAATCCGCAAGAACGACAAACCGTGAATGTACACGCACATATGTTGTCCGTGACCTTATCAGTGACACGGCCTTTGCTTTCCTACATATCGACCCATGTACTTTGAAGTTTTTCCGCTTTTCCGCGGTCGAGGTGAACCTCTGGATCTTGGTGGTCTCACCACCCGCATTGTTTGACGAGAGAAAACTGAAAAGTTATTTCTTTCTACAAATCTAAAGTTTGCGGCAACTAAATGAATCTGGTTGCCTGGAACACGAGGGGATCGACGGGACCGAGCAGTCGCAGTTTGCATCTTCCGCCGCTATCGGTTGCGTCCTACACTGTCGTTCGGTACAAAGGTGACTCGATAGATGGCGTGATATCATTCACAGCTAAGTCTTTTTATTGTTGGTTCGTCAAAAAATGCCGTGAGGACTCCTCCCTTCATCGAGAGGTTTATCACAAGGAAATTTCTGTATTATCTGACAGTTTCCATTTGCGAGAGACGGATGCTTTCCTTTCGCACCTTCGCTCTTGCTAGGTCCATTGTTTCCTCGAGTTCAGATACTTTTCTGAGTGTCGCGTTCGGTTGTCGTCGAATGATTTTGGCCATTGGTGCTGGTGCAGTGGTCCCTTTCATGGCGTGAGTTTTCCTTCAGGGTATCCTGCGACACAATGGCGTCGAGTCAGCGAGTGGCGGAGACTTACGCTGGAAGAAGCGTTTTTGTGACTGGCTTCACGGGATTCCTAGGCAAGGTGCTTGTGGAAAAGCTTCTTTGGACAACGGACATCAACCATGTTTATGTGCTTGTTCGAGATCGCCGAGGAGTGCAGTCGAAGGATCGCATAAAGAAAATTTTTGAAGTAAGTGGACATGCGAGGAATATATTGCAATGAAATAACCGCTATTTTAGAGTCCGATCTTCAACCGCCTCCGACTCCGCGATGAATCTGTCTTTCAAAAGGTGGTTCCTTTGAACGGAGACTTGATGGAAGAGGGACTCGGGCTTAGCCAAGCCTCCATGGACTGTCTTTGCAAGGAAGTTTCCATCGTGTTCCACTGCGCTGCCACGGTCAAGTTTGACGAAGTCCTCCGAGTTTCAGTGGAGATGAACGTGATCGGAACACAGCGACTGATTGCTCTTTGTCACAAGATGAGCAAACTGGTGGTAAGTTTGGCCGTGGATGCGAGCTGTTGAGTGAGATACGGAATTCAGGCGGTCGTGCATGCCAGCACCGCATACGCCAATTGTGACAAGCCCGAGACCGAGGAGTCGGTGTATCCTCCCCCGGTGCATCCAGGAAAGCTGATCGACTCATTTGAGTGGATGAACGATGGTATGATCAACAAGTTGACTCCAATGCTTCTGGATAAGAGACCCAACACGTACACGTTTACCAAAGCGCTGGCTGAGATGCAGCTGGTGGAAGATGCGCAGCAGCTCCCGGCGGTTATCGTGCGTCCTTCGATTATTGGAGCCATGTGGAAGGACCCTCTTCCAGGTTGGACCGATAACCTGAACGGACCCACGGGAATTTTCGCTGCGGTAAAAGACAGTTTTGTTTCGTGTTTAATTTTCTTGTTTAGTGTGGAAAAGGACTCATTACCAACATGTGCGGAAGCACCGGATCCGTTGCAGACATCATTCCAGTCGACGTTGTGGCCAACATGATCATTGTGGCGGCTGCCCATCGAGCGAACACTAAGTAAGTAGACCAATCAGTGACTTGTCTCCCATACAGTTTTATTCGACAGGTACGACTACATTCCCGTAATGCACTGCTCCTCGGGTGTCCTGAATCCGCTGAAGTGGGACCGCATTGTGAACTACCTCCAGCGTTTCTATCACAAGTACCCTCTTGATTCGTGCTACGGAGTGCCCTCGACTCATTTCCATTCGAGCCGCAAGTTGTTCTTGCTGAACTTCTACATGAAACACTACTACCCCGCCCAAGCCTTGGACTTTTTCGCTCGCTTGACCGGTCGTGACCAAATGTACGTTCGCATGTACGGGAAGATCTGGAAGATGATCGAAACGCTGCATTTCTTTACCTCTCGAGGATGGACATTCCAGGCCAAGGGGCTTGTGAGCTTGTGGGAAGGTTTGACGGAGGAAGATAAACAGGTTTGTAACAATATGCGAAACATTTCTCGCTAACGCTTATTCAGATTTTCAACTTTGACATTCGCCAAGTAAATTGGGACCAATACCTCTTCGACTACCTTATGGGAATCAAAGTCTATCTCCTTGGAGAGAAACTGGACAATTTGCACAAGGCTCGATCGAATCTTTTCTGGTAACCGCCAACCTGGTCTAAGGCGCTTTCAGCTATATGCTTCGTTTAGGCTTAAAATGTTTTCCACTGGTGTGAACGCAGGTGTCTGGGGACTCCTCATCCGCTACTTTGCCTGGTAAGTATGTGATTTTTAAATATGTTTTAAGTAGTGATTGTAGGAAAAAAACGAGAAACCAAAAGTGGACGCTTTGGCTGCTGGGAGTCGTCTCCACCTACTGCTTCCAGAACATGAACCTGCGACCGGCGGTTCAATTGAAGTCTATCGCCGAATACAAGCGATCGGCCCAACATGCCTGATTCCTGCTGATCCTAACGTGAAAAGCTCAGACCAAACATTTTTCAACACCAAAAAGTTTTTTATTTCCATTAATATTTTGTGAGCCGTTTGTGCGAATAAAATGGGGCATCGGTGGGGTGGTGCTTCACTAATTCCGTAGGGTAACAATCGTGTTAGCTGGATTGCTTTTAGTGATGCTTAATCATTTCTGATCGTAAGTCGACTTTTCCACGAAAGAATTCCCCTCTTTGAACGTTCACAAAATCTGATTCTTTTTCATTTTTCGCTGAACAAGTATCCCAGCGAGTCTTTGGCCCATTGATCACAACTACGAGCGATGCCTCTGTTGACAATGCGGCCAAATCCTTATCGTCAGTTTTTCTTGTTTTGCTGAAAGTGCGTAGAACTCAAGGTGATCGGTGCTACCAAATGGCTCCGAGAGATGAGTGTAACATGCGGACCGGCTGAAGATCAGACCGTTCAGCCCGCACCAGAATGGTGGGTGACTCATTGTGAGAGGTCGTATATATCGCAACTGCTTCGGAACCCAACAGTTGCTTTACTCATGACTTTGTAATTTATCGCCTCGATCGAACGATTCGATCTTGTTTTCTTCTCTCTCCGAGCTGCCTATAAAGTCTCCCGACGGGGAGTTTCTTCATTCTCCCATCCGCTATTGCAAGCGCAATGATGAAAAGAGCTGCTGTGGTCGTCGGCATTTTGTTTGTAAGTCAATCATAATTTCGTTTCTTTCAGCAGTAAAACTCTGATTGCAGGTCGCTGGAATCGTCGGTCTGGACGCATGTGAAATCAACGGTGATTGTGGAGGTAAGCAGCTGCTTGTTCCCGTAAGTGTACGCTTTGTCAGGAGAGGACTTTTGTCTGAATGGGGAATGCGTGATGGTGGTGTCCAGGAAATGCCCTTTGAAGATGCACTACATTGAGTGTGGGCCAAGTTGTCCGCCGAGTTGCTGTCTGCGCCGGGGATAGTCTTGTCCGGAGCTGTGCATTGAGGAATGCTTTTGCAAACAAGGCTTGGTGTTGAGCGAGCGCGGGCGGCGCTTGCGTGCTTGAAGAAAAATGTGCGCCCGGTCCGTTCCTTGGGCGAACCGTTGATAATTGTGATGATTTTTCAGCGAGCTCTCACATCGTGAGACGAAGCACCCAAGAACGAAAACAAGACCCGAGATGCCCCCCGAAAGCTGAGTACAAGGAGTGCACAAACCTCTGCCCCGACAAGCACTGTGGCAACATTCTCGAAGTTGGTTCATTGCGCGCGTTTAGCGCTCGTTAAAGCCCCCTTTCAGAAGAGCTCGTGCTTCTCGCTGCGTTGCGGGGAGCCCGGCTGTATGTGCGTGGAAGGCTACGTGAGGAAGTCGGCCAACTTCAAGGAGGGCTGTGTGCGCCGCGAGACGTGTCTCGCTGAAGCTCGCAAAAACAAAGTCCAGCGCCGCAAGCGAAACCACGATAGCATTATTCCCGGTAATTAGCGATAATTGCTGCAGTCGACGCCTCAAATTCTGTTTAGACGCCCCGATTCCCGTGTGTAAGGACAATGAAGAGCTGAAGTCCTGTGGAACCGCCTGCGAGCCAAGCTGTAAGAACCCAGAGCCCGTGGTGTGCACTCTTCAATGCGCAATCAACCAGTGCGAGTGCAAGGAAGGGCTTCTGCGTCACGAGAACGGATCTTGCGTTCCCAAGGACAAATGCTGACCTGACATTAAACCAGCTGAGAGAGTCGCATGGGATTAGCGTGTTGGTCAGCTGTTTTCCGGTTTTATCAGCGACATTTTCCCCATTTATGTATTTCGCTTTGAGGGTCAGTGGGACGAACACACAATAAAAATAAAGTACAGGCTACGCCCGAAACGTTTAAAAGTCACCAAAACGCAGTGTGCAGGAAAAAGAAATCTATGTGAGGAACTGAATCGAATCATAAGGATTATCATTAACTTTGTTATGTAAACTTTTCGCAGAGTTTGTTTATCAAGAGAACTACTGGTTTATGCTCACATGTCAACTTCGAGTTCAACACAGGCAATTTTGCTAATAAGAATCAATGCGGAGTGTTATGAGCAACTGCGAGAGCATATGAAGTCCTGTTTTCACCCGCATTGATTGCTGGCCGAGGCCGATTGTTTTCATAAGCGACGAGTGTGCGAAGTCGAGAACAACAGTAAATTTATGTCCATCTCAATAAATACTCATTATCTGATTTACTATAAAATTCACTCTTTTTATATACAGATTTGATGAAAAGACTTGAAGTTTTGGGAAAGGTCTAGAAAGCCACGATCGAATCTCCGTTGACTGTACAAATATGCAGTTTCTTCACCGCTTGGATGATGACATTACCCGGACAACCTGAAAAGTGGAGTTAGCAGAGCTGGGAAGGCGAGAAAGAGACCTTTCGCTGTTTTTCCGAATCAGCATTGCGCGCATTTCTCTTTCGTGTGTTATGGGAAGTCGAAGGGCTCGGTTTTGATATCGCTGGCTCAGGCTTTACTTCGGAGTCGGCCTCTTCCTCGTTTTGCTTGCTTTCTTCGAGAGACGAAACATCGAGGCCTTTGTTGCTGCTCAGATCCTTGAACGTGCTGTCGATCTGGGAACTCAGAATCGGGAAACACCGCTTCATTACTTCAATCCACGATTTCTGGAGCTCCTCGTCGCTGCAACGGAATCGCTGGTCAAAACAGAGATAGAATGACTGCTTACAAATCGTCGACGGCTTCAACTTCTCGATTGGGGTGTTTCAAGGCGATGTGTGACTTTATCGAACAGTATTCGTAAGCCGCGTAGTCACATTCTTCGCATCGGAACTGCTTAACATTGTAATGCCTCTTGGCGTGGTTCATGAGGGTCGACAGAGGACAGTTGGACGTCATCAGCTTGTGGCACAGCTGAAAGCAAAGATGCAGAAATGTAATTCTCAAAAACAAACCTCGCATCGAATGTACAAGAGCTTGAAGTCGGCAGAGTCGGGCTGCTGAGGGTTTTGGCTCTCTTGCGCCAGAGACTTGATTTCTTCCGTGTCGAATTTGGGAGCAAGTTGTCCTAAGTCAGCTATCATCTTCTCCTCCGAGTTATCACCTGAACAATGGAAACATAAGAACTAAGATGAACCCACGGGCTTACTAGTGGTGTCCGGAAAATATCTCTTCACAAACATTTGCAAGTTGCTGCCGGCGGCCAGAGACTTCACAGAAATTTCCGCCGCTTTCTCTGAATGCTTGAGTGCAATGTGCAGCCGGACATGCCACTAAAATGATGTTGTAGACAGGCACTAAATGGAAATTTGGTCACCTGGCTGGTGCTTTGATAGTCACATTCTTGGCATGAGAATGGGACACATTCACTGAAGTGCGAGGTGTTCAAATGAGAGATGAGGTCGTTGCTGGAGACGGGTAACGCGCACTGAAGGCAAACATGGGTCGTGGGCGACGACGTCGCTTCGGACGAAGTCTCCGTGGAGCCATCGTTTCCCGACTCGCGCTCAGCTTGCTCACTCGATTCGCTGTTCTTTCCTCCCTGAATGTATAGGTTGAACAGTGTTTACCCCGATGAGCCAGTTTATCGCAACACACCTTTCCATAACCAGGAAAACACTTTTCCATCAACACCTCCCACTGGTGTTGCATCTCGGGCGTGAGTGCGTCGAACGGCTGACTCGCTACGTCCTTGTGGTTATTTTGCATGTGAAGCCGAACCTGAAGAACAAAAACGACATGTGCATAAATAACGGAAGGAACAATTTCCGCACTCACCTTCGCCATTTCGTTATGTGCGTAAAAACAGTGGACGCATCGGAATTGCTTGAGGGCTGCGTGTCGCCTGACGTGGTTGCTCAGATTCGACAGCCGACTCGCCATGATTCGATTCTTGCACAGACGGCATTCCGCATACAACTGACTGTCGTCACCGTCCATGTTTCCGTTCCTGTTTCTGCCACGGGCATTCGGAGTGGACTGCCGCTTGATCGGCGTGGTCGCCGTCAAGGAAGCGGCTGAGCACACCTCAGGCGAGGGACTTGACTCCGAGCAAGCGCCTCCGTCGACATCGTCTTCCGTAACATCAACTGAAATGAGTGAATCTGCGCATTAAAGAGTCCCTCTACAGCTCCACATACTGCTTAAATTGCTTTCCTGTTCCGTTTCCACCAACGTCCCCACAGAATCATTGCAGTCGCTGCTGACTGCAGCTGAGATCGAAGCGCCGATCTGCTCTTGAAGAAGATCAGCAATCACGTTGTAAGGCAGAAATGCGTTTTCACGCACTTCGTTCACAAACGAAACTTCAACAAAACCATTTTCGAGCTGAAATGAGCAATTGAGCCTCGGAGGAGACATCGGAACTGACCAAAAGCTTGTAGAAGGACAAGACGTCCGTCGACGGGGACAGCTTCACAATGGCGTACTGCGGAGTGCTCAGCTTTGTTTCCGCCGAGACCGATGCATTTGTAGGAGTTGTACTGTTTACTTGATCATGGACACGCACTTTTAGCAATTCGATTAAGGCGTCCGTTTTGGAGCGTCGCGAGCTGCTAGTGCAGCTTTCGGCTCTTCTACAATCGTGCAGTCTCTCACAATCGCACTCACGGAAAGCGAATGACCAGCAAAGGTTACGGTAAGCGATCGCATAAAAAGCGTTGCGCCGCCTTCGATTGCACGCAGTTCTCGCGGAGAGGTACGGTAGATAACTGAACGCTAAACTGTCTCTTTGAGTGCGCCGGCGAAAATTGCTTTTCACGTGCGGCGGCGGGAAGAACAACAAGCCAGGGACTCCTAGGGTTCGTTCCGCGGAGGCCCCGCGAACGGACAGGAGCGGAGGACCGCGGGATCATCAGGAAACAATCCGCGACGGTCGGCAAGTTTTTACGTGCTTGTGCTTCAGTCAGAAATGGTTAATGACAAAATGCTGCTCGCTCACTCTCACTCGCGCTTCGCCGACGTCGAGACAGCGAGACCACGACGCCACCAACGCTGCCGGCGGAGTCTGCCCCTGCCTGCTGTGGTGCTTGCTGCGTGTATGGAGTGCGTGCTGGCGGCATGCCATGACGAACGTCGGGTTTCCCGTGCTGCCACATTGCAGCAGTTTCAGTGCATGCACCTCGATCAATATATTACGTTGTGCGCGCAGAGATAGTGTTTTCGGCTTCGGCTCGGAAGCGCGTATACCTTAGGGCTTGCGTCCGTCATCATGAACTCGGCTCGCGGATCGAGCAGGCAGGCGAGCACGCGAGGAGTAGCCGCAGCGGAGGGAATGCAGCCAGGTGGCGACAGAGAACAACTTGACATATCATACAGCTTATCCCGTGACAAATTTGCGGAGTACCCTTTAAGGGCATCCTGGGCGCAAAAAACAAACGTTTATCAAGTAAGGAACGAGGGCGAAGAGCAATGTGGACTCACGAAATCCGAATGTCGGCGTGTGTTGAAGCATTTCTTGATGAGACGGCTAGTGGGCAAGCTGTACGCTCTCGCGCACAGAGAACAGCTGTCTCGCCTCAGGAAACACGACGACTTTTCCAGACGCGCAGCGCACCCCTTTGCAAAACAACAAGCGCACGAGAGCAACCCTCTACCCTCCCTGCTCATTCCGCTCACACGCAGGCTTTATACATCCCATATTAATGCAGCAGAGTCACCCCTCTCGTCTCAGCAATACCTTTGTTCATTTACTGAAAGCAAGGAATATCAGTTATTTGGCGAAGCGACATTCAACCGATGCGCATTATGGAAAATGCACCGTATAGAGGAAGGAGGAAGAGAAAATATAAGATAGAGTAACATGGAATGAGAAGCAAAGCAGAGACAAGCAAACGGAAGACACTTGGATGGAATACACGCAAGATGCTAAGCAATAATACTATTTGGAAACAATGCAGTCTGCTTTTGGTGGATGATTCGAGTGGCTAGAATATATTAGGCTCAATAATGAAGACACTGACTTTTGAAAGGGCAAACTAAGTACATTTACACTATGCCTACTACACCGGACATCATAGCATACAACCAGGATCCTAGGATCTTTGCGCACTCATTTTGCCGAAATTATGTCAAAATGATGAAGCAAATCGGAATCATAAGAAGAAAACAAATAGCGCTTATGACTAATCAGTTTAAGCTCTAATTACTACTACGTTAGCGCCAACTAAAGACTACGTGGAATGGAGACTACGAAATGTGGAAAGGAATAAGTGGAGGAGACGTCTAAGTTTAAGAACAGGAATTCGAGCAGGAACAATGCTTTTTAGAATTTTGAGCTAATTACAGACATAGTTTGGGTGCGGAAGAGCTGCCAACGGAGCGGCTAGACGTGATAGCTCACGGAAGATCCCGAAGGTCTTGGCAAATAGAAGAACGAAGTCCAACGCCGCTTATGGGGAAAACTCGTCGCCAATAGACGCAACTTCTTGCTGCATGTAGATATCCGACGTCACGACGCCAAACATACCATGATCGGCGTTCAAAAGAACACCCGGCTGCCCAGAAGAGTCGATTTCGTTACTCCACTGCATTTGCTGAACACCGCTCCGAATTAATTTAGTCAATCTCATATTTGCTTACTTGAGACAGCATGTCTGGTGTGCCGTTCATCCCGCAGTACACGTTGAGATAGGAACAGTCCGACTGCATTTGGTTGTCCTCGCAGCCATTTTTGTCATAAAGCTGAGAATCGGTGTCCATCCACTGCTCCTGCGAACCATCCGAGTAGGTGCAGGGGTTCAGATCGTCCATGCGGGTCGGACAGTACACGATACTTCCTGAAACGCATTAATTATAACAAAAATAATGAATTCCGACTAATATCACCATCTTCGGTTCTTTGCAAAGAATCCATAATGTCGTCGAACTCCTTCTGATCATATGTTGATGACGGATTCCTGTTTTGGATGATCGGTGGAGTCTCTAAGGAGGTCCCATTGTCCGAAACGTGGTTATTTCCCATATAGACAACGTTTTGCTCTTTTATCTAAAGAAAGTTCGATAGTTGCACTTGAAACAGAGACTCACCTCATAGCCACAAGGCTTTTTGAACTCTTCCATTACGTTTTGAGACTGAAAACCGAACGTTTCATCAGAAACATAAGTTTGCATGGCGGGGTTGAATATAAGAAACTGCTGTTGATCGTCCGGACGGTCTGCAATCGTCTCGGCGGAGCCATTTTCCACCATGCTGTTTTCGTCGCCGGGAGATTCACTCTTATCCTCGTATGATCCTGTTTGTACCTGCTCCTGACACAGCGAATCTTGGCTTGTGTTCACCCCGGTTTGCTGGTAAGAGTACGGACTCTCAGATTCGTTTAGCGCCCTAGACGCGTCCTCAAGAACGGTTCGGAAAATCTCTTCCATGTCAACAGCTTAAACAAATAACTGATTGAACAACGGTATATAATTTCTTGAAAACAACCTGAAGAGCCCTGATTGGAAGTAGCGCCTGCTGAAGGCGGATTTTCTTCTTCAGCAACGCTCTGAGTGTTTTTGGAGGGTCCGGACTTCAAGGAATTCATCCTTGACCAAATGGATCTGAATACAAAAAAACGTTACTCTACATGGAAAACCTAAGCCCACTTGATTCCGTTCCGTTTTTTAGTCAACGATTTGCTCTTCCTTGAATTCGACGCCTCTGACGACGGCATGGATTCCATCACCGCCGGACGCTGCTCGACGTGGACGTTTTCAGCTGCCGGCTGTTCCACAACTTGATGAGAACTCTTCACGCAATTACAGCTTTGGTTGCAGGACTGAACTGGTTCACTGCTTGCGGTCTCGGGGCGCAAAGTGATCTTGGGCAACGCTTCGCCGGCCGATCGCGCCTGAGGACCTGTGGAGTTCACCTCTCCACGTTCGATAACCGCGGATGTTGAGGGAGGCGATGGAGATTCTGCCTGCATCTGGAGAACTTTCGTCAAACCGCGATGTGTTCTTGTTTGGCTTACGGAATTGTTTCTTTCAATTTGATATCGCCTCAGAAGCTGGACAATCAGAAGGGCGGTCCGGGAGTCTTGCTTAATCAAGCGGACTATATCATGCACAGCTTGCTCGATGTGTAGCTCCTCCTGCAACCTTGACTCGGTCGTTTGAAGCGTTTTGAAATCTTGTACTTGAACCTGAAACCCCAATGTTTAGCATTTAGCAAACGTCAAGATAATATGATCAATTTTTAGTTTATTAGAAACTTTTTTATATTAGAAACAGGCTGTGAACAAATTACCGCACAAATAAGAATCTATTTCATAGTATCAGGGTAGTGAAGTTTTAAGTAAAGTTAAAGTAAAGTGCATTTCCATCAGCTCTCAGAAGTTAGTAAATGTTTTCTGCAGGTAACAATAAAATCCACTTTGAAAGCACACACTGGCTGAAAGCGCAAACCAAGAACTCACCTGCAATTTCTGAAGTTGCAACTTGTGTTGCAAGAACAATTGGATGTGATATTTGTTCAGGTTCTTGATGTCCAGCTTGTTCAAGTAGGCCGCCTGTGCAGGATCAACCACGCCACTTTCCATCTTCACCTAAACAGATCACCTTCAGAACAGAGCATTTTTGCGTAGCCTGCCTACCTGTGCTTTCTTAGCGTTCAGAATCGCTTGCTGTTGTTGCCGGAGTTGCAGTTGAGACTTCGTCAACTCAGCTTGAAGTTCTTCAATCTTCTTCTGCTGTGTCCGGAGCATGTCTTCGTGGATTGAAAAGGTTTGGGCCGATAATCTGAAATCCTACTCTAAAAATGCGAACGCTAACGGACATATCTGCATGCGTGCGTGTGCTTGCCATCGCCACGATGTGCCTTACGGTGAAAGCAACACGGTGGCGGTATTCAGTTGACACTTGTTGCGCGGTTGCAAGCGGTCTTTCGCCACGTTTTGCCGAAGACCACCGCAGCCGCTCATGACAATATGTTTTGGTATCAGTAAGTGTAACGTACAGGACGCTGGGAGAGGAGTCTTCTGGTTCACAGGCTGATCGGTACGAAGCCGGCTGGCTTGGAGCGCTATCTGTGTGCGAAGGAAGATTTGGCGAGGATCCCGGCTGGTCTCCCGCCACCGGGGACGTTTGTGTCACTGGGATAGCTGGAGTACCACTCATATTGGAGGCGCCCTGCTGTGGAGAGGATCGTTCTGAAAAAGGAGATTTGACGGAAACTTAACTAGGTCTCGTTTTTACGCTTTGAAGGATTTTGAGGGATCATCGCTGGTTGGACTGGACTTGTAAAGCATCGCGGCCTTGAGTGGACGTTCAGGTTGTTGGCTGTCTTGTTGGGTTGTTGGCAACACGTCGAAGCTCGGCGTTCTATAGCTCCAGTGTGATTCACATGGTTGTGATGGGTCTGTCGAGTGCCCATTTGATGTGATTCTTGGCAATCCATGGACTGCGCGTTGTCTTGTGGAGCCAGCGTAAACTGAAACAAAAAGAGTTGATTCCTAGTTGACATGGTCTCATTATGGAAACGACGAAACGCTTAGATGTAATAGTGAATCCTACCTGGCCACCGGATCCGTGTTGCGCAAAGCTGAACGTGGGTTGTGGGCTGTTTGACTGCAGCGAGATTGGGAAAGGTACGGTAGAGGGGCGAATGGTGACCGATGGAATGGATCGCTCAGCTTCAAATGGTTGCGTGTTGGCTGAACAGCAACAAGCAGATGGCGCCTGCACGGTGGCGACGCCGACAATAAGTCCTGTGGAATCCACAAGCTGAAATAAAGTCTTTTTTAGTGTTTGATGGGCAAATGATAATTACCTGCACCAGTTGTTGTGAAGGGTTGAATTGCAAGATGTTACTAGTGGTGGTTAAGGTGGGCTGGGAATTCGAGTGAGTGGAGGTGGTTTGCTTGGAATATTCGTTGGTGGCATCCCGAGGAGGCGAGAGAGCTTCATAACTGCACGAAGAATCCGTGATGGACGACTTCGGTGTTTTCATATTGATGGTTTTGGTTTGCAAGGAGCTGCAGGAACTGAGCAGGATCGACTCCTCGTAGGGTCTCAGTCGTTCTAAGAGCTGCGGCTTAGCGCCGGAAACGGGCAGCTGACGCTTCTTGCATTCGTTTTTGAGGTCCTAATCGTTTTAGTAAATTGAAGTGCAGATCGCTTGAAAACAAACCTGAACTTTGTAATCCTCGAGCTTCTTCGGTTTCTCCGCTTCAACTGTCGTTGACGTAGGGGAGCTGTCGCAACCCATAGGCGAACCTCCGTTGGGTTTTTGAGAGCATTCTGCCACGAAGTTGTCATAAGGAAGCTGGAATACAGTTGAAACCAAGAGCAGAAACCGAGAACTTACTCTCTTCGGATGCTGTGATTCAGCTGAGGTATATTGAGAGAGTTTTGAGTCTCTATCTACGGGGGCGCGAAGGAGCTCCTGCTTGGAACCCATGTTGTCGAATTTGCACGACATTGGAGCGACCATCGATTCCATCGTCGCACGTCCCAACTGAAAGCAAACTTTCAAAGTTGTATGGCGCAATGAACCCCGCAATATTTGTTTCGTTCAACAAAACGGTTAAGAAATTTTTGATTTTAAAACTTCTTTCAAAATAAAGAATGTGTCGGAATTTTCTAGTCCTGTGATTCCCTTACACTTCCATTGTTCATTTCTGCCCGTTCCCAACTTTCGGAATCCCTTTCTTTCCTGCCACTTTTTGCAGAGCTTTCCAAACATCTGAGATGATCTGTCGGGAACAAGCGTTCCAAGCTTCTTACAGCGCCGCCATTTGTAAGCGAAGTTACACACAAACAAATAACGGCTGCGAGAAGCAGGCTCTTCCGACGAAGACGCGGTATCGGAATAACTAGGAGACATGATAGCTGTTGACGAGCGACAAAGTCTTTGCAGAGGGCAAAGACTACGATTTCCGTTGATTAAAATGTTAGCTGTACGCTGCCACCGTTTCCGGGTGACGTCATCGGATTGATTTAGACCCCATCGATAAATGCTCACTTACAGTAGTCGGCGGCGACTCTATGTGGCAAGCAGAATGTTGTTCAGTGGTGGTGGGAAAGGCGAAGTTGGTGAGATCATCAAATTCTCGCGGAGAGTCATTTTTACACTAAACTCATCGAATTTAATTAGCAAAAAAACTTTTCATTTTTGCTCAAAAACAAAAATGGTCCAAATCGAGCGTTAGCGAAGACTGACCCACCTCGGAATCTCTATGGTCCGGTTCTTCGAAACTCAGACATGCGGCTTGCTGGCATGGTCTGGTGTAGGGGGTAATATCAAACGCGTGTTTGCGAATTTTGTTTTTTGCTGAAATGATTCAGATTCATTACGAACATGCGAAAACAGACAAAAACTTACGAGCCGGCCCACAACATGATCGATGAAATCCTGAGTCCGCGGTAGCGCTGATAACTTCCATGCCTAAGAGAACAGGAATCAATATTGTACGATCCCGTCTACGTTTAAGGGGGCTCTTCAAAATAAGACTCATTAACGGTGACGACATTAGGTAGGATATATGCCGACAAATCAACATACATCTGGCTGTAAAAATGTGGCATCGAGCCTGATTTATCTACGATAACAATCATTCGTCATTTTCTGCTAATCCAGGGTTTCAAAGCTCACATTACCACAACCGCTTACCTGATCTTGGATGGAATCTCGCAAATAGGTCCGGCTTCTAGAACATTTCTGAAAGGTCTCGGATGAATCAAACGCATTAAAGTTGAGATTTCAGTCGGAAACAAAAGTACGAAGTGCATATGCGCGCAGTAAAACGGGCGAAGGAACGAAGTTGACGATCCAATAGTAACTGTTACCATATGTTGTGACTCGCCACGCGGCTCTTCGAATAGTAACACGGCACGCAAAGTGGAGGGTGGATAGGGACAGCCGGGGATCAGCGCGAACTTCTCGGACACCCTTAGGAACACACGGGACGGGACTACGTAGGTTGATGACGCGAACGTGATCATCGGGATCAGGGCGCAGTAGTGGGGGTGGATGTGGGTTCAGGGGAAATAACGTTCGATTGTTTTCGAGTTTCAGATCATTCAGCTTAAGTCGAACTTGCAACGGCGCAAATGTTCAACTGGTGACGTTGGCAAACTGGCCCGTTAGCGGCACATCCGACGGCCGACGGCTGATCCGATCTCGGCTCGGCTCTCCACTGCAGGCGTCCGTCGAGGATCGCCGGCACTGCGATCGCTTTTCTTCTCTCTCAATCCATTGCATATTCACCGAAATAATCGTTTGCAAAATCGCCATTATTGCAGTCACCGCATATGCCACTCGACTGAGAACGACTGAGGGAAAGAGTGAGGCGATATGTACGATCTGAGAACGTGACATAAAACATGGCAGAGCAAATAAGAAACTAATGGGCCGGTGTGCGAACCGAAATCACTTCGAAAGTAATTTGGGAAGAGATCGATCTGTGGCACATCAGTGGTTTGTTGTTCCTCCCTCCTGCGATTGTACATAGAGCTCCGGGCTCATGAAAGAATTCTCCGCTGCTCAGGCGCCGACAGACCACTTGTAAAACTCGGTCCAGAAACAAAACTGATGCGGGTTTGTTTGATAAATGCGCCGCCACTCAAAAGATTGCATACTCGCGTTTGACACAACTATTAGCAGCGACGTCGTGAGGATATTGCACGTCGAAACAAACAGGAGCAGTTGTTACGAGCCGCTCCTTGCGAGTTCACAGAAACGCATAAAATACAAATAAGAAAAATGCGCCGGAAGACATATCGCCGGAGAAGTTGGGACGCGATCTGGACGATGAAACTCCCGCCATGATCACTCTCTCTCGCTCGCCACTTAACCAAACATCACTTCGCAGACTTTCGATGAGTAAAGCTGAACGCCAGAGAAAGACCTTGTCCGAGAATTATGCGAACAAGCACTCCTGACGTGCTTCTGAACGGATATTACGAGTGCTGGAAGGCCGTCAACCGAGGCGATGGTCGCAGTTGTTACCTGATGATGTGCAACTGTTGTTTCAAAGGTAAATACGGCTATATTTAACCGAGGAGTAAACACGCCGGCTCGGCAACAAGGAACCTGGAGCCAAGGTTCGATCTCGCAGGAAATAACTCTTTTTTGTTTACCGGTTGGCCTCAAAAATTAATTTCGAAAATACAGCTAAGATTGGCCGAATCTCTGTTTGAAACGCAGTTTAACGTTGAATCGAAGTTTGTTTGGTTGGTTGTTTCAAAGATTCTTAGCGAATTCAGTCTGCTCTGCGAATTTAGTCGACCAATCTTTGCTCCCAATTCTCTGTCATAACATTGGTAGTAGTGGCGGCTATCGGATCATAATGCGAAAAGATAAAAGTTGAAAAATAAGAACATAAGTGCAGGTGATTTATTGAAGTATTCTAAGACTACGGAAGCGTGTAAAACAGAGTCGGAGCAAGCAATTCCCATGCAGTTTTCCTCGAATAATTGATCTGGCATACCGTGAGATCCTTGAAGAGTTGACCGGCCGCTCATCTCAAAAAATGTGACCCTCAAGAGTGATCTTAAATATGAGAGAAGCAAGTTTTTTACTAGTCGCATTTTCAAGGAAACGACGTGTCTTGACTCCTGCACATTCGACCATTTTCATCACAAAAACAACAACACGCGAAAGCCAGATGATAATAGGTGCACTTGCACGCCTATTGAAAGTGTTTGATTTCAAAAAGTGGCTTTTTAAAAATTGAGTTGTATCTGGCAAAAAGTCGTTTGCGTAAAATTGACTGGGCAATAAATAATCTGCTCCGGATGTCCATCAAAGTGTTTTGGACAGCCGCTAATCTTCTTTTTCCGTTCGTTTTTCCTGAGTTCGTGCCATTCGTCCGTTAGAGCTGACCTCCCGATTGATCGAGCAGCGATCAGTGTCGTCGATCTTTACTTCTTCAATATGTCTGACCGCTTCTTCGTCGTGGTGGTCTTCTCGCTGTTTATCTGTTGTAATGGTGGGTCCTCTTTTGTATCCGAATGTCTTCAGTCCAATTATCTGAACAGGGTGGTCAGTTACAAGCGATCCGAAGGATATTGAGATTCTCAATATCGGATCTCCGTTCGCGGTGTTGTGTCGCCTAAACGATATTGACCCGGAGCAAGAACGGCCTGGCTTGATTTGGACCAAGATCAATGGCGATCTGTCCAAGTTAGTTCTATTGAACACAGCGGCTGTCTAATGCTGATTTCTTAGTGCGCCTCATGTGAAGCTGCAACGACTAGACGATTTCACTCTTAGTATGTTCCTTGCAAATGGAACCGTCGACGACAGTGGCACCTACGAGTGTCATGCGTCTTATCAAGGAGTCACGAAGACGACGTCGATCTCCTTACAATACAAGGGTAGCTCAGGACAGGAAAGATTCTTGAATCAGTTATGAGAATTTAGCGCACATGGTGTTTGTGGAACAAGCGGAGCCAACTGAAGAAGTTCCGATTCAGGAGAGCGGAGTTCGCATGTCTTGTGAGGTGACAGGTCCCAAAAGGGAGAATCTGATGGTCATGTGGCAGAAGGACATTGTCGCACTGACTGCGGGTACGTCCGAATATCGCCAGTCTGTTTAATGGTTTTGCTTTTAAAGGCACCAACAAAGAGTACATCTTCGCTGACCACGGACACACGATCTACATTCCAAACGTCGTCTACGAGCGCGATGTCGGCACCTTCGTCTGCAAAGTCTTAAATACTCAAACCGGCGAAATGCTGACGAAAAGCTTCAGGATCGGTTAATTGGTGTTTTCATTTCCAAAAATTAATCCTTTATTCAAAATAGGGTTTCCCAAGCAACGAACGACGGATCACGAGTGCATGTCGATGTGTAGGCAGGTGTGCCATTTTTTGATTGGAAACCACTGAAGCAATCGAACTTCGTGATTGATGAAGACTGCACCGACTCGACTCTATTCGGCTTTTGTTGTATATTGATTGATGCATCTAAATATTGAGCCGCTTGTTTTTATAAACTGAGTCCCTTTTTTGAACCTTTTTTGAATTTGAAGAGAACAATGAGTCAATGTGTCATTAAAAACAAATACAACGCGAGTGTTTCGGACTTTGTACAAAAGATAGCAAACACAGGAGCGTGGAGAACAAGTAGGGAGGGATAATTGAATGTTAATTGATGAGTGTGGACTGCTTGCAATTTAAGCCGCCTTCCTATATGTAAGCTGCTACCCCTGTCTTCAATCGCAATTTGTATTGAAAATAGCAATTAATTAAACAAAATCAACCGCTCAACGAAAAATTTCATGAACTATTCGGAGGTACTGTCCAAGAGTCATCGAGAACAGCGCTCACATATTTACATGAGAACAGTCACAACAACGAAGAATTGATTAACGGGAAACTAAATGAGTGGAAAGTAAAGAACAACTGCAGAGAAAGAAATGAGAATGCTCGAATGTGTGTGAAGACTCGTCGGTGCAGGGAGGTCTAGGGAGACCCCAGAAATTATGCGTAATCTCATGAAGACAGGAAGGTTCGTTGTGGGAAAAGGCAAGATAAGTCAAATGCACTGAAGTGGAAAGTAGGTAAGAGTGGAGTAGGTCGAAATCTTGTAAGGCAAGTTGCAGTGGGAGACGTAACAATGCGGTATTTGCACAAAACAACAGAGACCAAAACTGAAGAAGGAACCGAGTTAACTGATTTGACATCACTAGGGATCTACTAGAAGTTTCAGAGCAGAGACGGACTAAGCAGTCGTCGGAGCACTGTTTTGGTTCTGAGCTGGGATCACAGTGGCCGAGGTGTCGCTAGCTGCAAGAGATTCGTTTTCGTCGCGGCCCTCGCACGGTGCAGTACTGGTGTCACCAGAGGTCACGTCCACCTAAACGAGTAATGGTTCTTACCCAAGTGTTCATAACTTTGGACCAACCTCGTCCTTGATGGTGATCGAGGCTATAATTTCGTCGCCCACTGTGGTATTCGTCTTGGCAGAAGTTGTGAGGGTGGAGCCGGAGGCAGTTGCTAAGCTTGAGGTAGTCACCGAGGCCGTCGCACACCCGTTGTGGTTCGTGGGGGAGATTCCGGCGGGTTTCAAGTTCGGAGACGGGGACACGGTGGATGGACGGTTCACTTTCGGCGACTGCGTGGTAATGCGGTTCGGAGCAGGCGAGACGGACATTCTTGCTGCGTTCGCTGGCGATTGCCTCGAAGAAGACGAAAGCCCCACCGCCGACGGAACGCCGACTTGAGAGGCGATGCTGCTGAGGGCCGCAGCCGGATTCGCCCCAGCCATCTGCATGTTCGCAAACGACTGGTTTACGAGCATCTGAGGATTCAGCCCCATTGCAAGAAGGGGATTGGCGTATGGAAACCCTGGTAAACTGTTTACCGGCAAACCGTTGAAACCTGAAAGTGGAGTATTTAAAGAGAGAAATCGGCTGCAGAACTGACCTTCAGCCATAGCTCCACCGAACGTTGACATCGCGGTAAGCGGATTGAACTGCGTGACGGCGGGAGGAAGAACGGGCGCCGCATGCTGAGATACTGGCGGCGGTTTGGGTCGTGAGGCAATTAACTGATCCTTATTAATGCAGTTCGTGAGATCTTGGGGAAATCGTCCGACGATCGCTCGTCGAACTTCTTTGGCGGCTGATTTCCGAAGTTCCGCACAAGCCTCTTCGGAATACCAAGCCGCGTGAGGAGTGTGAATTACGTTCGGGGCAGAAGCCAGACCAACTGAGCAAACGTGATCAATAAATCGTAATTAAGAAACAACTTACCCAGCTTGTAGAGGCTCGCTCCCATGTTCGATACCTCGAAAGGTTCCGTATCGTGAACGTCCAAAGCGGCGGCTCTAATCGCGCCAGTCTTGAGTGCATCGGCCAGTGCTTGTTCCTGTATCAGTCCACCTCGACTAGTGTTTACTAGAAGTGCGCCGTTCTTCATCTTCTTAATTGATTCCTGAATTTGCCAGATATTAACAATCTTCCAAAACCAATTATCTTGCCTCATTTATCATGTTCCGAGTCTCATCTGTCAAAGGACAGTGAAGGGTGAGACAGTCCGCCTTTTCCAGCACTTCATCCAGACTGTGACATCTCTCAACACCCAGTGCGCGATCAATACCTGAAAGGGCACATTGATCACTGCTGGCGAAAATTAGATTGTTACCGTCGGGCAAATGTGGATCGTAGAAAACAATGCGGAATCCAAAGGCTTTCGCTCGGCATGTAACCGCTGTTCCAATCCGTCCCAATCCGATAATTCCCAAGACGCTACCGCGAATCCTCTTGCTTCCGGAAGCGACGTCACGTACTTGCTCCACACCCACGATCTAAATTCTGCGTTTGAGTTTTAAGTTATATTTGATAACTCACCTTCTTGCCCTCTTGAACGGCTTTCGCAAGCCAGTACGTTCGCCGGTACAAGTTGAGAATCATGGATAACGTGGAGTCCGCGACTTCCTCGACGCAATCGCCTGGAGTATTACACACGGCGATTCCTATAATCTTTCTTCGTTCACGTAGAATAAGACATCCATGCTTACCAAGTTCGGTGGCAGCTTTCACATCCACATTGTCAACACCTGTGCCGATACGCACGACGACTTTGAGCGCCTTAAATTTCTCTAAATCTTCTTTTTCGAGAGTTATTGAATGCCACATGAGTGCCGCCACAGCTTCGTTGAGAACCTACAAGAGAAGGATAAGCGCTGCTGTTGAACGAGTCCACTCACCTTTTCATGAATCTCTGCTGTCGTTTGGGCATCGCAGAAAGCGACCGTAGCTACTTCCTTGAGGATCGGCATCTCAACAGAACAATCCCGGCCATCCAAAAGCGCCACCAAGGGCCGCGCGGTGGGCCCGTTGGAAACGCGCCCACTCACTGAAAGCATCCGAATTAGGAGACGATGGAAAGGGACTTGAGCACTTACTGTTTAAAATGTTGCAAAATGAAGAAAGATCGCTGGACGGTAGCTGCTTTAAAGATGGCTGGAACGAGGCACTAAAAGTGCTGGAAGGGGGGAAGATGGGCAAAATGTCTCCAGGCGCGTGGCGGCTGAATTCTGAAACAGTCGCGTTATTTGTGTTTTGGACGAGACGAAGTATCTTTATTGATAAAGGACTGGAAAACACGATTTGATAAGTGATAAAAACCAGACGGTTTAGAGATAATAGCATACTGGCTGACGGTGTGTACCGGTGTCGCCGAAGTAGCCACCTCGGGGACTACAGTCTGCGTGTCGAAAACGCGGGCCAATTTGAGAAAGTAGCGCGCAAATTCGTTTACAAATGTAAACAAATATGGACAGATGAATATTGAAAGAAAGATTCGCGGGAATGAAGACGAGCATCGCCTGCACGCTCGCGCGCTCGGCGACCGCCGCCTCCGCCGCAGTCGACGTCGCCGTCGTCACAACGTCGCCGCGTGCGCATTTGGAGCGGTGACGCGTCTGCTGCAGCTTTCGGCTTGTCCGCCGGTCGGCGCGAGCACAAGAGCGACGAAGGGAAGAAGATGAAGAAGAACAGAAGAAGAAGAAGACGAGGGAGAGCGATGTGCAAGCGCGCCAGACAGTGGCGCACCATCGGAACACGATTGACCGCACCGAGTTTCATTCGCTGCGGGTGTTGCTGCTGGTTATGCGGCTGCATCTCGCCGCTTTTGCCCGTGGCCGAAAAGGGCAATTTAAAGGTTCAAGTGCTTGAAGGTCTGCAAGAACGATACCGTCGTCGCCGTCGGCGGGGAAGCGAGGCAGAGAGGGAGACTCGACTCTGGCTACTCCAATGAGTCACAACCACCTTCGACCGAAGGAAAGGAAAAGGGCAACAGTCTGCGGTTGCGTTTTTTGTTATGGCGGTGAATTGCTGCTGAGGTTACTGCTGCTGCGGTGCTTTTTGCGGTACTTGCTGCATGCTGCGGCTGGCGGATGCCCACTCAGCAGCAAATCAAACGGACTTGAATATTGAAGGAGGAGTGTCCCTTTTGGCGGCAGCGCCCGCTGTGTGGATGACTTCTTTTGTTGCGCGAGGATATGCGTGAACGAAGAGTCCGTAATCAAGGAAATTCGACGACATGTGATGGAATGGAATTAACGCGAGTCACTAAGACACCGACGAATCGTGTAGAACCAACCGCTTGGTGGTAATGAGATCGGATTCCGTTCTCTTGATTCGCTTTCAAATGCCAGCTCCGACTCGTTGAGAAGCCAGTCGGCGCCTCGTTCAAGTGTAATCAAACTCAAAAGCCGTGACACAATAAAATGCGAAAAAGAAGTTCAAATTCGTTTCGGCACTTTCTCAAAGAAGACCCCTCGACTCACTCAACAGAGCCAGCAGTCGAAGCTGGTGAAAACTTCGGCGCGAGTAAGGAAGAAAGCCGACTTTGTATTAAAACGATCCAGTGCCAAAAGTTAACTCAGAGCGTTTATAGTGATAGTTCATAGAAGAACCGCGTTCATTTTAACGCTAATTAAATGCGTGTTGTTCAGCTATTGACGGCAGGAAGAGGACGCTCAAGGCGGACGGCTAGAGCTGGCAGCCAGCGGGCAGCAGACAATACGCTGTCTCAACCGAACTGATGTTAAAGATGGAGAACATAGATCCCAGCATTATGAATTCAAGCAGTTCCTCGCCGCATCGCCCGAGTGACAAGTCCGCGGATAGAATGGTTGCAACATGAAAACTGAAGACGCAAAAGGCAAAAAACTTTGTCCACAACAAAAGCGAAGCATTGTCAGCGTAATGAAAAGTTGCGCAGGACGCGAGGCCCTCAAAATTAACGTACCCCAAAGCACCAATAACATTACACAAGCGCCCTTTTGCCGTATCCACGCTGCCGCCACAGAAGCACACAGACTGAGGGCCAAGAAGGGAACGTTTTGCGGTAGCGCAAAACACTAACCTGTGCAAGCCTTCGAACGAAGATTTGTCAAAAACTCCGATGTCGACGCCGCTGACCGACTCCGTTTCAAAACAGAGGTGGGCGATGTGTTGAGACTGGAAGACGATCCGAATGGAGACGAGAGGACGCTGTTGCCGTCGTTCTTTATTCTCCTACGTTCGCTATTTTTGGTTTCCTTCGGAGGTAACTGCATCGTGATAGGAGGATCAAACTGGAAAGCAGCATTACAACCACGACACAAGAAGCACGTTCTTGCTGCGGACAACATGGAAAAGCATAAGCAAAGCGGACAAGCCCACGTTTTCTTCCTGAGTTTTCATCTTTGCAAGTATGAGCGTCTGTCTAACGTCATTTGTAAAAGGCCGTAAACACTACTCGCGTAGTGCACTTACCTGGGGATCAGGAACTGGGATATCGCCTTCCTTTTTTTCTCCTCCTGCAAAATGCGCCGAGCAAATTCTTAGCTAAAACTTTGTTTGAAATTCGGTTTGCCTGGTGTCGGTTTCTACCTGGCTGACTACCGTTTCTTCCGTTCGGCCAATTGCGTGCAGCCAACGTTGTCTGAGCACCTGAGGCCGTTTAGGAATCCTGTAGAAATGCCTATTGTCCTCTTGGCCTCTGTACCGTGAGCGAAACTTGCAATTTGGAAAGCCGCATGTGGTTGGCATCGCGGGTCGCGAGCCGTCTACCGGTAGAAGGTTCTATCTGTTTGAGAGCTACCTGCAAACACGTCTTCATTACAACTCATATCAACTGCGGACATCAGCGCAAGGGACAAATGGACAGCGAGATCTTCTTTCAACAACCCATTGGTTCTTCTTCCAAAGCAAGTAAACCGCGGAGAACTCGATGGATACTGCTAAACTCTAATTAGTCTCGTAACGATGCAAATTATCCCCACGACTCAGATTATATGAACGCAAGAATTAAATAACAAGCTGGTGTATTTGCGGAGTGTCTGGTAGCAGGAGACGGAGTTCCAGAGGTGGGTGGACGGAGTTCCAAAGAGATAGATATACAGAGGTGAAAATAAGTTTTGAAGTGGCTGGAGGGTGTTCATTGGCAATGTGATATCGAGAAGCCGCAATGGCGTTGCGTAAGCGGTGAGAGAAACATAATCTTGTCGGTGAGAAATGATGGAAGTGACAGTTTGGTATCTTGGGGATGAGTGATAAAGTGTGAGTTGGAGGCTGGCCTGAGTGACAGGCTGTCAGCCTGTGGGCATGGCAGGTGGAGCATCAGTAGGCGGGCTGAAGACTCCGTCCGGATTGAATTACCAGAAACAACAAGTCGCGTACGGAACCACCCAGATTCAAATCAACTGCCGCTAATCACGGACCTAGGGCGGTCGATGTGCGCCAAATTGTCCCGCATGTTCCGCGACCGCTGAAGCTGCGGCTCCTCTCAACCCGATATCATAAGCCAGAAGAGTCAGTAGATGTTGGGGAAACGATTATTGGCTCCTTGCGACGACGACTGCCTACGACGGCCGAAGCTCGGTGGCGGAAGCCGAACTTAATCCAGCGCATCGCCTCTTGCGTCTTTCGTGGATGCGCTTTCCGAAGAGTGGTATCAAGGGCTGGCTGCAACTTGCGCGTTCCCTCCAGCCACTAAATGCTTTTGGAGAGGCAAAGGAGGTACCACCTAAACAGATAAGCAAACACGCGTCTTGAATATCACCGAATAACAAATCTTGCTAATGAACCCAGAGAGTTCGCGTCTGGAGTATGAGTCCCGCCACCAGCAGCCCTCGAGGAAGAACCAGTCGCAAAAGGACATGGCACCTTTCAACTTATTTAAACAACCGTGTACATATTTTCAATGGACGAGCAGTCCCGTGGGGATAATTCTTGTTCGGTAGAAGGTAAATCCGCCATACCAGGTTGCGCTGAAACCACCGTCCGGCACAAGAGGACTTTCGGAATATCGGCTAACAATTACCTACAAGCCGAGACTAGCCGCCCATACCCGCCTGGAGCGTAACAAGTGATATGCCGTCGGCAAAAACAAAATACGGAAGAGTGCCCTAACTCGCGCATTGGGGGATAAACCATTTTCAATGCCGACAGCATCAGCAAAGCGGAGCGGAGTTTTCTAATTAAACACTGCCTCAATGACAACCAACTCTTGTACCTATGGATGAAATTGCGCGATGCTCGCAGACGATACGTTTCAATTCCTCGGAACATATTAGGAAGGACCCAGACTGATATGGGCAAGCCGAGTTAGAGACTTGTATGCAGTGTCCGCCAACTCCAGTCGAACATTCCCTTCACGCATCGAGAGGAATAAAGTGAGCCATATCCCTAATTATTTCAGTTGGCGCTCGGTAATATTCCGGATGGGTTCTTTTCATGCGCGAGAGTTCGCAGCCTCCGCGAGAGATGACATGTTATTCCAGTGGCTCTGACGAAACACAGCCTTTCCTGTCTTTTCTCCAGTTCTGTGCGATCTTCAAATTACTTGGTTCTGGGACAATGTACAGTACACCCCTGGGAACATGAACTATGTGTGTCTCGGGCAGCAAAGTTCGGTTGGTGAGGGACTCACGAAGTGTTCAATCGGCCGGCCGCCAGCGGCAAATTGGTCTGGAACGAGCTAAGATGGAACGAGACAAAGATGCGTGGCATCGGAGTCATGCTTATCCCCACCCGCAGCTTATAGTATGCCATTCGCAGTCGAAGAGCGAAACATGTTGTCGGCGGCAAGTCTATTAATTAATCAATGCGAGCTTTGGCCCAAGGCGAAAACTTTCTTGAAATGGCGCATTTCTCGGAGATGCTGATACCAATACACTTAATGTTCCGTTCCTTTCGCACATTCTCTGCATTTTGCAAACTTTTCGAGATTAAAAATCCGTTTTTATGTTTTCACTCTATTATTGCCGCACTGTTTTTAGGTTTTGTCGCAGATTAGGGTCGGCGGCAGCGGTTCCTCTGCGTTGCGGCTCTTCTTCCGGCAACGTCCAAATGATGTCGATAACAAGAGACCACATCTTGTTGAGAGGATGACTCAAGAATATCGTTTCCAGCTTGCCTCCTTCTCAAGAGTACCACTCCCAGTGATGTCTTTTTGACGCTCGCCACTTAAAACGCGAGGACTGAGGTCCCAGTGATGAAGAAGACCAGCCATGCAAAAGGAAAATAGCTTTTGCACTAAAGCAAAAAATCAAAGAAGCCGCTCGTTCCTAAACAAGAATTTATTCTACCCGCATTTAGTCAAATGTTCTTCAGTTGTACCAGCAGAGTAAAACTACTCTTCGTTCCATCTATTTCCTTCTTGTCTGCCGCCTGGAAAGCGTTCAAAAGGCAGAAGTATTATTACAAGTTAACGTTTCGCTTACTTAGATTCGGAGATGAGCGTGTAAATAACGGAGAATATGTCGTCAAGACCCTCGCCGGTAACCGCGCAGCAGCCAACGACGGTGGTTACTCGGTCGTCCACGTCTTTGGAAAGCAATTGTCGAATCTGCGGGTAAATCGGCCACTAGACAAACAAATTAAACCGCTACGCTCCTCACCTCATCTTTTGTTTTCGCTAAAGGAAGATCCTGTTTGTTTGCGAGAAGCAAGATGGGAACGTGCTTGGGAAGATCCGCCATTCTCATAAGGTTCAGAAGCTCCACGTGAACCTCCTCGAATCTCTCAACGTCTGTAGAGTCGATCACAAAGACAACTGCGTCAGTATGCCGAATATACGAACGCCAAAGTGGACGCAACTTCTCCTGGCCTCCGACGTCCCAAACGGAGAATCCTTGACCCTTTGCGGCTCCCGAGCTTGGACGGAACTGAAAACAGACATACCGCAACGATACACCCAACGAATTAAACTTTTTCACAGTTAAATCCAATAGTGGGAGCTGGCTGCACAAACTGATTAAGCTTCAGGCGATACATGATGGTTGATTTGCCCGCGTTGTCCAAGCCCAGCATTACAACTTGATTGTTGAAACTTTCAAATAAAGGTACGGATATTTTACCTCCCATCAATGAGTCTGAAAAGTTTTTAAATTGACCTCGCTCAAACATTTTAACATATCGCAATCTACACATTCTCGGTCATAGGAATCAGCGTTTCTAAAACACCGACGTTGATCAATGTTTGGCGAGCGCCGCGTTTTCTATCTTTATGGCATGTTCGTAGCGACGAAGAATTGCATTAGCGAAGCAGCCAAACCAAAGTTTTCTCTACGCCTATTCCCGTTTACATTGATAAACCGTACGAGGAAAACGCGGTGAATTTCGATGTTTAGAGCGGTGAAAATATCAAATTGACTTTTGGCACACCATTGGTACACGGCAACATCATTAGTCGACCAGCCGAAACCGATTTAATGAAGAGAAGGCTGGCAGAGAAGGCTTCCAAAGCGCTCCGTGAGAGATTTGAAAACGAAAATCTGAAATTCGCAAAACTCAAAAAGCGAGGTCGATTGCAAACAACGCGTGCGGCGGAGGAGTCCGTGCGCCGCGCATGATGCAAACATCCCTGGGGTGTTGACAGCAGCTATAGCCAGTTGCTCAAACTTCTCGCGGTTCCCTCCATCCAGTCTTCGTTGCGCAAGGTCTCTAACAAACGTCTAATCCAAATTAGAGGAAAACAGAAAGAACCCTATGTACGTTGTTTGTGGTTTTATAACCACCAGACGCTTGGTGAGTTCTTTGAGAAATGGAGAGGTTTCCACGGAATCCAGATGGCACTAATTTTGTATTGTTCCTGGAGATAACATCTCCTTTTTAGCGGTTCATTTTCACTTGTCGAAGTGCATTTCATCGTCTTCAAATTTGTGAAGACGATCCCGAACAGCAGCTCGTCATCGTTATAGTCCAGTCATTTGATGTGAGACACTATAGGCTATAAGTAGCCAAATTGTAGTTAATGACTTCTGGTTCCGCCAGGCTTCAGAACTATGATTCTAACTCGGTCGGAAAAGCCAAAACAACAAAATGGCAACCGCTCAAAATGACGTGATCCATTCACTTTCGCTCAGTAGGTGGTTCTTTTGAAGGGCACCAAAAGGACTCTGAACGCACTGCAGAATGTTTTTGTTGATATCAAACGCGGTTTCTTTTATCAAACCGATAGCACATGACGCAAATAAAAGTTTCGTTGCGTCATCTTTGAATTCCTATAAAACTGGCTAGCAAACGAATTGCGTCTGAAGTTTCCATCGTTTTCCGCTTCGAAAGCAGACTGACTTTTTCGATCGCATGGAGATCATTACGGAATGGACTTTGGCACTGGAAAAAATTTGCTGACCTGCGTGCGAAACGGGCTTTCTTGGATTGCTTTGTGGTTCAAGAGTGTCAATTAACCCCTGGGTTACTGATTAGCCACGTTCGTGGCTTTGCTGCAGCAGAGTGCTCGCAAACTCTACAATTCATGGTTTCAATCATTATATTTGTGTTTCTTATAAATTATGGGAAATGCGAGTAGTTGTGGAAATTCTTTGAGTGTTTTACGCGGACGTGATTATATTCTGTTCTCATCACTGATAACCCTAAGTTCTTCAAATCGATAATCGCAAGGGGAACCCCACCGACATGGGAAAATGCGACCTCTCCCATCAAAGAACATTTTCACGCCGCGAAAAAAGGTTTTCAACGCAATTTTTGTTTCTGCTCCTCAGTTCGGTTACATTGTTTATACTTGTTTGCTTTGCTGGTTGGCGAGGCGCGTGATACAGAGCTTTTTACGGTTAGGAATACCCCCGAAGCGGCTGATCACGCACGCACATGCGATACACGTGCAGGGTGCGCACTCTTTCCTGTCGACGGACCAGAGAAAGAGCGCGTGATCGACGTTGAACACAAAGTAGAGGGGGTACACCCCAAAGTAGACAACTTCTCGTTTGCTCTGCCGCAGAGCGCCATTTTTATGACGTTGTCGAAGGCTGACTCTTGTTCTTGGATTTGGACTATTCCCCACCCGCCTCAACCTAAAGTTTCCATGACTTCATTCGTTTGAAGCAGTCGCTTTTCGCGTCGCATTCGTTTCGGGACGCGAGCGCTGGACGTCTCCGGAGTAACTGGAGAACATTGCAGATCAGTTTGCGATGGAGCTTAACCAAAGAGACAACACGTCGTCTGTCGATGATTCTGCCTTTCCATCCAGGTATGTCTGCGACGCTCGTCAGCTTTTAAAACTTCTTCGCGTTTCAGTTCATCGTCGTGCAACGTGCAGATCGCAGATGCCGGGCTGGAGCGACTCCCCGATTGGTATTTCTCGGGCGAAAGTCCAATGTACAAGTCGGCGAATGTGAAGCAGCTTGACATTTCGAGAAACACATTTCTCACGGTTCCTCCGCAGATCTTTACCCTCACGAATCTTGTGACGTGCGTTTCTGAACCCGGAATTTCCCGTATGATTGAACGCGGTATATTTCAGGCTAGATGTAAGCAACAACTCGTTGACAAGCATTCCCGAAGAAATCTGCGCCCTGAAGAAGCTGCGTCATTTGTCTGCCCGAAACAATCTTCTCGAAGCCCTGCCGAAAAGCCTCCCGCAACTGAACAAACTGGAAACGGTCAATTTTTCAGGAAATGCTTTCGATCGAATTCCACCGGCGTTGCTGCAAATGACCTCTCTCCGGATGGTTTACCTTGGGGCGAATAGAATCGAATCGCTTCCATACAATTTCGAAGCGTTTGTAGGGTAAGTTGCCTTTTCTTATCAGATTTAAAGTAGCCGATTTCAGAGTCGAAGTGTTGTATTTGGGCGGAAATCGTTTGTCAGATATTCCGGCGACGATCGGGCATTTGAAGAATCTGACCTCGCTTTCGCTGTGCGACAACCGTCTGGAAACCATCCCGCCAACTCTCGTGGAACTTCAAAACCTTCAAAACCTTGCGCTTCACAACAACAATCTGAAGGTACAAAGTGCACATTGAATCGGTTCATAACAACGTTTTCAGGCTTTGCCGACCGAAATTGTGAAGCTTCGTTATTTGCGGCATCTCAGTCTCCGTAATAATCCTTTGGGTATCCCGTGATATTTATGAATGACTTAAGCGTAAACTTTTTAGTGCATCAGTTCGTCCACGACATGGCCTTTGATCCGCCATCGCTGAAAGAGTTGGCCGCTCGTACAGTTCGCATGCGCGTCCCCTCATCGATTACCAACCGAGTCCTTCCGCGTGAGATCGTACGTTACCTGAACACTGCCAGCCAATGTGTCAACCCCCGGTGCAAAGGGGTGTACTTCGAAGCGTGCGTCGAACACGTTAAATTTGTCGACTTCTGTGGAAAGTACCGGGTTCCTCTCCTTCAGTACCTCTGGTAAGTGGAATGTTCTCTAAGAGTCTCTCTATACAGACTGAATTCAGCTCTTCGCGGTGCAGCTCCAGCGTGCCGGCTTATGCAAATTCCGATCTTTCCGACTTCTCGGACTCAGATGAGGCACGCTATAACCGGCCAGGACCTTCGTCGGATTTGAAAATGCGGAAGATTCTTCTTGGATAATCTGGTTTCCCACGCCCATGTATCCTTCACCTGTGATCTCACTGTGTTTTGCCAGCCGCAAACTATTCATTCTTGGAAGATTCAGAATATTAATAATAGTACATCCAACATGTTAACAGATAACCGCAATTATCTGCTGGAGATCTTTACACAATGTAATTTGGAAATTTTCTTGTTGATCTGGCAATAAGCTTCGTCGCGATTCAAAGCGCAAAGAAAGTCTCGGAATGCAGCCACACAAATTCATTTTACAATTAGATGCAGCGGTGATGGAGGTGATCGCGGCCAGTCAGCGTCGGCCCAAACAACGCGTTAAACAGCTGTCGGGCAATCTCCGTTGGTCCTATCGACTCAAATCCGCGTCGGAGAGCATCCACCGGCCTATCCCAAGCAGTTATTCCAGATAAATCAAAATATTTTCTTTTAGAAGTTGTCGCTGCGTGATCAAGATGAATAGGATACTGTGGTCAGTGCTCCTCGTTCTTCTCGCTCGACAGTCTCTCCAATACAACGAGATTCAAGCGACGAAAGGAAGGTTCTTTGTTTACCAGTTGCACTCGAACAGCTTCTTCCGAAAAACAGGTGGGAGTTAGCGGTCAATATGGAACATCGTTTTCCTGGCTTTAGTGGACGTAAAATGGTCGGCGAGCATGAATGGGAAGCCAGATCTCCCTCACTGGCTACATCTGGTGCCCTCGAGACATCGGCCGCTGGCGTTCCTAATGGGGACACCGGTTACCCCGTTGAAGCAACTGGTCGTGCATGTCATTGCCCGGAGATTCGACAACCACGAGATCGCAGATCAGTTCTTCACCGTTGTTCTAAACGACGACCGTATGATTTTCCTTGGAATTTATCGCCGAAATTATGCCATCTTCAGATCGTTTCAACACTACGACGCACCAGGTTGTGGAGCTCCACTTGCGGAATGAAGACGCCGAGGAATTGATCAACGGACGCGGCGGGAAGCTGAATTCCATAGAAAAGGCCATCAAAGAAACGTTCCGGGGCAGGAACGTAAATGCCTACATTTACAACATTCTGCCCGCGGTGAACGCGCCTCCGGAAAGCTTTCGCTTTGTCCAGAGACAAAAACTCGGGTATGATGTTGGCTCAGATGCCCATTCAAAGGATGGACCACTTTCAGAGCAATCCTTCAAGTCGGAACGCAGAATCGATTTCACAGCAATATTGAAAATTTGATTCGCGGATTGAAATCGAACCCTCAATATTGCAACAGGAATTCCTTAATTCCCCTGAACCGCCAATTCGCCCAACTTTTCGACATTGACTGGTGCCAGTTTGATATTGTAAGCAACCGACAAGTATGCTACTTTTTCTTATGAAATGCTTAGAAAAACGTGACCCAAGCCGTGTCCCACGACACGACTGAATTTGAAGAAGCACGAGTCGCTAACTTCGGGGCTTTGCCTCTCCCGACCGTGGAATCTCCCAATAGCGTCGCTGCAACGCTTCCGCCCTACTATTCCAAGTCGTATTTCTGGGATTCCGTACTGGTAAAAAATTGCTTTGGTGCAATATTCTCAGTGATTACAGATCATTCCACTTCTCCTCGTAATCATCATCGTTCTTGTGCTCGGGCTGAGTTTGATTTTCTTCGGCAGACGAGAAGGTCAACATTGGAGGGATTACAAAACTTCTCGGTATCAAAAATCAAATCTCGCACGCTAACGATACTCTTTAGTGAGCAAATGCAGGAATATCTCACCATCAGAGATAGCCAAAAGCACCTGCGCGAACTCTCAGTGCAAAGACAAATGCTTTCCATGGCGAACGACCACGCTCCGACCGAGGCGCCTTCGGGAATACACACGTTCTTGCAGCTGAAAGAGAACTCAGCCGACCATCTGCCGGGAAATGACCACAGTCAATCAGATAGCCGGGTCAACGTCTCCCGTTCTCGATCTCATCTTCCGACTAGTAAATATTCGAGTTCTTCCAGACGATAAAATAGGACCTTTTTCAGGCGACGGCGAGAACAGGCCGCTTATCATCCCGAATTCGGCCGTCGGAAAGCAGACTGTTGCAGAAGCTGCAAAGGCGACTGGATCCTCCCTCCATCTGTACAGAAACCCGTTCGACGATGAGGCGCTCAGCGACGAAGAGGAGTTTGTGGATTCCGACAACGACAAGTGATCTTGTTTCACCGTTTCTTTATCTAGAATTTTAATAAAATAAAGCGTACTTAAAGTTGTTACAAAGTGTAAAAAGATCTCGAATTTAAAATTAAGAAGTAAAAAGATCTGTAAAATTATGTTCCTTACGTTTAAACGGTACATATTCCCCACCGGGCTGACCATTTCGGAAAATTTCTGCTTGCAGTGAGTGTTCGAACAGGAAACAAGTAAAGAATTTACTTAAAAAAGCATACGAAATCAGTACATCAGAGAGAAAACTATTAAACAAGGCAAAGGTTTATCCGTCGAAGCGTTTCACAATTCCTTGCGTCCCTTCTTCGACTTGGGCGGCGGAACGTAGACTGGTTCGGGCTCCTCGTCTTCGTCGTCATCTAAACAACTAATTTTATTGAAGGATCGACGACCACTAAAGCTGACCGTCAAGCGAGATGTCTCCGCTCATGATCTGATCCACCCAGGTCTGCAGCACTTCAAGGTTGCTGTCGGAGTGCTTCTTGGGATCGTCCAGGTTCAACTGCGACATATCGAACCAGATTCCTTCTTTCTGCACAAAAAAATACGTTTGCCCAGTTCACGCGCTCCATTGTCTTACCTCCGAGATGTCAACAAGTCCGAGCTGAGGTCCGTCTTCGATGTCAATACCGAACATCTCTTCCCAGACATCGACCATCAGTGGGAACTCATCTGAAAACAAAAATTGGTCATACACATTTGTAATAGTTCACCTACCGGGATCGATGAGGACGATTTCCAAGGTTCCAGCGTGCTCACTGTTCTCCTCAGCCAGCTTTCTCAACAGCTTCATCATGGCCTTTCCACTGCGAGTCTCTTCATCGGTGAAGGCAAGGATCATCTTCTCCTCTTCTTCGGGATCTCTCTAAATACAAAGTTTCTCCGGAAAGTTGAAAGGAAACCGTACCCAGACGTTGAAGTAATTATCAAGGGACAGCTTCTGCATCACGGGCTCTTTGTGCTTCTCGACCCAGTCTTCGAATTCTTCTTCAGTATCGACGTTGTTGGGCGCGAAAAGTGGGTCGTCTTCGAAGGGACGGTGCATCTGTACTTCGCCGACCCTCTTCAGTCCCATGCGCTTAGCCCACTGAAAATACCAAACATTCATAACATCTAATCCGCTACAAACTTACGTAGGAGTTGACCACGGCGTAGAATTCGATTTCACCCATGAAATCTTCAGCCGCCTCTTCAAATTCCTTCAAAGCTAAAAAAGTATGTTGTTGCTTTTTACCTAAAACTGAATTTCAGCACCTGCACTGCCGGGTTCAAAGTATCCAATAATTCGTACGGTTTTGTCGTCAAGGTCTTCGAATTCTTCGAGTTCGTGGGCGTCGTTAATGATGGTGACTGGGTCATCGGGGATCTGGAAAACAACCTTGGTTTGAAAGTGCGGAAAGGGAATGCTTACATCCATAAGCCAAGAGACGAAGACTTCCGGGTCGCGAACTCCATTGTACTCAATCTTGTATCCGTCCTTGTACACGTGGATAGTATCCTCGCCCTTCTCGACTTCTGCAACCGCAAGTAATCATCAAAAAAGAATCAAATCTGCACAGCAATTTCAAAAAGTCAATTATATTTGACTTTCATCCATTATTAAAATTCGCGCTTGTCGCGGGAGGACCTTTTTAGGATTGTCTATCCGGAAATGACAAGTAATAATTGGGAGAATTCATTTTGTTGCATTTTCCTATTTCTAAGAGGCAAGATTCGCCGGAAACCACTAACCTTCTTGCTTGCGAAGCTTGTGTTCCTTGGTGGTGTTCACAACGTAAAAGTTGTAGCCGCGCTTAGTCATCACTTGGGCGGACAACTGAAACAAACATGAAAACAGGTTTTTGTGAAGACCGCACCTGAAGGAAGCATTCGTACTGGTCAAGTTCAGAGTCGTCTTCCTCCACGTCGTTGAAGAACACCACAGATTTGGCATCTTCAGCAAAAATGGTCTTGTTGAAGGTCTTGTCGGTCAGCACCTGAAATTCCGAATTGTAGAATTTGTGTATCTGAACTCGCGTTCGAGGCATGTATCCGAAAGACCCCAGAGGCAGTTGCTAGCGAGTATATCTGCAACGAAAATCAAACGAAAAGCAGTTCCTGCGCTGAATGATTTGTGTCGGCTTGACAGTGGGTGATGGGTGTCGAACGGATACGTCACGACGATTTTGACGGTAGCGCAAATCTTGTCACTTTCAGCTTGCAGGATTCCCTGCTGCAGTAAAACCGTCGATCCCACGCATTTCGCACAAAGCGTTATACCTAAGTCACCCCCGCTCACCTCGGTTCTGTCGAATCCGTCGTATTCCAATTCAGGATAGCCGAGGAACATGCAGTCGAGTTCCTCAGTCTTCGACGATCCGAAGACCGTACCCGTAAAAAACAAGAGTAGGCAAAGTTTGAGGGTCGCCATCTGAAAGATCACATTTCAAGTGTTGCCCGCGAGAGCGGTAAATGAGCAAATGAACTCTCGAAGAGGAGGAAAACGCGAAAGGTCGGCGACCTCCGCTCCGCTAATCAAGCGAGAGCTGGTGAGTTGAACCCGGAGAGATAAAGACAAAGAGGAGCATTTGAAACATAATACAGTGAAGAGGCGGATAAATGCTGAGCGGAGGGACGATCGGCAGGCCGCAATGCAGCATCAACATCCACAACCAGTTGTTATAAGATATTGGACCAGCGCTGGCAATGTGTTTATCTTCAGTTTAAACTTCTCTGTATTAAGCAGACATCTTTATCTCGCTCCCGACTACGAGGTAGCAAAAAATCCGCGGTGTGATGAGAGGAGAAAAAGGGTTGTACGCGCCCGAGAGCCTCGGATGAATGAGTGAGTGGGAAGCCGAGGTGGCTCCAGGACACCGGAGAGATGTGGGTGCGGGCGGAGAGCGCTTCGCACCAGTTCCTAGTGGCACATAAAATGAGGAAGGAAACAGATTTCCCTGATTTCACTCGATGGTATCGCTCTTGCGGCAAAAGCCCGCACAGATCACACTCAAAAGTTTGTGACGGCCTTGTTCCACATCGGAGTCAAATTAAAAACAATTGACAAGAGTCTAGAGGAACGGATAAATTAGTAGCACCGCTCAACATCTCTCAACTATGAAAAAACAGATAAATTATGAGAGACTGCTGATCAGAAAAATGGCTTCGTCGATTTGATTTACGTTGTCCCGAAGTAAATCAACAAACCCGGAGTGGACTGCAGACACAACAACGAATCAATTAATATTCAGTAAGTTGATCTATGTCGATCGATGTCGTGATTACGGTATGTCGAACTAAATTCCCACCACCAACACAAGCTATAATTACGAAACTAATTGTGGTGCTCCAAGTGATCGAAAACGTGTGTACACCAAGAAATGAACTCACAGATTATTTGTATGTATAAGCTAACTAAAATATTGCAAAAGGTCGGTCGAAAGATTCCGATCAAAGTCTATAGCGATTTTTTTAAGTTATTCAATACTGGTTTTATCGTGGAAAGGCAAAAATAAAAGCATATTGTCTTGTTACTGTTGTTAATAATATTTAACCAAACAGTTGTAAAGGAAACTGTCTAATAGATTTTTGTTTGGAGTGATATGAACATTTATATCGGCTGTATAAAGCATCAAATAGCGCCGTTGTGCTTTGGGGGACCAAACGCTCTGGTTTACGGGGTTACGGTAATCTTTTAAGCAACAGAAGGTTGGGCCAAAGGCTCCATATGCGGTGTGCAGAAGACTTCACCACTTCTTTTCCTTCCAGTGTGACGCAAAGAACGTCTTATGTTCTCTTTGCGGCTCCCCTTTTTCCGCTTGGTCGTGCTTCTCTTTCGCAACGGTTTCCGGTTCTGACGCAAGTAAAAACGAAACAATTCTCGAAGTGCTTTTTAGTCTAAACTTTTTGAGAAACTGCAAAACCGACAGCGTTTAGGTTACGCGACTTTTATGAGCGACTGGTTTTCAAGACCCTTTCGAGAGCCTCAACTGAGCGAACTTGTCAGGCAGGGCGCACACAATCAAACGTCTCTACTTTGTGGAACAAGCAAAATCGCAATCGTAAAATGGTCTGAAACAAAGACATCCAAAAATTATTGTGCGTGACAATGGACAAAAACAGCAGTCGGTGCACAAGCGTTCATTCGCCTCTTCGCTCATTTCCCGCTTTTGCTGCTTTTGCAGCTAGATCCATTTGCTGCTGCTGCATGCGGTTACTCCGCTTGTCTTCTCCCGTTCAGATTCCACTCCAGCTTCTTTCCACTTTCCGCGAAAGTTCACGTTTTACTTTCCGCGAAAGTCTCTTTTCTCTGACCGTTATGAGAACCATAATTAATCACGTTTCTTCTGCAGCGGTTAAGAATTTTGCAGTAGGCGTTGTTAAACGTCTAATCAGCAGCAAGCGCAAGTTTCTCATTAACAAATTGCCTGGGGGATTTCTAAATCTGCACATTACTGTGATGGCTGACCGGTGTGTGTCCTTTAAGTTGTACACCATTACAAACGCTCTTCTGGATCGTTCGCCTGCGCGAAGACCGAAATGATGTTCACCAGTTCTTGTCAGTTTTCCGAATTTTCAGCGCAGTTAGCCATCGAGGACAACCAGATTGTAGTCTTCAGAGAAACTGCAGCTGATGCCCCGAAAGGAGTTCTTCCAAGTGAGCAGCGGTCCGCGCGGTTCCCGCATTTCTCGCACGCCGCTTCTTTCGAACCTTTTTGCACCTGCAAGATTATTCTACGGTTCTCTAGCTGCCGCCGCGCGCGATCTTCAAAATCCGCAATTCCAGGTGACGTCACATGTGAGATGACTGTCGCCGAGAACCCCTCATCGCCGATCTCGGACTTCAACAGCCCAGTGACTCATAAGATGGACCAGCCGAGCGTACTACTTCACTCTCCGAATGAACAATCGCACCGCCCTCTTCCATGACCATCACTCCTTTAGAGCTTTGATTCGGTGACACATCGGAAAGGAGGAGACTGCGATCGTATACTTCTTGAGTAGCCACCCACACCGGTTTATTTAAGTTCTCTGATGTCACTTCCTATTCCCAAATTTCCATTCGAGAATCGCGTGCTTTATTTGTTTTCCTTTCGTTTCACTTACGAAGGCGATATATTTTTAGGACTTTCTGGTTCCTGGATGGAAAAAGCGTGAATGAAATTCCATTTCCTAATTTTGGTCGTTTTGGGCGTCTTGCTGCTTATGGTAGAATTGGCTCCGGCCTACCGCCACAGAAACAATAGAAGGTAAGTGGGGGAGGGAGGTTAAGGTAACTCAGTTAAGTGTTCAGGATGAAAGTACGGCTGATGGTACGTCGAGGGAGTCGGCTGGACCATATGCACAAGAAAACACTCAACGACTGGCGCAAAGCGTACTTCTTTCACAATAAAAGGTTTGGTTTTTTGAATTAAGCTTCTGACACTTGCTTTCAGGAAACATGATTTCGCTGTGAACGATATTCTTTCACAGATGGATTCGTTCGTGAGACCCCGGTTCGGGTAAACGGACGCGGTTTGAAAAGACGCAGAGTTGCTATATTGTCTGTATATACCGGTGCTTCTTCCACTTTCCCTGCAAAAGCCTGTCCGCCGATCTTCGCCAGCTCTTCTCTTCCAACCAGCTTTAAGCCGCTTTCCGTATCGTCCTCGCTGCTTTACAATAAATCTGCCTGATTTAAACGTATGCCAGATAACAAACCACTCAAAGCATTTCTTGGCATATAAATACTTTGACACTCTCTTGATCGGCGTTTCATCGAAACCGGAAGACAGAACGCACCGAAAACTGGTTTCCAGGTCTACATTATAATATTACGCGTGTTTTGCCTAAACGGCAGAAAAAACATTTCCGTCTTTGCAGTTGCTCGGAACAAAGGTTTTCGGATTTATGCTTGAAATGGCTCTAATTTATTGCCTTTCGGTCTTGAGGTAATTTGGGCTTATCTTCGTAATGATCGCACCTTTCACCCAAATGGGATATCTTTCACATGGATTAGTTTCTCGAACCAGTCCTTTCCCATATCGATAAAATTTCCCTCTTCCGGATTCTCGGAATAGTTCCAGTGAAATGTACATATTGAGACATATTAAGTTGTTTCCGCTGTTATCCGCAGATCTCCGTACACCTGCGCAAGTGTGGCACCGATCCAAATCGTCTCCGTGAGATCGCCGCCGCCGTGGCCGCCGCCACGAGCGTCGGGAGCGGTGATATTCTCGCGCGGTGTTAAGAGACGCATATGGGATGTTGTCGTCAGCGGGACACGGACGGCCATGACCTTAGGGCGGCACTGTGCAGCCGACTCAGAGACGACGATTGTTGATTATTGAGAGCAGCCGTTAGTTCTCATCCGCGCCATGTCTTTCTCGAAGGTACGGTAAACTAATTTAATCAATTACCCTTATCCAGTCTCTCAAATGCTGTCTTTACTAAAAAACGGTTGTGACACGTGCCCCGTTTCAGAACGACTTGGTTTGGATGGATTCTGGCAGCGGCTACAGCACGCCTGCAGTGGTTGTTTCCGCCGAACCGCTCGTCGTATACAACGAAATTACCGTGAGTGCGGACTCCCGGATCGGCAATTAATTCGGGACTTTTCAGAATTGCAATTTCGCCATAAAAAACCCAGCTCGATTGAAGCCAAGGACAGACTTCAATAGGATGTCGGAGAACCTTTGCGACATCAGGTGAGTTAATTACTTTTGTAAGTTTTCAACGTAACTAACTATTGGCCTCATTTTAAGCGAGGAATCTCCGGAAGCCGTCGTTGACACGCTGTACACTCGTTTCGTAAGCAACCGCTACTACGTAAGTTTACCCTGTGGAATTGCGGTGAGACTGAGTTTGTTTCAGACGTGCAATGGACCCGTCCTCCTGTCGATCAACCCGAACGAGGTCCTCAGCATCTACGACCACTCGGTCATGAAGCAGTACAAGACGAAGCCTCTCAGCAGCCTCCCTTCGTAAGTTCTCCGCACTTTTTGTTGGTACCTTCATCGCTGCGTTTGTTTCAGCCATCCGTTTGCTGTCGCTCAACGGACATTTAACAACCTTCAAAAATCTATGCACGAATTCATTTTGTTCTCGTAAGACATATTTGCTTTTAATATCGGTGCTAACATTTACCATCTTCAGTGGTGAGTCGGGTTCGGGCAAAAGCACGAATGCGCTCCATGTAATGAAATACCTGGCCTACATGTCAGCCCACATCGACACAGAAAACGTAACCCATATTTGCTTAACTTTACAAAAGCTTTT